>VXBP01000803.1:0-335103 GCA_013400115.1 Rhinopomastus cyanomelas | reverse complement strand
AAAATCACCCCTGGCCCTACTAGGTGATCCTTCTTCTTTTCTCTCGCACACTGATGCCATCAGAACAGCAACTGGGGGCAAATTAGATCTGTTGTCTTAGCTTTCAGCTATGCCTGTTCCTTGGCATGCCTCCCTGCAAACATCACTAGTACAAACACAAGAGAAACAAAGGAGCAACATGATTATACAGAACTTCTTTTGTGGGTGTCAGCATCAACAGAACTCTAGTCGTAATGTTTACCTGTGTTAGATGTCCAGCTACAACCTAGTTTTCAGTGTCAACTAGTAATTTCACTCTGCAAACACATTTATATATGATGCAAATGCAGAAACCATGGGATTGTCACAAGCACATCCAATCTACCAATTCTCTACAGCCCACAAGAAAATGTTGCCTTCTGAGAGCTTGTAGAAGTCTAAATCTTTTTTCCTTCTCCCCCTTTAGATCAACACCACTTGTACCCTGAATGAATCCCAAACTCATTCCTGACAAGATCTGTTTATGTACAAAAAGGCCACTACATTTAGTCTGGGCTCATCAATTTCTTCTGTTAATTTTATCATGACATCATAGAGAAATACAACTGAAATCACAGGTCTGTTACACAGCTTACTAAGCCAATTAAAAAACCCACACCAGTCCCTGTACTGAAGAACCCAAATCCAAAACTGGACAGAAAAACCACTGAGCAAGCACAGCGTTATTCACATTTTATAAATTAAGTACAGAGAGACAGATGAATGACTTGTCTGCTTATGTAGACAGTCTGTGCAGAGGGAGTCAGGCGAATTTTTATGTCTGCATTCAAGTCAGAGTCTCAACACAACACTCACATGAGAACATCATATTAGGACTAAAGAAACATACTGCATCTTCCACATTAGAAGCAACTACATCTAAAAAAGGTCCAACAAGCTACAGTAGCGATTGAAAACTTTTCCCAAGTTAGCATTATTTTAACTATTTCCCATTGAAAAAGTTTCCTGCACTCAACATTTCTACACAAGTAGTCCATTAAAGCAAGTATTGTAGAATCAGCATCTTCACTCCCCTCAGCAATTTTTCACTCTGGAGCAGAACCTCATTATATGATTGAAAAGGACAGAAGGTGCTTTAGGTGTAAAAAAACAAGGGAAAATGATCTTTGAACAGTAATTTGTCTGGTGTGTATATTCACATGCACTGGAAGTATCAGAGTCTTGTGTCACTGCCTAAAACCAGAAATAGAACCTGCAGTAATCCCAAACTCATTCCTGACAAGATCTGTCACACACAGTTTAAATTAAGTGTGATCGTCACTGCTGAAATAGTTACTGCCCATGATGTTGCAAAAACCGAGGCACTGAAATACAAGAATGACTAAAGATACGGTGCCTGATAAAGGCTGTTAATGCACCTCAACTTTGTACAGCTAATAGAGAACATCAGAACGAATTCAGCACACTATTATCTAAGAAATACTACTTTCTTCTTTTATTTTAATGACGACTAATCACATCAAGGCACACCGCTTCGCCTACTAAATATAGTCACACAATGACTAATACTATTTTAGAGAATAAAAAGGCATGACAGACAAGAAAAATAGTACTACATGTAGAAGTGAGATAGCTATCAATTACTGGCTGTTTCTGCATTTCTCATCCCGTGAAATTCTTAGAAATACAAGCTTCAAACAGAAGGATCCGGAGGAAGACAATGCAAAACAAGAGGATGGCGTTTGTAGAGAAAGAAGACTCTGAGCACCCCTATGGGTTTGCCGGGGCACAGCAGCCTGTTACAGGGCTGATGCAGTTAAAAGGGCTTGTCCATCCTGAACACATTAACAAAACACTCTCAGTAACACCACGCAAAGCTCCCTGGGCTTTGCATTTTCTCATCTCAGGTTTGCCATAAATACTTGAGCATTTATGAGACCTTTTGCCTGCATCCCACTGAGACAGAATTTATTTTTTGTTTCATGCCCTTTAGGATCAGTTTCAGAAGAGATCGTAAAGCAAGTAGGTCATTCCTCTTTGCAATGGCTCTGTAAAGCCTCTGATTCAGTTATTAAGTTTACACAGCTCTGGGCAGTTTATGCAAACAATGCTTCCATGTAGATTATCAGATATGGCAGGTGAGAAACAGCTACCCATTGTTCCTTCTGAAAGCAGTAGGTTCAGATCTAACCTTTCTTTCTCACAAGTTGATTCATTTTATAAATCATTATTCAAACCTGGGCTGAGATCTTACTGGTCTAGAAGAACAAAGGAGGGTGAGTAAAATAATACACATTGCTAAAGGAAGAGACAAATATGATATCGAAATATAAACCAAAGCTAAATACACTTGGCCTTCAATCTTCTTACCTCACTCACCACTTCTGACAGTTTTTTTGCTGTCATATTGACTGGTGTCTCAAATATGCTGGTGAACGCATTGTTTTTTGGATTATGCCTAAAAAAGGAGAGTTTAAATGGGTATTAGGAATGTACAAGGGAGCCCACCCAAAGTGCTCTTTGAGCGCTCGAAAACACAATGCCAGCTCCACGCCTCTCTACATAACTTTCCTCCACTCACACACAAATCTCAGATTACATTCAAGTTACTATTGTAGAGAGTAGATGCCTACAGCAAAATTAATTTTAATGATCATCATATCAATGCTGTGTTTCTAATAACAAAAGAGAATAATAGAATAAAAAACAACTGTCATCTCTCCTTTTTCTGCTGACATATTTGACAGGAATTGATCATTATAAAATAAAAACTTCCTAGAACAAACCCACTCCAAAATCTGCATTTTATACATTTTCCTGATGATTAGCTCAACCTTGTTAACCCTTACGCGTTCATTCGGAAAGCACTGAGTTTTATGCTGGGGTTTATTTTTTTCCCACAATACTGAAACAAAACTTAATTTGGTATCTTTCAACATTGTGGACAAATGAGAAAGTGTTTTATCCAGTAAAAAGAGTTTCCTGTCATTCGTGATTGACGTAAATCCAATGATACGTGCGGAGGCACTAAGAATACAGGACTTGACTTTACACGCGGGACCGTGCTGAGTCCAAACCATGATCTTCTATCACAGTACAATGACACAGCACCTTAAACCTTTGCTTTACAATACATTAAATGCACTTACGCTTGACAGTAAGGCTTCTTCTCATGGCTAACAAAGTTGTTTACTGTTAACATCATCTTGCACACTTCGCAGTGAAAACAGGCTTTATGCCACGTCTGGAAATGCCAGAAACCAGAGAGATATTATTTATATTTCATTAATATTATTCTGTTGAGTTTTACATCTCGATATCAATCTCTAATGATAATTTCATTATTTTGAACAATTCTTCTTCAAATACATAACTGTTAGTAACTTATTTCAGTTCTGAGCCCAGTTACGAGTAAAGACTTTTTGAAACTGAAGGACTTGCACTGTGTTAAAAGTGCGTATCCGTACATTTATTATAGTCTAAAATAATAAAGAAAGAGAACTGACCTGATCTATACAGTTAATCTTCTCAGCAGGGTAAACCCCATAGCCACATCTAGCACACGGCTGCACATTCATCTTGAAATCCACAGAGTGAAAAATATATCGGTTTATACAAAAGGTTCAAAGAGTATGAAAGTGACTTTTTGGCCTGTGCAAAGCACACTCTAGACACTCCAGTCAAGGCCTTTAGCTGTGGTCAATGGCTCCCATTAAAGCTCTGAATTGAAGTCTGTTGCTCCGTTTGCTGACCTTCTGTTTCAAAGTCAGCTGCAGGCTGGCTTTTAAAGCTGCCAGTTAGTAAGAGCGGTTATTTTGGCAACTGTGTCAGTGCAGAAGGGAGGGTAGCAATATCTTTCTCTAAATAGAAGAATGAACTCACAGGAACGAATCATGTCCATGTGAACATTAGAGTCTGATCATTTAGCATCTCAGTTTTGATGTAAAGACAGTTGTCATAAGCCCAGGATGAAGTGAAACATATCTACAGCAGCAGCACCCTTAGTCTCTCTTAGTTTCTCTTCACCCTGACAGACAGCAAGTGACTTCATGAAGGACTGCTCTGTGCTTAGGTACAGCCTTATATTAGAAAGAGGTACCACCACCAGACACACAGGGTAGAGATGGGTTTGGAGCGTCCTGGCCCATTGTTGGAACTAGAAGTACAGTGCCGTTGTCTCACCCCTTGGTGCCAGCTCAGTTTCACCTCATATGTTATGGGCAGAAGAGTAGAGCACACTCATTTCTCATCTCTTTCTGTTTCATCAACTCACATCACTCCCTTTCTAGGTGTAGGAGGACACAGTGAAATGGGCAGACCCTCTTATCTCAAAGAGTTCTAAATACGATGGGTACAAAACCAAACATCTACCTCCTACAGGGAAAACTTCAGAAGGAACCATTTACTTTTGAATAGAATGAACAAAGCAGATATTTAACAAAGAGCAGGCTGGCATAGATCAGAATATAAAAATTCCTTAGAAAATAATAAGGAATTATTATGCCTGATATTAGGTTTCCAGCAAGTTATTAGAGTTGTGAAGTCTGCTCTGAACAAAAGAAGCTATTTTATTCTACATGCTACAATTGGCCAGGGTTTGAGATTTATATTTCACCTGATCATAATCACAGAATTTCAGAATTTTTGAGGCTGGAAAAGACCTCTGAGTCCAGGTTATAACCTAACATCACCACAACCTAACCATGGCATTACAATACCTCCAGCTGTAGAGCTCTATAATCCTGGGACACAGCTACAAGTTATTTCAGTCTAAGTAAAAGTCTACGTAGTAATCCACTCATCTTCCTGTGTCTGAGCCAGTCCTGGGATCTTGCTAAGCATTTTCCTCTTCTATAAATTCAACTAATTGCCACAGTTCAAACAAAAGAATTTGTCTAAGCCTTCTGGATATGCTTAGAGAGCTTCCTATTCATCTCTCTATGAAAATACCCAGTACTGCTTAAATTATTACTGCTACTTTTTCTGAATGCTGACAATGTACTGGCACAATGTGCTGTCAGCAACTGGTGTGCTGAAAATAGTCTCTAATCTGAAGAGCAATGGGTATGGCACAGAGTCCTGAAAACACTTTCAAAGCAAGTAATTAATATCAGGATAGAATCAGATGTATTTTCATTTTAAAAAATGTTCACAGATCATAAGTTTTCATATTAAAATACCCATTGAGTTACCTCATGTCATTCATTTTAGAATCAAAAGCAAACGTTCAGGAGTGATTTTATGTTGACCAACTTACATCACAATATTTACTCTGCTCACACCTAAGAGCCAAAATAGTTTGGAAGTCTTCCAGTTCCCTTCTCACACAGCTTTTCAACTTGTCCCAGACTGCCATTCTGTTTATGCAAGTGACATGCATCAGGGTCACAGTGGCCAGGCTGTCCCCTCCTTATTTAGTACTGGGCACACTAGTGGCTTGAGCTGCTGCCTGTTTGTGTTCGTCTACTCCAAGAGTCATCATATTGCATTTTCTTTAGGTAGTCCCAGGTGTCTTCATGTTATTTCAATCCATGCTAGAGCTCTTGTCTTTGTCAGGACAAAAAATGAGCTACTCCTGTCCCAGCACAGACAACACATTGCTCAAGGCCCTCCTGAAATAAGTTCTGAGAAGTGTTGAAAGCAGGACAACCCCAAACCAAGAATCACAAACATTTGGCAACAACAGAACAAACTATTCATCCAGGAGTGATGTGAACACCAATGACCTGGACAGGACTCCAGGCTAGAGCATCAGCCCGTATGCATCATACCAGCCCTTATGTACTGTGCACCCAAAGAGCATATTAGATAGAGGTCCCCAGGAACCATGGAAGTCCCATGGTTCATGTGCTCCTTCCAAAAATACCTTCAGACAGCTGGAAGTCCTTTGTTTCACAGATACCACTTCATTTCAAGATATGCAAAGCCTGTTTGTTTCTTTTCACAGCAACACACATCACTGGCTTGGCAAGAAGCCAGCAAACACATCTCCCAAGTTCTCCTGCTTCTCCTAAGTTACAGTATGTTGGAGAAGAGAAGCACAGTAAGCCACAATTCCCTATACACGTACAGTCATTCCCAGCTACACTATGTCTCTCACATCCATTATGCACCAGTTCTGCTGGAGCCTATTGAAGATTTCCCCATTTCTGAGCACCTCAAAACTGTCCTGTTGCATTGTCTCATCTTCACCAGCCAGGATCCAATCTTAGTCGATAACAAAAAAGAGTTTATTGAAAAACAAGCATTGTCTGGTCTCATTACAAAGGACACGCTGCATTTTGATCATGCAAGGAATTAAATCACAAAACCAGAGTAAGTTTGTTATCTTGACAAATCTTAGCAAGACAGTTTCTCTTCAGTTAAAAGCTCATTGTGGCTTTATTCCTCTTTTAGTAGGGCCCTGTAAAGGCTTTTTGATATCAATGAAAATCTTAAAAGGCTTTACTTAACAGTAGAACCTTAATCAATGTGGTTTAAAAGTACTGCAGTTATGTGCAAAGTACAAGGAGACTGTACCTTGAAAGTGCAAATTAGTAGGAAGAAACATTGTTATCTCTCCAACCTCCTTTTAAATTCATTGAATTAACTGCATAGAACACTTGGAACTCTTCTGCATCCTGGATCTGAAAAGCATACATTAGCTACACAAAGTAAGCTCTTAGCAGACATTCAAGTCAGGGCCACCCTCTCTGTCACTCCTGAGTAGAATAGCTCTGCCCTTCCAGCCACTTCAAACAGTGAACACCCAGCAGCCAGACACCACAAACTATGGCAACCCTATCTGCCTTCTGTTGCCAAACAGATGCCATTTCAAAACACAAACTCTGTGTGTGTTACTCTTTGTTAAAAGCTGCCTGTAAAAATGGAAACACTAGCTCCATCATATCCTGCTCTGAACCATGTGGTTCTTAACTTACCCACTTACTCTTAACTTACCTTACTTACTCTTTCAGCCTTCCCAGCCAGTCAAATTTAATGTAGGAATGAATCTAGATTACAAGAGCATTGAAAGAAAGCTGGCAAAGATTTATCAGCACCAGGATTTCCCATGAACTGAAAAAAAACCCCTATATGGGGCTGCCTTCCAAACCTATACAGAAGCTTTTTATATTTCTGCTGTTTGGACAACCAATGAACAATGGTTTACACTTCATGAAAGTATTTGTGCTTATACTTTCCCTTAGAATGAGTCCTTCAGTGTCCAAATATGCCTATTTATTGTGTATCATAACATAAAAAAGACTCAAGTTCGAAACCTGTAAACATGGCATGTGCAACAGATCATCTCTGCCCGATTACAGCACAATCCCAGCACACACACCAAGCTGAGACACATGACTGAATTTCATAAAGTCCTGGTGTGTCAAATCACAGCACACAGCCTCCATATTCCCCACAGCACACCAGAATAAACCTTTCAAGCAATATATGCAATATTCTAACTACTGTCATTTAGGAACTAACAACTTGCCAGTTGCTCACATCCACCAACCTGAAAGTATCTCCACACCCGCCTCCTGGGTCTCAGCAAAGCCCCCTCCTTGTCTTCACAGATGTTGTGTGCAGAACAGAGTACATAGTTATTATTCCAGACAGGTACTATTTAGTTGCCTCAAGCTTTCTGGTTTGTACCTACCATGTCCCTTTCCATTTCCCAAAGGCACACTCCATTGTCATCTCGCAGCTGCTCACACGGTACTTAAACACTTATTTTCTACAATGCAAATATCCAGTCAAAGCTTCATTATTAGTGTTTTTAGGGAGAGGACTGAGTCTGCAGGGTTAGAAAAGGAAGGCTGATGCTATAGGTATCACATTGCTGGCTCTTCCCCCTGCCCAGTAATGCATGCAGCCAGCTGTACAATATTATACAGGAGAAATCTTTTCCTTCCTGACCTTTCCCCAGGTAGCAATCACTCCATGCTCTGAAGCAAGATACTTCTTTCTACTGTCTTTTTAATTTCTCCCTTACTCATTACTGAAAACAGGCAAGATTTTCTAAAGAATCTAGTACCTTACATTGCATTAAAATTGGTTAATCTAACATGTAGCTAAGAAAGGTATTGCAGCACACCAAGGAATTTTTTTTCTCATTGTGAATGCCAGGAACCAATGTGGAAAGAAAGCAGGGGGTTTATCAACAGTTTGAGTCAGACATTCCCCTATCCAATTCTATTAGTAAACTCTTGAAAGTTGGCAAGCACTACCAGATCAAATACACTTTACCAATAGAAATATGAAAACTTTCAGGAAAAAAAAGCCATTTCTAGGTCTGCTAATTTTATTCTAATTGAACTGTGGGGGCCAGATGGTGATGGATAAACATTTTCATCAAGATACAGAAGGTCGCAGCTGGCAAATAGCTTTGCCCCATCCACATCTACAGGAATGTGCCACTGACTGTAATTGCTGGCACAATGTCCTTCATCTCCTCTTCACACATCTACTTGAAGTTCTCTACATTTCTAGTGTCTCTGTTGTCCATAATGTTGATCCATTACGAATTTGAAAGTGTTGTCTTCTTGAAAAGATGGAGCTAACAGATGGCATGAAAGAAACCAAGGGATTCTGTCATCTTGGTTTTCAGGAGAAAACTTTGGTTATGTATCCAAGCAGGAGCTACAGGCATAACCCCATGAAGCGGAGACTGGCCCCAGCAGCAGCACACAGACACACGGCAAGAGCCGCTGTGCTGTTCAGACGTTCCTCCATCACATCGAAGCAGTGACCTGTCGTGAAGCAAAAGGCTGTTTGTTACCACGCCTGTGTTTGTGCCAATTATGAGGCAGTTCCACTGAAAAAAAAAACTGCTTTGATGAAAATCTCTTCAGGTAGTGAATGTTAACCACCAGGCACTGCTGGGGAGGTGTATGATTTTGCAGGATTGGAGCCCACGACCAGGAGTAATTAGCAAGACTGTGCCAATCTTCACACCGCTCGCTGGACTGCTGGGCCTGATTCAACGGCTGCACAGTGGGACACTGCAATTAGCAGAGATGCAACACACTGGATAATTGCAAAGATAAGGAAATGCCGCTGAAGTTTACGGAAGGGAAAAAACTTCCTTAGATCCTGACAACCTCGTATCACTATGGCAGTTAAGGCTCTTTTTGGCCAGGATGTGACGGAGCACAGCTATTAAAAAGTGGNTGCTCTCACCCGAGGCCCTGTGAAGCGGTCGCCCCTCAGCACGGGACTCCTTGAGCCCCTCGATGGGCCGTTCCCCGAGGGAGGGCGGGGGGGGTGCGGGGTCTGTGTGCAGGGGAGCGCTGAGCTGGCTGTTCCCTTCCTGGAGAGGGGCCGCTGCTCCCTTCCTGGAGAGGGGCCGCTGCTCCCTTCCTGGAGAGGGGCCGCTGCTCGGGGCCTCCTCACTGTCCACCTACCTGTGTGCTCGTCGAGGCTGATCTTTTAAAGATTGTTTAAAACTGCGTTTGTTTGTCAAACCCAAATCCAGAGCCCAGGGTTTTGGAGCTCAGAAACCTCAGGCGGTGTCCCACAGCCACTGAGGTGGTTCTGGTGGCCGTGTAGCCGCAGCAGGCAGCTGCTGCAGGGTCACCAGGTCGGTTCGCAGGGTAGACATGTTCTCTGGTGAGGAAAATAAGTTTAGTCAGGCTAAATATGGGGTAGGGCCAGGGTTTGCTGCATAGAAATGATTGTTCCCTTGTACTTCTCACTTGTGAGGCCGTACCTCGAGTACTGGGTTCACAGAAACATCAGGGATTGGAAGGGACCTCAAAAGACCATCTAGTCCAATCTCCAGGAATATATCCAGGTTGGTTTTAAATGTCTCCAGTGAAGGAGACTCCACAACCCCCTGGAAAGCCTGTTCCAGTGCTCCATCACTCCTTCTCACATTCATATGGAACCTCCCGTGTTCCACCTTACACCCATTGTCCCTTGTCCTATCACTAGAAGACATTTAGAAGAGTCGGGCTCCATCCTCCTGACATCCACCCTTCACATACTTATAGACATTAATGAGGTCACCCTTCATTCTCCTTTTCTCCAAGCTAAAGACACTCAGCTCCCTCAGTCTTTCCTCATAAGGGAGGTGGTCTACTCCATGATTTTCATGGCTCTGCGCTGAACTATCTCCAGAAGTACTGTGTCCTGGAACTGAGGGGCCCAGAATTGGACACAATACTCCAGATGTAATGTCACCAGGGCAGAGTAGAGGGGAAGAAGAACTTATCTCGATCTGCTAACCACCCCGCTTCTGATCAACCCCAAGATGCTGTTGGCCCTTTTGGCCACAAGGGCACATTGCTGGCTCATGGTCATCCTCCTGTCCACCAGGATTTCCAGGCCCCTTTCTCCTACACTGCTCTCCAACAGGTCAGTCCCCAACCTAGACTGGTATCTGGGGTTGTTCTTGCCCTGGCTTTCCTAGTTGCATCCCTATATTCTCTCACTAGAACCTTATAATCACCCCAAGTGGCCATCCCCTCCTTCTGTGACCTACAGACTTTCATCTTCCTCTTGAGTTTGCCTAGCAGCTCCCTGTTTAACCACACAGGTCTTCCTGCTCCCTTCCTTGACTTCCTACATGTTGGAATGCTCTTTTCTTCTGCTTCAAAGAAGTGGTCTTTGAATATTAACCAGCTATCTTGGGCCCCTTTACCTGCCAGTATCCTGTCTCATGGGATTTCCCTTAGTAATTGCTTGAAAAGGCCAAAGTTGGCCCCACTGAAGTCCAAGGTTGTGATTCTGCTAGGTTTGGGCACCTCAATACAAGAAAGATAGAGGTGCTGGAGCAGGTCCAAAGAAGGGCAGCAAGGTTGGTGAAGGATCTGGAGAGTGAGTCTTATGAGGAAAAGTTGGGAGAGCTAGGGCTGTTGAGGATGATGCAACCAGACTTTTCTCTGTGGTATGGACAATGGGCAATAATTGGAAAGTAGGAAGTTCAATTTGAACATAAGGAAAAACTTTCCAAGTGAAGGTAACAGCACTGGAACAGACTGCCCAGAGTAGTTGTGAAACCTAATTCTTGGGAGACCCCCATGGCCATGCTCCTGTGCAGTCTTATCTAGGTGATGATGTTCCAGCAGGGGGTTTAGTGGTGGCCTTGAGACAGTTTGATTAATGGTTGGAACTGGATTCAATGATCTTGAAGGTCTTTTTCACCATTTAAATGATGCTGTCATTCAGTTATCTAAATAAATATCCTGAGTGGGTGACTTAGTACATAGAAGAATAGGAGAAACCAGTTTTTCATCGGGATCTATTAAGATCAGCTCCTCCTTGTTGTCCAGCAGTGTAGCTTTTGAGATAAGCAAAGATGTTCCAAATGTAGACTGAACAAGCAAATAAAAAATACTAACCAAAATACAGCATTTTGTGCAAGTGGCTGCTTTGTGTAATGAAAATATCTATAAATTCCAAGGAAACACTTAACAACCAGGTTTTTTACCTAACAACAGCACACACATTAATCATGAAAAAAATGTGAAATCCATACTAGGTGCTGATATAAAGAAAAAAGACATTAAAATGTAAATCCCATCCATGGAAGATAGTGCAGGGTTTCTTCTCTTATGAACACCTGACGATACACGCAAGTGAAAACACAGCAGCTCTCTGTGTTTTGCAACTCTCAGTTGATGTTAGTCGTTGTGGTGTCCTTGTTTTCTTTCCAACATACTTCATTCCAGATCATCAAAACTTTTCTATGAATTAGTCATAAGATCATTCACCATAATATGATTTATACTTTCATTTTTACCTGGTACTAGACTTTTGGTAGTGGCTATGAGGTTATACAGAATGCTGAGCATATGCAGTGTCTTGTTAATTCAGGGCCAGAAATCTATAGGCACTCTTACTTGACCAACTATTATACCATATAACTAATAACCTCACAGGTATCTGCTTTAATAGGTTGGTATTTCTAAAATGATGATGTTCATTGAGGAGCACTTAACCTTTTCCTACTTTTATTTGTAGATGTCACGAGAGCAACATGTTGTTAGTTCTCCTCATGAAGGCCGTGATGAAGATAATGGTGATGCAGTTGATGCAAAGCCAGACAGAAGTAGCAGGTTTTCATTTTTTGCAAAGTAGGTTACAAGTTTCATTCCAGTTATTTCTGTATTCAGCTGTCATAGTACCCTTCTGATGTCATGGTCTGCATGGGGAGATTTTTTATGTTGTATAGGTTTAACATATCTGGTCTTTACCTTAGAATATCTGTCTAATATCTCCCTATAGAGAAACTGACAGGATTTCACATAAGCTTTATTTGGTAGTCAGGAGACTGCTAAGTCCATTTAGCATCAATTATAGTCCCTCATCTTAAACATTGCCCTTTGATGGAGCTGGGAATTAAATATGCCATTAATTATCTATTTTACTGCATTCAGCTCAGCTAATCTCCTGCATCACTGGAATCCCCTGCTGACTATTTAAGTTAGCTTAAAGCCTGGATGTGCCATCTAGGTTGTAGCACAAAGAAGCCTCACTCAGTCTAGACATGTAACCCATTGCAGAATAAATTAAAAGCCTTTCATTTTAAAGCATAGGAGTCTCACTGAAGCATAAGCTGATTTTCATTAAATGTGTAGGAGGCAAGAACTACTTTCACTTTGTCTATACTCCTGAAAACAGTAGATAAATGTGATTGAAAATGCAAAATATAAAAATGAATATGCAACATTTACAAATAGTACATAGCAAATGGCTATTTCACATTGTGAACTTCTTGGATTTGGGGAGATTGTATTAGAGGTGTTTATTACTAAGACTGTTGTATTTGCAGAGAGGTCTTGATTTTTTGTTACTATTGAACATTAACATTCAGCTGAACAGAATAATTCAGAGAAAGTTCAGAAAGCATATAGTGTTATTTTTGCTGCTTATTATTTGAGTCTAATGGGGTAACAAATTTGTGAGAGAAGTCCAGATGCTGTAGTCTTAGAAGACATTTCATGTGCTGTTAAGCAAATCACATTATTTTCTCTCATTTTATCATTCCTCAAATGATGTCGATGTGTATTATTAATTTTAACAAAATCACATCATGCAAAACAGACAATGTAACACTTGTTTCTAAATCTTGACAAACATTTTTCAAAGGTTTCTTTTAAACTTTATTAAATGTATGTTTTAATACAAATTGGTCGTCTTTGTAAGAGGTGATATGCTAATGCTATTATTAAATTATGCAACTGAAAAGTTAATAGTTCCTGAAGAAAAGGCAATAATGAGCATTTCCATCACTTCTTTTTTATAAGAATTTTTTCAAATAATAGCTATGCATCAGTTTGAGGCATTCATCTTTTGGGAACTCCTTGAAGATATAGTTTGAAACATGTTTTATTAGAAGTAAAATTATGCTCAAATTAAGTATGAGGTAATTGAGAGGATTCAGCATATGTTTTGTAGGAAAAAACAGGAGTTGGAGAAATCTATTAGTTTCTTGAAGAAGATAGTGAATGTGAGCTGATTTGACAGCAGATGACCAGGTCTTTGTCTTATAGAAATTAAAACTCTGGTCTAGAAGGAACATAGGAGAGGAATGTGGAAATATATCAGTAGAAAGGGATATGACCTAAAATAATGACTGTAATGGAGTAGAAAGTGAGTAGAGAATAATCATTCCTTGTACCTCTCAGGCAATGAAGGGGATGTCCAATGAAAAGGTAAGAGGTAATTTTCACATAGTGCAGAATGCAGTTGTAGAACTTAAAGTCACAAGATACGCAGATGTCAGCATGTTAGATGAGTTCAGAAGAGAGTAGCTGTATTTGTGGAAGAAAAGTCCAATGAGAGTACTGAGGTTAAAATATTTGGTGCAAAGGTGTTCCTAAATCATATTTCTGTGAGAATATATTTTGTACAAGGTATTCTATTTGTTTTCTTATAACTCATTACTGGTCAAATACAATGCTAGATGTACTTTTAGGTGGAACCAGCATGGCTCTGTGTCTTGATTACAAGAGCTTCATTTTGGCGACGTGAAATTAATTCCTGTAAAATAGCGTGTCTAAGAGAGCTTTAGATTGACTACAATTTTTTGCTTAAGCAACCAGAGTTTTACCAGCTGTACACTGCTTTTTGTGAAATTCTATGTTGTACTGCATTTATTACTGTTTAAAATACATAAACTCAGTAGGAAAACAAGTAACTTGTACTGTTAAATAAGAACGTAAGCTTTAATTTAGGAGAAAAAAACAATAAGAACCTGAATTCAAAGACCAGCTGTTTCCAGTAGCTTCACCGCTCCAATTAATAATTCTCTGGCTGTGACTGGAGACTTTTTTAGCAAGACTAGTAAGTAGAAATAAGTGAAGAATCTTATTAGAGCATATTCTTCTCTGAGAAGTCTGTGAGCCCTCTTTAAAGAGGCTGCAAGGCTCAAAACAAGCCACAGAGTGGGGCACGTTCTTCTGGTTAGGGCAGTTGTCTTTTACAGATTTTGTTTTCTTTGAAAAAGTGCTGGTACTTAGCTGATATTGGTGGGGAAGAACTGTTTGGTGGGGGAAAAAGTTGGAGGAATTAAGTTTTGAATTATCGTCTGCTGCTGGTGTTTGGTTGAGGGGTTTTGTAGCCACTAGATGGCAGGAGGGTATTAATTTTGTTTACGTCAAAAATGTGGACTAAAATTAGGGAGCCTTGCAGTGGGGCAGGATACACCCTGGCAAGCCTGCATGCAGTATTTTAAAACATGGTTAAATAACGATTGAGCCGAGGATTTCAAGCATTTATTTTAATTCTTTATGTGATCTTAGAGGTCTTTTCCAGCCTCAGTAATCCTATGATTAGAAACTGGTAGACAGTTTCCTGTAGAAATTTTCCTGTTGGTGCTGTACGTGTTCCTGTTAAACTTTTGAGACTTTAGAAGTAGTCTCACCTCTCCACAGGATCATTTAATATCGTAGTTTGGTAACTTTTAGCTTTGAATTGGGAACTCTGTTAGGGAGGTTGATAGCAGCAAACCTCTTAGCATCCAGAAAACATAATGTAACACAAAACGTAATAAGTTTGTGGCTCCACTGTATTAAGTAAAGCTAAGATTTAGTTTTGTTTTAAAGCTGCATCTGAAAATTTCCATGACATGTCAGGTTCACACTAGCACTCTAAATAATCATGACTGCACAGAGGCTTCAGTGAAAAAGCATCATGCAGACAAAGGTGGTTGTCTACAGCATCTAGGTGCTAGTTTTATTCTGATTTAATTAAATGGAAACATTTTCCTCTGGTTATTTTTATCTACTCCAGCCCTACTGTCTTGTTTTATAGTCAATATAGTCAATATAATCAATATATAGTCAATATTCCTCTTCTTATTCAGAAAGAAAAAACATAATTTAAATATATTTAATTCTTACAAATACTGGAATAAAATTGAAACTGGGAGGTCCTATAGTGCCCTTAGCACAGAAACAGAAAATATATTGCAATAAAAGCCCACAGAGGAATGCAAGAGGCTTGTAAGATGCAGTGACACACAGTCACAGAATTGCAGATCATTGGGGATTAGAAGGGATCTCGAAAGATCACCTAGTCCAATCCCCCTGCCACAGCAGGATCACCTAGACCAAGTCACACAGGAACACATCCAGGCGGGTTTTAAACATCCAGAGAAGGAGACTCCACCTAGAGTAGTACTTCAGCACTTCAACTCCATAAATCCAAAGTGTCTGTACAGTATTTCTGCCAGGTCAGACCACTGTGAAGATTGAGACTTTTCATTTTAATTAATTTGAAATTTTGCAGGAAACATTGGTGTGTAATTTGCTTTCTTTAGTTCAATAATGCTGATAGTTATGTTGTTATGATATCTACCTGGTTTACAAGCTAGTATTTAGGTTAAAAAGATTAGTGGATCATAGGTTTTCCTTTTAATATGTGAAGTGTTTATTCAGACTACAGGGCATCAAAGTAAGGAAGCATAGATGTTACTAAAGCTGTCCACTTTAGTTTAATGACCTTTATCTCAGTGTAGACGTATTTCTCAAGGTAAATAGCCTTGTCCTTAAAAGAACAAATATTAATTTTCATGATTCAGACTCAGATGAACCTCAGCATCGGAGCTGTGACAGATGTGGGAGTTTGTCTGTTTTTCGGATTTCTGGGCTGCTCACTCCAAGAAAGATACTGAGGTGCTGAAGCAGGTCCAGTGGAGAACAGCAAGACTGGTGAAGGGTGTGGAAGGGAAGTCTTACCAGGAGGGGCTGAGGGAGCTGGGGTTGTTTAATCTGGAGGAGACTCACGGGGGACCTTATCACTCTGTAACTACCTGAGGGGAAGTTTTAGACAGGTGGGGGTCAGGCTCTTCTCCAGACAGCTAGCAACAGGACAAGAGGGCAGGGCCTAAAGCTGCACTGGGGAGGTTTAGGTTGGATACTAGGAAGCACTTTCTCACAGGAAGAGTGGTTAGACATTGGAATGGACTGCTCAGGGCAGTGGTAGAGTCGCCATCCCTGGAGGTGTTTAAGGACAGACTGAATGTGGCACTTAGTGCCTTGGTTTAACTGATTCTGCGTGATTCTGTGATTATGATGATTTAGGTCATAGGCTGAGCTGGATGATCTTAGAGGTCTTTTCTAGCCTTGATAATTCTGTGATCTTCTGTTGTTCTTCTGTCTTTTGGCAATCTGTCTGCCATTCACTTTTGATTACTGACAGCTGACTTTTATGCGGTTTGTAAGAAGCCGCTTTTCAGGTACAGCTCAATGAAAAACAGTTTCTCAGTTATACAGATGTGTATGTTTTACCAGAGTTGCCTATTTTCTCTTTTTGGGGCAATTTGAAGAAACTGACCAAGCTATGTAGCAGGTCACCTGCAAGATACTTTAAAGCTGATAATAACTAAAAAGAGATGATGAAGTTATGCGCAGGGCTGCAACTCAGAGGCCAGCAAATTGATTCAACTTCACATTTCCTTTATGTTCCTAAGAGAATCCCTGTGCTGTAGTCTGTCCTGTAAGTGATCTTTCTCTATACTATCCTAACTCCCAAGTCTACAAAAACGTAATTTTAGTTCTGTTTGGAGTTTGTGGGGTCTGCTTTGCACAAGCTAAATATCAGTGTATTTTCCCTCAAAGCACTTAACGTCAGATTTCAGAAGCTGTATCTTCTGGCACTCATAGACTGTTGAAGTTGATACCTCCAAAGACAGTAAAGAGAATTTGTCATGAAACAATGGGGGTGTTCCATTCTCATTACTCTTTTCTAGCCAGAGGGTTTTGAGGGGTTGTTACGGTTTTGTTATTGCAGTTTTTGTTAGATCTGGAGCTCAACTCCTGGAGAACAGTGCAGTAGTTTTTAACAATTGCAGTGCTTCTACTTTCCCTTGGACACCTGCTGGATGCACCATATAGGGAATGCCCAAGTATCTTGAAATAGCATTGAGTCTAAATTGTAAGAACTCATTAATTCACAGTCAATATTTGTTTCCAGTCAACTTAGAGATTTTCATCTTGTGAAGCACAACAAACACTGTGTTATATATATGAACTACATATCTAATTACAACAGTGAGTCAAGTATCCAAATTCAGTTTTACGGTAGTGACTTATTTCCTTTACTACAACAACCTCTGGGCTGTCATTTTACAAAATTTGGAGGAAAGTGTTTATGTACTGTCATTTTTAAGCTTTCAAAGGAATCACAAACAAATTAACCCAAGTTTATAATAAACCAAAACAGTTTAAGGATATAGGAAATATTTCAGTGAACTTTCTATGTTAATTTGCATTATTTTCTTAGAAATATTGATTGTGTAAATATTGTGGTACTGGTGGGTCAGGTTTAGAGAGAAGGAAAGAAGATGCATTACAAAGTGAAATCTACCGTCCCGTCTCCATCTCAAGATCTACTGTATTTTCCTACACCCTTAGGTAGGAACAGTGATAGAATCAGAGTGATGGGAGTGTGTTTTCCACTTGTCAGCAAAGGTAGATTAGGCCTGCATGACCTCAGCTTGCAGGGTGATGGCTATGAGGGTTTGAATAGCCCCACAGAAAAGTCCAGTGTGACCCACTGCTGACACATGTGAATCTTTGGGCCTGAACACAGACAGCAGCAACCTGTTTCACTCTCGATGTAACCCTGAGCATGGTGGGCTCCTAGCATTAGGAAAGAAAATTAGACTTGCTTTGAGGACAAGTGAAGCTGTTTTCAGATGCAGTGTGGAGTACTGTTTGATGATGAGCCAAGGTACTGTAAAATGTTATTTATTGCCACCTGTTTGGAAATTTCATGAATGAATATGCTAGAAGAGTTTCAGTGCTTCTATCAAGCTAATTATAGCTCCACTGGCATTTTGCAATTGCTAATCCTAGCCAGAGTGTTCCCTGAGATGAGAGAACTCTGTGTTTGGAGAGGTTGCTTTATTTTGAGTAATTTTTCCAAGCAGTCCACATAGACATAGGTATAACTACATATATATACCAATATATGTATACATAGCTATCACAGTGCCTGTGATAGATAAGAGGCACTTCATCTTTTTTCATATAATTAACAATTGCCTATGTGCATCCCACTACCTAGAATATGATCATGCCAGATTTGAGTTTACAGAACACCCAGGGAATGCACGTACATGCAGATTTTCTAGAAATGAGCAGAAAGCCTCTCAGCAAGCAGTATTCTTCTTTGTAAAATTTTACCTTTTGAACTGTATTTGAATATTATCTTGCATGCAGCATTGTGAAGCCTGAACAACAGATACCACACAGCTAATGAGGGAGCTCAAGCTGAATTACAAATTGATGGTTGAGGTTTACAATGTGCTCTGATTTGGTCCTCTCTGCTGCAGCATTTACAGCACAAAATTGTCATGTAGGCCATAAATGATGCTTAAAATATGAAGTGCACAAACACTAGGGTACTTTGGGGGTTTTTTTTTCTGTAGTCTTTTTTTAGCTTGCAAAATGTGGACAATATTAGACATAATAGTTTGGCTTGAAGCTTCTTTTACAAAGTGTTGCTGGCCTAGCCCCAGGGCTCTTTGTCTGCCTCTTTTGTATGTAATAAATAAAACTGCAGCCATGGTTTTGATGTGAATTATGTTATGGCAATCACTAACACATCATTAAAAGGAGAGGAAGACATATTTAGATGTAACTGCCAGAACTCCAAAGATATATAGGAGTATGCTTGAAACTGCAGTCTGAGACTTGCTTCTTCAAACAGTTCAACTCCTTTCATTACACAGTGAGTTTCCACTTGTCCTGGACTGGGTTTCTCTGTTCTTAAAGAAGATTCTCCCTCCTAATTGGAGAAGGGTCTGAAACTAGGGATAAAAAAGCTACAAGAGTAGCTCAGGATCTGAAAAATGTCTTCTAATGAGGGATTTAAAATGTATGTAGTTTAACTACAGTTGAAGGATAATTTGTTTATATATACAAATGCTTACTGTACTATACTATGAACTGTGCAGATGATGGAAGATGAGAAGATAGGAGGCATTTTTTCCAGTGTATCTTTAAAAAAAAGTTTAGGTATAAATCTAAACGACGTTCTACAGATTAAAGAGAAGCGGCAAGTTTTCAGAAACTACTGAATAAAGGTTTGTGGGTTGCTTTGAGACAGATCAAATGCAGAGTATGCTTGTGGTCAGGTGAGTCACCACATTTACCACTCGCTAATTGATTTTGTTCATCTGAGTCTGTTGTGGTTGTGAAGTTTCATGGTAGTTGTGGCCTTAGTGTGATTCAATTTAATCAATCAAGCACCACTAAGTAGATGTAGTACTTAGAACATAGAATTGTAGTATGGCTTAGGTTGGAAGGGACCTCACAGATCATCTAGTTCCATCCGCCCCCTTGCCATGGGCAGGGACATCTCTCACTGGATGAGGTTGCCCAGAGCCCATCCAACCTGACCTTGAACACTTCCAGGGAGGGCGCATCCACAACCTCCCTGGGCAACCTGTTTCAGTGCTTCACTGCCTCATAGTGAGTAATTTCTTCCTTTTATCTGATCTAAATCTTCCCTCTGACTATTTAAAGCCATTACCTTTTATTCTTTCTTCCTCAGGTCCATCTAAATATCCACCCCCTTTCCTCCCCATTTTGGTTTGTTTAATACTTTTCACAAGTCAGTGTAGCAAAGCATAGCTAGCATATCATCTTAATAATAATTCTGTGGTTTGTGTTCTACTGTTGGAGGTGATACAGCAGGCTAGAGGAAGCTTAGGGAAATGTCATGATTTCTTAAAAAATATAAAATATTTTATTTTTCCAATTTCCTGCAAAATCTGCAGGAATAGTGCTACATGTGCTATAGTAAGAACAAACAGAAGTTTTTACTATGGTACCATTTCAGTGTATTAATTAATTCAGATCTCTCTTGAGCAAAGAATTTGTTAATGACAGTATAGCTCTATTACTGTCTTTATAAATTCAAGGAGATAATCCCATTTTGTATCTAACTACTTTCTTTCAAGACTGCCACAGCAATGTTTACTTTTCAAAATTACTGTGTTTAGTTATAAGGAAGGCTTGAGACATGGCTTTCCAAAGAAACAAGAGGTACTATCTCCATACATTACTAGTTGCTGGTTCATTGAAGCAACAGATTTTGCCTCTGGTGACTTCTAAACTGGCTGACAATCTAATTCTAAAGAAGTCAAGAACTAATTTGCCCTTCCAAAAGGAGGTGGAAGATAATAATTACTATGGCCTTGATCTTGAGAACAGATTCAAACAGCTCTTATTCTACGGGCTAACTGGCCCTGTCACGTGTTGCAGGCGGGTCGGTCCCAGGAGGAAAGCTGGGTGCGTTCATTCAGGGTTACTGGAGTAAGCACACCTGCCAGTTCCCTTCAGTGCTCCCCTGCCTGAAAATGACTCTGAAGGCTGAGACATGTGAGCAGAGCAGCATATGAAGATTTGTTTGTTTGCACAGACTTCATATGTCACTGATAAGCCTGAACTTTACACTCCAGTATTATTAGTTAGGTGAGTTTCACTGTAATTTCAATTCTCTTTAGCAGACCAAACAGGGCCATGAGAGAGAACAAAGATTAGGCCCGTTTACCTGGCTTTTCTGTTGTAAAGTTCTGGGGCATTATTTTTACTGTGTTGTTTATGTTTGCTCTTGTAATTTGCAGCTGTCAGTTTTCATGCCTTTGGTGGATGACAACATTTAAATGTTGGGCCCTGCACTTTGGCCACAACAACCCCCAAGAGCGCTTGAGGAGTGGCAGAGAGACCTGCCAGGCAGAGAGGGACCTGGAGGTGTTAATTGAGGGCTGGCTGAACATGAGCCAGCACTGTGCCCAGGTGGCCAAGAAGGCAAATGACATCCTGGCCTGTATCAGGAATAATGTTGCCAGCAGGAGCAGGGAGGTGATCATTCTCTCCTCGGCTTTGGTTAGGCCTCACCTGGAGTACTGTGTCCCTCACTGCAAGAGGGACATTGAAGGGCTGGAGAAGGGGCAGAGGCAGCTGCCAAGCTAGTAAAGGATTTGGAACATGTAGCCTTCAAAGGACTGGTTATTTTGGTGGTGCTAGTCTATTAAAGCCAGCAGTCATTTGCTAATACCTTTGAGAATGGAAACTGGAAGTTTAGTTGATCTTCCTCCTTCAGCAGTTAGACTATTATTCAGTTTATCTACTTGCAGATAATTTGGAAGCCTGAGTAACCTTTGTTTATAAAAAGATTGTGAGGAATAGTATTTCTTTTCTTGCTTTGTAATTATATTTAACCTCTTTCTGAAGAGTCCTTGGTAAGGTACTATCTGTCTGAAAAGAGAGAAGTGTAAATTGCACCTACCACTGTAGTATATTCAAGAGATAAAGTACACATAGTGTGTGGCATTCAGGTTGGAAACATAACTGAGGTCTCCCAAATGCAAATGTCTTTAGCAGTGGCTCTTGTTAGTGTTTATTGTGGGATTTGCTTAGACTTTGGTCCTTTCTTAGTGTGTGAGCTGGGATCATAACATCACATGCGGTGTAATAGTTTTGGTCTAACCCTTATGATTAATGCTTAGTCCTTATCATATATATTTTATACTGTTTGATTTTTAACAGTAAAGGAATATTCCTTCTTATAAAAGACAGTTCAAATAGTGATACATTCTTCTTGTCCGGAAATGTTCCTGCTGCCAGCCTGCTGCAGTATTAATAGGAAAAGGCAACAAGATAATCTATTATTTGCATACAGCTCTAAATCTGTGTGTCACTACCAAAATGGATCTGACAAAGAACAAAGAGTCTGCCTTAAAGAACTTAAGATCTAAAAAGCTCTAGTCAGGTTTAACAAGTGTCTTTTGCTTGTTAATACCAATAGGTTTCAAGAGAAAAAAAAAATTCAAAGAGGGGAGAGTGTACAGTAATTAGAGTTGTACTAAATATGGTGATTGTAGGCTGGATAAAAGTGTTAAAGCTGGATAAAAGTATTAAAGCTGGCAGTTTGGAGAGAAGGTTATCTAGGGGTAAGACATGCTAATGCATGATCATCAGAGAGCATCCAACATATGAATAGAGCACTAGTTATTGAGACTAAGGTAGAAACATAAAGTATTGAACTTTAATTTTTCTAATTTATTAATTCTGTTTCCTGATCACTTTTCTTGGAAGAATAAATCTGAAGTGGTCTCTGCACATTCAGTTTTACTACATATAGCTTTGTGATGCCTTGTGAATTCAAACAAACCTTTTTTGTATTTTTACTATGAGCATTATTGTCACTGTACCACTGCTATATTCTGTTATCAGCAGGCTGTTACCTGCTATGAGGAGTGGCTGAGGGAACTGAGGTTGTGTAGCCTATAGAAGAGGAGGCTGAGAAGAGACCTTAGCACTCTACAACTACCTGAAAGAATCTCTCAGAGAGAGTAGTAGAGAGGCAAGCCTGGTCGCTTCTCACAAGTAACTGGTGACAGAACAAGAGGGAATGGCTTCAAGCTATACCAAGGAAGTTTAGGTTGGATATTGGAAACATTTTTTCACTGAAAGTGTTGTCAGGCCTTGGAACAGGCTACCCAGTGAGGTGGCTGAGTCACCATCCCTGGATGTATTCAAAAGCCGTAGATGTGTTGTGAAACATGGTGGGTCTAGTAGTGGACTTAGCAGAGCAGAGAATATGGTTGGGCTTGATGATCTTAAAGGTCTTTTCCAACCTAAATGATTCTGTGATTCACAACTGATAAATGATTGCACACCAGTATAAAAGCTATCGCAGTGCTCTGTTATAGCAAGTAAAGCTCAAATTTACTGAACTTCATAGAACAAAAGAGCATTCTCTTGTTTTGTCTCTGCATGCAGAAATGAATGTGAGCAACTGAGCCTTGTCCACCCCCTTCTGAATGTCAGTTTCCTTGAACTGAATAGTAGCATAACTAGGATTTTTTTTTCTGCTTATATTTTTCAGTACAACAACATAATTCCTAACTTTCTTGGAAGGTAAAGGGACTATAGCTGTTTCCAAAGCCCAGTTTTCCCTCTGTAATACCAGTTTTGGAGTTCGTTTTGATTAACATTTCCTCTTAGGAAAGCAAAGAAACAGGAAAAATACCAAACATCAAACTCCCATTGTGTGACTGGGAAATGATGATTCTGAAATTTGTCTTTATTCGTCTAAGCCTCTACCTATAGGGCTATTTAGGTGACTGTTCTGTTCCCGAGAGAGCTGTTTATTCTGCCTACTTAGTGCCATGTTGCTTTGAAGGCCAAGCGCTCATGTTTTCCAAAGGGCTGTGTTGTTGGTTACTATCATAGCTCTTTTTGATTAGTTTTAACGTTGAGATTTAGTAAATGGAATGGTGTCAAGAATTCCTACCCTAGAGATTGCACTTCTTAATGTTTCTCTTTCGCCCACTCTTCTCTTGAGAGATTTCCCTGCATGATGTTGTTACTGTGCCAAGGTGAGTCCGTGTAGTTACAGCAGTTCTGCTTTCTTCGAGCAGAAGTCACTGGTCTTTGCACCTGGGCAAAGGTGGGCAGTTCCAGACTCCACAGCAGACATTCATGATCACAGAATCACTCTGGTTGGAAAAGACCCCTGGGATCATTGAGTCCAACCATGATGTAATGTGATGGGTGGCAAGTGAAGCCATGGAAATGTACCATACAGCGCTTGAAGTTATGCGGCTGGTTGTCTCCAAAACACTTTTTACTTTGGAGATCAAGCAGATTTGAGCCCAGGAGCTTGGCCAAAGCAGTCATGCTGTTGTCAAGCCTAAGGACTAGGTTTAGAGACACAGTAAGACTGAGAATGTACAAACTATATGAGGGGGCCAGAATGGAGGTTCAGTTTTGTTGAACTCCTGACTGAATGGAGAGACATGAAATACATGAAAGCACTCATTGGAACAATATTTCTGTCTAAGAAGAAGATCAATGACAGCTAGTGGCATGAGGGATTATAGGATCATTGTAAGGTTTTTTTTAGTCTGGGCAAACTTGAATCCCGGAAGAAGGAAATTAAAGACACTGGATGTCAGAGAAGTAGAATTTAAAAACACTGAGGCAAATTACAACAGCACATAACTAACTTGGGAAATCCCTTTCAGAGAACACAACAGCAGTAAAGGTTTATCTTAACAAGTGTCTAGTTCCAACCTTAGAAAATAAAAATTCGTCTGGAAAGCCTTAGGCTTTCAGTCACAAGGCAGCCTGTCACTGACAGGGCATTCCCCTTAAGGACTGATGATTACATATGTGTTACTGTATTGGTCATTTAACAAGGTCTGATTTAGTTTATTGAAAGTGAAGTCTTGGACCTTACGCTGACAGTTTAGTCAGTCAGGCAATTCTTATACTGCACAGAAGACAAAAATCTTCAAAAAACAATGTCTCTCTGGCCTGCAGGCCCAGGATAAGTATCCACAACCTTTGCATCCTTACTCATTCAGTTTGGACAAATACCAAAAGGTTCCCGGAACAGTTGTCTGCCAGTGAAGAAATGATAGGTGTGACCCTACAAAGCATGCTGCTGCTTAGTATCTCATTAGCCTGTTCAGCTTTAAGGAAAACTGTAGTATCCTCTGTAAAGGGATCAGCTTCCAGCAGACTTTTGGGAGTACCAGCAGTAGTAGCCATATCCCCAAAACACTCAAGTTTTTCTGCATTAATAAGTTCAAACTTTTGAACTGGGAAGTGAGTTAAAGGTGTTTTGTGGCTACGTTGTTATGGCACTGAACCCCAGCTAGTAATTTCAGTGAGGCTTTTTTGTGGGGTGATATGGCTGCATGACTTCTGGACTAGAGTTAGATCACTTTAGGAGAGATGACAGTGCAAACATGATACCCTGCTGCTTGTGTTGAGCTGTCCTGAGTGTTCACAGCTGTTCAGGGATTTGAACATCAACAGGAATGAGTGTATAATCCCCTTTAAAATATCCCATTGTGTGTAACAGCCACTGATAGTTGTACACCTTTTTCAGGAGGTCACTGAAGCCAGATAAATCTTTACTATCTTGAGTGCAGTGTGAGCTGAAGAAATGAGTCTTTTCATCGACCTGAGTGGTTATTTGTTGTTTTGAATTTTCTTTTTTTCTCTTTGCCAAAGAACAGTCCAGTGATGTAAGACCAAGGGGAATTTTAGGCTAAAATAAAAATCCAAATCTCTTTAAAAGTCAAATGTATTATTAACATCATATAGCCATGGATAATTCTTTAAAATGGTTAAAATATTTTCTTGAGGCAAAGCATATTTAATTATTGCTCCCAGAGTCCTTAAGATGCAGTATGCATGGAGAATACTCATACTTGCATATTGCCAGAAAAAAACCCTATATTTCCAGAGTATCAGACAAAATCCCCAACTTGCTATGATTTAATAACTTACTTTGTAGTCTGTAAGAGAAGTCTAAGAGACAGATGGTATTAGGATGGCCACAAGTGAAAAGAATGTAGAGAAAGCCTGCCAGGTACAGCTATTTAATTTCACCCTTTATAATAGAACATGAGGACATCCAAAGATAAGAAGTTGTTTTAAAATTGAATTGCAGTAGCATTTAAACACGATGAATCATCTCAGGAAAGTTTTTTATAATTTCCAGTTAGTCTTGTCCTTCAGTAATGAAAGAGGACATTTAAAACCAAACCAAAACAATTGTTTAAATGAGGAAGGTAATAAGAGATTACCTGATTAAACCACATTTAATCAATTCGCAGCAATCTCATGTCTACAGGCTATTGTTGAAGCAAATAGCTTGGTAATTCTTTTGAAAGATGTTACAGTGAGAGTAGAAAAAGTATTTGAAACAACCGAGATTATGGGAAAAAAGCTAATTTTATTAAAAACAAACTATATCATACACATAATTGTGCTTTTGAAATTTCCCTATTAGGCATCAGTAAATCAATACTATTTGAAGCAGAGTGCTGGCCCAAATAGCTAGAGAGAAGTGCTGATACGTTCTTCTATTCCTTCTCGAGCATTGTTTCTAACACTGCTTTCTCCAGAACTTGTTCACAGGTCTCATGTTGAATCAGACCTTCCTTAAAGTCTCTCACTAGCTTTTATTCTGCTTGAGAACATGTTACCACCATCTAAAGCCATCTGCTTAGACCAAAAAGTCTACCTCTAAAAGCAAGTACTGCTGAGTTCCTCACGCTGTGCTTCAGGTGTGCGTGTTGGCTGTAGCTCATCTGTTCTTGACACTTCATTTAGCTTAAATTGCTAATTAATGTGTGTGCTATCCCTTTGCATCATTTTCTAATTCAGTCTAAGACTTGTACATGCAGCAGAAAGATCAGGGCACCATCATATTAATAGGCAACGTTTTGTATGATTGGGGTTTTTTTAAATGAGGTTCAGGTATTGATTATAACACTCATAGTTACTTTGCACAAGTTCATTCTTCTGTTCAGCAGACAGAATTAACACATGATTTGTTCCCATCTAGAATCTTTATTAGCAGAAACTACCTACTACTTTGTCTTCATCTTCAGAGAGTTCAGGGATGATCGTGATTCAATTAACAAATCTTAACACACCACTGGGTAAACTTCTTTTGCTTGGTATTAAGGGAGAACAGTCTATCCTTTCATGAATTATTGATGGTCAAAGTAAAACATGACCAGAACCAGAGTTGTGACAGCCAGCCTGGCTTCATGTATAGGCCTTTTGCTTTATCTGTGAGTCAGCATCTGTGCATACTACTGCTGGCTGCAGTTCACTCTGGAGTCATTTTGCCATCATCAGAATCCAATCACATTTAATAATCACTTCATGGAAATCACAAGATCTTTGATTTCTCAATCTGAAATACGAAGGAAGAAAACAAATGTTAGAGAATTAAAAACATCGGGTAGGGCTGCTCGGATGGTTTGAATTGAGATAAACAGGGACATTCCATGTGACCAGCCACTAACAACAATGTCATTTGGTGCACCTAGAAAAAAGAAGAATGGAGAAGAAGACCAGCCAAAGACCTCTTTCACTAATCAGTACCGAATTGTTACTCCCACATTCCAGTATAAAATGGACTATAAGAAAGTTGGCAAATGCATTATTATCAACAACAAAAATTTTGAGGACAAAACAGGTAATGTTTTTCCTTTGGTGGTACTCTAATTATAGACTTCTGAATTTTTACATATTCGTTAATCAACAAGCATTTTACTTCTCCGGGACATAGAATTTTAGTCAATATATTTATCTATTCTGAGAAATCACCGTCCATACAGTTTATTCCGGTTCTTTCCTGCTCATATTAGAATGACCCTTTGCAGCTTCTTTGCAATATATGTTTCAAAGAGCATATTAACTTGTTTCAAACTAAACCTTCATCCCAGAGTTTAAGGCTGTGTTGTTAAAACTTGAATTTTGACATCTGCAGCCCACGTTATAACTTCTCAGTTCCTGAGCTACAACTATGAGGTGTAAAAGCTGATATCTGTAGGTGTGCTCTGTTCACACTCTTGCATTTAACTCCTCAGACTGTGTACAGTTTTGAAGCAGATATTTCTCTTATAGTCAACTTTATGGATCTTTTTCTATACGCTTGGCAAACACACTAAATGAAGTTTTTTCTCCAAACAGTTTACACTGATTTCTTTTATGTGGGTATCATAGGCACTTTTTTCAACAGTTTTTCCTTGGGTTGCTTTATGCCTGTGTTCCTCCATATACATAACCAAAAGGAGACAGAATCAGGCCTATGCTGAAGGCTTCTGCAGTGCTATTTTGCAAGGTGCTGGAGTCTTGCCAACATTTCTCAGGATCAGATATGCGTTAGCATTGAACCTTGGTTCATTTTGCATTGAAACAAATCTCACCGTTTGCTCTCAATACTGAGAGTGCTGTTAGTGTTCTAAAGTCATGTCACCATGATATTGTTTGGGTTTATTAATTATGAATCTAAGAATTTACCTTTGAACGTGTGAATTATTTTGAACTGTGTAAAGCGTGATCAACCACATTCTTTGTTTTCTGGCAGGAATGGGGACACGCAATGGCACTGATAAAGATGCTGGAGATCTAGCCAAGAGTTTTAGGAACTTAGGTTTTGAGGTTCACACATACAATGACCGAAGCCGTGAAGATATGGAAAAATTACTGAAACAAGGTAAAAATTTAGAATCATGGAATAATTTATACTGGAAAAGAGTTATAGAAGTTACCAATTCTGCCACCTCCTGAAATCAGGTAAAATTAAAACATTGCTTAGGCCCTACTCCATGTAGAAGGATTCAGCTTCTAAATGAATTAGGCTTAATTCCTCATGTCTTCCTCCAATGCAAATTCAGAAATACACAGTTGTCATGTTAGGTGAAGTGTCTGTCCTGTGTATTAAGTGAAAAACCTTGTCATTTTAGATAAACAGTCCAGCCTGTTGATTGTGGTGGGCCAGACTCATAGTTAGGTGAAGGATGCAGTCACGGTACTCATCATGTTGCTAAAAAGAGGATTGTGCTGTCTTTTATCCACTCCTCCTTACGCCTTCCGGTAGATGTCCACTGTATATTTAGTCTCAAAAAATGTGTTTGCTAGATGTAATTTTCATATAAAATGTTGCTGCTTTTTGGCTAAGTAGTATTTCTGTTGTAGCTGCTGAGGAGAATCACAGTGATGCTGCTTGTTTTGCCTGTATCCTTCTAAGCCACGGGGAAGAAGGCCTCATTTATGGCACTGACGGACCGATGGCTATCAAGAGTTTGACTGC
The DNA here is from genome assembly GCA_013400115.1 of Rhinopomastus cyanomelas. Classification (NCBI taxonomy): domain Eukaryota; kingdom Metazoa; phylum Chordata; class Aves; order Bucerotiformes; family Rhinopomastidae; genus Rhinopomastus; species Rhinopomastus cyanomelas. The sequence continues at coordinate 306,051 of VXBP01000803.1, read as the reverse complement.
GCTGTTCAGAGGAGACAAGTGTAAAAGCCTTATAGGCAAACCCAAACTGTTTTTCATTCAGGTAATAGCCCTCAGGTAAATACAGTATTCTGTGGCAGGGAGGGAAGCAAGTTATGTTGGTTGTCTGCTGTAGAACAGCCTCGAAATTTGGAGGTGTTATGAAAAACTGTGTTGAGAGAAATTGACTATGGGTTGACTTGTCTTGTTTGTCTGTAGACCATTGTGTATATACAAGATTCACAGAGGGGTGTATATAGATGTAAAGAACATGTTGCTATTGTAATTTTATAACTGGTCTGTCTTTGTGCTTGGTAATCAATTGCAAAGCAGAAAGATAAACTTCCTGTTGAACAAAGAGCTGAGGAAAGTGTGAGATTATGAACAGAAATAATATAGCCCAGGACTCTTTGAGTAAAGACTGACTCTACAAATGACTGCATTCTGCTAAAATAGTTATTCTTTCCTTTGATAGCCAAATATAGCATATACTTAACTGTGTATTCCTTAAGCTTTTACAGCCGGCTGTTTCAAACAACGTTAACAGATATACCATGGGTCTGAATTCTTTATCATAGTATTATGCACATATGGGGGTTGCAGCAGATGATGTTTTCTGTAGGCTGTTCCATTAATTAATCCTCAGACTCAAAGACTGTGTTTTAGACACTTAATGCTACTAAAGTGATATTTCTCTGAATTATACATTTAAAATGGGTTTTCTGTTGCCTTTAAAGATACCTTAATAAAGGCAACCAACTGGTGTTCTAAAAGCCCATCACCATTAGCTCCCTTAGCTGTACAGGATCTGTATTTTTTAAAATGAATAAGCTAGTAACTTTATCACTGAACAACTAGATGTCTCCCAGAATTGCATTTCTGCTTTTAATACATGCAAATTACTTCCTAAAACTGCATGCATGAAAGAATGTTAAGGAATACTTTATTTTTATGACACGTTGTTTCTCCTTATTGCATAAGTTCTCCCTTCACTGCTTTCAGGCATGCAGAGGCTCTGAATTTGATGAGGGTATACAGACTGACTCTGGACCTGCAAATGACACACTGGAAACGGATGCCAATCCAAGATACAAAATCCCAGTAGAAGCAGATTTTCTGTTTGCATATTCCACGGTGCCAGGTAAGGAAAAGGGGGTCAGGGTGAGGATAGAAGCCTAAAAACTTATTACCCATATTGACTCAATTGTAGAGTGACCCCGTTGGTGATGTATTGTATGTTGATAGACAAAACAGTAGAGGCTAGTGTGTGTTTGGCCAGTGTGTTGTATCCATCCCATCTACACTAGCTGTAGCAGAAACAGGAGAAAGCCCAGGTTTGGCAGGGGAGAAGACACAGACATTACAGGTGGCAAAAGCAGTAGTATTTTTTTTCTTCCATTTAGAGAGTATGTTGAATATATGATGATGCCAGGAAAAGGAACTGTTAGAGCACACTGATTATTAATCAAAACCATAAAAACTTCCTTGTTGCAGTTTCCCAAATACAAAACCAGGGGACAGTACTTTAATAGTGTGAGATTTGGAGAGGTCATACTCTCCACCTTAATGAAGTAAGATATGTGATGTAATGGTAAGAATTAAAATTTCTGCATGTGAGCTGTTGATCTTTCTCAGAATCTTTCACACAAATTAGTACTTATGTCTCTGCCATTCAGTTCCATATCCAGTGCAAGATAATAAGGAAAAAAAGAGGAAAAACAACCCCATGTACTTTCTGTCTTTTCTGTAAGGGTACTACTCCTGGAGGAACCCTGGAAGAGGTTCCTGGTTTGTGCAGTCTCTGTGCTCTGTGCTGAACGAGCATGGAAAACAACTTGAGATCATGCAAATCCTCACACGGGTCAACTATGTGGTTGCCACTAATTTTGAATCACAGTCTGATGATCCACGCTTCAGTGAGAAGAAGCAGATTCCCTGTGTGGTCTCTATGCTCACTAAGGAACTTTACTTCTGAAAGTGTATTTCAGTGCGGCCGGTGATGAAAGATCAGGATATGGCTTTGGGTGGAGACTTGTTTATCAACTGGAGTAACACATTCTTAACAACAGAAATGTAGTTACACTAGATTTTTATATTGTACAAACTGGGGTATATGGACAATATGCAAGGTTTTAAAGAAGAAATAAATACTGTGGGTCAACCTCACAGTAAACATGAATTACTGTAGCTTGATTTCCCTTAGCATGGCTTTCATGATTTATGACTAATGAAGACATTCAGAGAGCCTGACCAATAAAGGTTTATTCCAGAAAACAGATTGTAAATTGAGAACAAGATATTAAATTGTGAGATTCCATCTATTCTCACTGCTAGCTCATGGAAGTATAACTTCCTCAGAAGTTTCCAAAGACCATCGTATTATGGGTATGTCCAGTGAAAAAACAGTCTGTAGCTATTCACAAGAGTGTTTCTTAGTCTAATGTATTAATTTCTTTTTTATGAACATTATTAATGAAGACTAATGGTTGCTCTGTGCTCAACGTGGACATCAATTTATTTAATTACTCTAGCATAAGATGGACAAATAGAAAGTCAATGTTTGTAGATGATTTACCTCAATAGAATGGGAATGTAATAAATAGAAAATTCAAAATTTAGATATTTGTGAAAGAATCGCAGACTGTAATTGGATGATGCTTTATTAAAGTGCAATTGTAAAGACTTTTGCCTTGCAAATGACAATGAATTGATAGAACCTTCTGAAACAGTGGTATTGCAGTTTTTCTTCTTGGAGAAATAAAAACATCTGCTTGTCAGTTCAGAAGTTTTGAACCACCAGAACATTAATGCCAAGACTTTGACATTTCAACATTAAATTTTAGCATTTTGTAATAGATTTCCATGTTTCAGTAACAAATGTATGTTTGTGAGGAATTTTGCCAAGACTGGAAATACTTACTTGAATCAGAAACCTGAAGTGCCTTTTTGGTTACTGTATGGTCTTGATTTTGTATTTTAGAGTAACATCAGTGATGTTTATATTCCTACTTTTTATATTACTCTTTAAAGTTGGTAGCTAGCTCAAAAAAGCAAGTTTAATAATTTGGTTAAATTGATTGTTCAACATTATCCCGGTTAATGTACTTTTATACTGTTTTGCAGTCTTCTAAGAAAATAACTGAATACTTTTGAAGCCAAGGCACCAAAGTGTGAAGTTTATTTTCTTACAAACACTGTGGCATAATGAGGCATGTACATTTCTTTCATAAGCCAAATTTATAGTTGTTTGGATTAAATGACTGCTTTATGGATGTCTGGAGCATGAAGTCAATAAAGACCTTTTTTTAAAAATTCTCTGAATACCTGCATGTTTGTCACTCAATCTGGTTAAAGTGAAACCCAACCAAAATACCTTTCTCAGTCAAGAGTGTAGGTGGTATTTGCAGGTATCATCTTTTGAAGATGAAATCTGGTGTCAGTTGAAAAGTAGTTTTGGGAAGAGTAAGCTGGCACTGCGCAACTTGAGTTAGGCAGGACACAACCTCTCTTAGAGGTTCAAAACATTTTAGTGATCCTGATCTACCACTCCTTGATTTTGCCCTGTGGGTAACAAGCCTTTATACAGCAAACTCTACTGTTGTCTAGCAGTTCATATGAAAATGTCCTTCCTATTACTTCTGGCAGATAGCTCCATCCTAAGACTATTTGCTGGCATTAGGAACATCCCTGGTTTACTATAAGAAATGTGTCCTGTCAACATGTAAGTATTTGTTACTTCTCTGGAAGCTTTTTCATTTGATGGTAGTTCATTCAGGTTGATCTGCTAAACGTTTGGCCTGCTTCTTTTAAATTCCTGTTATCAATATTACCCTTGCTCTAAATCGTTCCTTTCATTCAGAAACTGTAGCTCTGAAGCCAGAGAGCCTTGGGAATAAAGGAACAAGCAGGGGTTCTGAAACAGGTCATGTAAGTTTGTTAAATAGTGCCAAGGAGTGTAAGAGCTTAACAGGTAAGGACTGTTTCCTCTGGTGTAGTGCTTTTTTCTTAAAGGTTGAGAATTATATGTTTTTTTAAAAACAAGTATAGCAACTTTGTCTTTGCTTAGAAGCACAGGTGAAATATGAGAATTACTACAAATTGTCTCTAGACCAACCTGCAAGCAACTGCTGAGAAAGAATCAGGTAAGTTAATATTGCGAAGTTTCCTCTGTGAGTAGGAAAAGCTATTCACCCTATTCGACATAATATCTAGGGGGGAAAAAAGGGTGGATAGAGCAGCTCTATCAGATTTTGTTGTACTTTTATTGTAATGGACCCTAAATAATGACAGCTTGGAGATTTCTAAATAATTTGTGAAATGGTAGCTGTCTAAGAAGAAAGGTGTGGTAGTAGCATTATTTGAAGCTCTTCAGTGCTCAGTTGTGTTAAGCCAACAGGTTGCTCCACATTTGCAGGTCTCCTGGTAGACCAAAGGTTTCCTGTTTAAAGGTGATACAACACGGCACAAAGGAGCATAGTATTTCTGCCTGCGGACTGACAATGAAAGAAGTTGAGGCTGAATCTTTTCAGAAGAAAATTCCTCAGCAGCAGACTTCACATCTAACTGGTGATGTTTCCATGCTAAGGGCTGTGCCAGCCCAAGAGCCTGGAGGAAGAACACTTTCAGAATAAGGACACCTGACCCTCTTAATGTGGGCTACACCAGACACCTGAATAGTGACTGATAAACTGTAGGACATTTACCTGATCAAACCTATAACTGTTTTTCTATCTAAAAGCAATTCCCTTGCCATGTGCAGGATTAGCCAAATGGTTTAGTGTGTAAACAACTAATCATTAATGATATACCGGATGTTTCTGGAGAAAATCCAAAAAAGTCACCTACAACCAGATGAGATACTGACCATACAACCAAAGCACATAGGTAGCATCAGAAGTCCAGGTTCACCAGTGTATGTGCCTTCTTTTAACTTTGAACTTGGTTACAGTTTATGGTGCTTTATGATCTTTTAGGGTTCTTACTGTAGCTTTATCTTCCAGTCGTGATTAGGTGTTGTATTTTACACACAGCTCCGGGGAAGCAAAGGGGCTGTTCAGAAAACTGAATCAATAGGAAAGAAAAAAAGCAAAAGCTGTCTCTGGGCTTCTTTTTTGTATGGGAGCCACTTATGACTGCCTCGTGTGTGTGTATTTTTTCATTGCTTGTAAACGAATATTAATCTTCCCGACTCCCCTTTCAGAACAGTCTCTAATTGGCTTCCCAGGTCAGAAACAGCAATTTCCTTGTGAGTCATATTTCAAGGTGTTTGTATTTCTACACAGGCTATAAGAAGACAGTGATAATGTAGGGCAAGGACACACTGTGTTTGGCTGTGGCAGGGAATACAAGGAATGTGGAGATACTTGAAGATCTATTCCTCTAGAACTTTCTAAGATATTAGATATCTTAGAAGATATCTAGTATCTTAGATGTCTACCATGAAGATATTTTGCCTGTAAGTATCAACAGCTTCTTTTCCTTACCTTAATATTGTATATTTTATAGTATTAAACTAGCCTCTCTCTGTATGTATATGTGTATCTTTATATCTATAGCCTGTTATCTGTACATCATTTGAAGCATTTTATTTGCATTTTGATTGAATGCATTTCAAAATGTTGAAAGCAATCAAATCTCTTAATGCCAGGTAGACAAAATTTTGAGGGGGTATAATCACGGAGCTGGCATTGCTTATTATGAATTAGATGTACCCTGCTAAAAATGTTGCTTTCCATTGAAAGGACAGTCAAACACAACAATTAACAGTTTGTTCCCAAAATGCAGAGTGAGATAGCACCAGCGTAACTTTGTGGTGTTTTGTTTTCCCACCTGCAAATCTTGACTTTTACTGAAACCTAGAAGATAATTTTATCCTGCCACAGGCTCTTGGAAGACTGTTTGGCAAGGCTGGTGCTGTGTGCCGGTCATGTTGACTGACAGACACATTGGAAAGAATATTACATTGCCTTTCACTGCAGCCTCGGGTGTGTGCCTCTGCTTTTGACACTAACAATTTGAATCGGGAGTGCATTTTTAGGCTTGGAAATTGCGTTTTTGTCTTTGCAACAGACAGCAGTAAATTGTATAACAGTCTGTCATAACATTCGTACAACAAATCTTTCTCTCAAAGAGGCAAAATGGCAAAGGTTTCTCTAAAGAAAGCCCCTGAAAAAACAGGCAGAAATACTTTGTGAAGATCTCTGAAACAGCAGCCGTGGAAGTGTGTAGCTTTAGCTGTGTGTCAGAGGTGCCAAATGACTGAGGCTGGAAAAGAAGCAACCATTTCTGACCACCACTCCAGCTAGACTGTGTTTACTTCTAGCTCCATGGAGTGTATGGCTGAAGACACAAAAGGAAAGGAAACCCCTCTGCAGAGGGCAGTTGACTGGAAAGAGGGCAGATCTCACATACAAATTGCAAAGAAGCCACAGTGCTGTGGGGGTCTGCCTCTGTTATCCTGAAACCCTAATGCTGCTTTTCTCCAAGGAAGACACCAAAAGGGAAATGAGCTCAAAAACATCCATTACCCAAACCCACCTTTTAACTTCAGATTGCTCCATCTCTGTTCTGACACTTTGCAAATCCCACTGCCTGTGTTTTTTCTTTAAGAGTTAGTTAACACAACTGCAGAAAGTCCATGGGAACACATCATTTCCCTGTCTCTATTTGCATCTCCACCACAGCCTGGCTGTTTCTATGAGCAGGTTAATTCAATTCTTCTCAGGTTTACAGTGAGATTCCCATTTCCCTGGCAATATTGGAGGAGGCATTGCAAAAATAAGTCGACATAAATAAAAACAGATACTCTCTGTTTACCCTTCTGAAAAATCATTAATCCACCTCCTACCCGTGAAGTTTATTTCATCGCTTGTTTATAAACAGCTCTGAAGGCGTTGGAGCAAGACACGGCAGATTTGTGAATTATTGTGATTACCATACTAAGACTAGATTTTCTAAATAGATTTAAAATTCTTTAGGCAAAGTTATGCCTCTTTCATACAGGGCTGCTCACGCGGCTAGGGCAGGGCCAGAAACACTTATGGGATGCAATATTCCTAGACATGTTCCTGTGCGACTTGACCTAGGTGATCCTGCTGTGATGGGGGGATTGGACTGGATGATCTTTCGAGGTCCCTTCCAACCCCTAAAGTTCTGTGATACTGTAATACAGGTGCTGTGTCTAGTGCAAAGGACAGAACAGAAGGAAGTTCTGATGGCAGGACTCACCACTTCCTAGGCAAATCATCTCTTTGGCAAATACAGATTTGTAAATGTTATTCTTTGTATTTTATAATAATATTACAATAGAATAGATACATTATGATAGTATATAATGTATAATTCATGCTATAAGATATTATTGTGTATAATAGTATGCTTAAATGAATATTGAGTGTAATTATGTGTATAGTTTATTGTTGCTTAGAGCATACTATTGGTTTTTGTATGTTTACAGTTTAATTATCACCATAAAAATAAGCACTTATGTGAGATATTTGTTATTTTCTCAGGCAACAGTGCATGCAGTGAAATGCTGCTCAGCAGCGAGCAGAGCAAAAGGAGTTAGCTGCAAGGTTTTTTGCTCTTTTTGCTGCCTGGGTGGAAGAAGCAATCAGCATGGCTTATATTAATGAAGGAAATTCTCCAGGTACAAGATTTCATTTACTAAGAGTTGTCGTTCGTACAGTTGAATCAGGTTTCAGATCATTCTTATCAATATATGATACCATTTTCTTTGCCCTCCACCTGACAAGGATTTTGTGATAAAGGGGAATAGCATACTGAAAAATCTAAAGATCTCATCTAGGCTTTCGCTGTGTGTTAAGTCTGCCCCTTTGGTTCCTTCCTTAAAGAATCTCTCCTAAAGCAGTGTTTCCATTTATCACAGAGTTTTTTTCTTCTGTGTGACACAAAAGTTGAACAGACATTTATAATACAGTTAAAATCCTTAAAAATTAACTGGAAGAGACACTCCGTATCTCCCAAGCCACAGATTATGAAGCTGTGCCTCCACTGAACTTAGTAGTCAATGGAATTTCAGAACCAAGGTTTTCTTGCATCACCACAAAGTTTGGTAGTGTTTCCCACACTATATATATAGGTTCTACTGACCCTCAGTGGAAGATGCAAAATGAAGTTGACTGTGCTCCTTTCAGTCACTGGATTCTCCAAAAATCTTAATTTACCATCCAGGTTATATAAACTACAGCTGGCTGGAGCATGCAGGGTGTGAACAAATTCATTCAGGATCTTAAATGTCTTTTCCAACCTAAAGGATTCTATGACTCTGTGATTTTTCCCCTGGAAGCTTTTAGCTCATATTTTACCTCTAGACTTTATCCTGTTATCACATCATGATTCACAGTGTAAAATGATGTATCTTTAGCTGTGTTGGCAACCTACCCAGATTGAATGCCATCTGCAGGTTCCGTTAGGGGGCTGCTTACTGTCTTCAGATCACTAATTGTGAAGTGAACTAATATCAGATTCCAGAAGTTAAATAAGACAGAGGCTCAGGGTATCTTCTGAGTCCCCTACATTGTGACCATCATTTGTTTACTGTTTGGGCCAGTTGTCAGCCATCAGGGGAAGGATGGCCTAGCCCTATATTTTATAGCCTTGACTCATGTTTATCTTCTCTGTTTGCAATATGCTCTATCGCCATTTAAGTACAGAAATCCCACGCTCAGCAACAATTTCCAGTTCAAGCAGGTCACTTGAAGAGATTAACTGGCAACAACTAAGTAATGGTGCCAATGATTTCTCTTTGAATAACAGGTGTTCCGAGTAAGTTTTTCTCTGAAGGTGAAGTCTGCAAGTATGGACACCTCATCAAGTCACCACCTCTTCCACTTTTCAGCTCACAGGTACCCTTACACATTAGTCATATTCCAGCAGTCTCTTGACAAGCATCTGTTATTTCTGCTATCCTGAATTGTAATGAGACATAAATGACTTTCTCTTTGGCAGAATTCCTGGAAAAAGCGCTTTTTCATCCTGTTCAAATCCCGCAAGGGCAATTACATCCTGAAGTATCTAAAAGACAAGAACGTCAAAGGCTCCATAGAAATCAATCAGTATGTAACTCAAAACCATCAACCTTTTTGTTTTAAATTACCTATCAACACTCCTAAATGGCCACTGACTGACTGTACAGACACTTGTTCCTGACTGAGGTTCTTGATCCAAAGGCTGCTGAAGGTCAGGACGTTGTCCCTTGAGGTTTTTGTAGGCTTTGGCTGCAACTTGCAGCGTATGAAATATGTAGAAGTAAAACTACCAAATTGCTTGGATGAAATGTGATGCACTTATGAGTGATTGTGGTGATGTGGTATCTGCAAACCAGGTGTCTTGGCTACACAATCCCAAAAGCTGTATTCCTGTAGTAGATGATACTTCATCTCCCGTGAGGGCAGTATTATCTGTGCATCTGGTCACATGTCAGTAAGCATGGGCTGTGGCACATGACTGTTCCCACCTTACAGCTTTACAAAGTGCTTTGCAAGTTGTGTGGAGAACTGCTGGCTTTCTCTTAGCCCTTTGGGCTGATATTGGCTGCTCTACTGCCTCTTACCCCATCAAGAAATTGTTCTGTTTCGCTTGTTTGGGTTGGTTCCTTTCAGCACGGTGCCTACTGCAGCAAGGCCTGGGTGTCATTGGCTCTTTACTAGCACCTTTACCATCTCATATCATATGTGGCATGAGGTACATAGAAAGGAAACAGTAAATGTAAAGGGAAATAAAAAGATTTTACCAGTCAGACCTAGAGCATAATATTTCAGGTTCCTGGAATTGTTAAGCATGGAGTTCTCTGGGCTCACACTGCTGTTGTATTTCTTCCATTTAAAGGATTTAAACACTGAAGCTTTTGAAAAACACTCAGTGGTATATTTTATAGCCTCATTATTGTTGCTATTATTTTTACAATTTTAACTTTTTGAAATTTAAAGTAAGTGGCACTTGTATGTTAGTATCCATTAAGAGTACTTCTTGTCTGNACAATTTGTTTCAAATCAATTGTATTCTTCTGTGGTGGTTCAAAAACATCTGCCAGGGATTTTTCTTACTATAATTTTTTCCTCAAGATTCAGTATTAGACCAAGAGGCCCTTTTTTTCCATTAATGAGGCTCTAAGATATGTACACAAGTCTTTGCTGAAGTTGGTTCTGGTTTTGCTTGGAAGTTTTCTTCACTGAAAGATCATGTGGTCTGAATGTGTGTGATTATTTTCTTGAGCCTTTTTTCTGTGGAACGATGTTTACCTTCCCCATGCAGATCTCGTGATTGCATGCTGTGCTTCAGGTAAAATATGCACAGGCCTATGTCACACGGTTATCTTAACAGAATCGTAAAGATCCAAGTGGGCATAAAGAATGCCGAAATGATGGAAGCGGTGAGGAAGATGTTTAACTGCCTTCCTGAAGAGGTGATATCCATCAAAACTGGAAGCAGACATTACTTCCTTATTGGTAGCAGCAGGTAGGCATCCCAAGATGTGCGAGTACAGTATGACATTACAGTTAAGCTAATGTTCCTCTAAGCTGTTGCCCCAAGGAAGATCCTACTCCTTCACAGCTGCTCTCATCCCTTCCTGTGTCTCAGCACAACTCTGGGATTAAAACAATTCAGTTGGTTGATTCAATGGAAAAACTAAGCAGAGGCAAAAACTACTGTCATCAAGGTGATCAGTTAGGTGGGAGAGGACATTTGGCACAGTGCTCCTCTGCTGCTGCTTCCCAGCATCTCCTCTTCAGTTTCCCAGTCACAAGCGTGGCCGGGTTTTTTCCATCTTTACGCAGGGGAGCAACTGATGTGTGAGGTGCTGATAAGGGCAGAAGAAAAACACATACCTGTGTGTTACTTGAGCGTGACACCCCATGCCTTACCCCAGCTTGCTGCTCTCACAGCCCAGGCTTGGTGGGAAGCATTCCAGAATTAATCCAACTAAATTCACTGCAAGCATGAAACAGGGCTTCAGAAGTCCTTTCATCGCATGTTTCTCATCCCACTCACCCAAACAAATTCTCAAAGCCTTGTTAGCTGCCTTTATGGGGGGACTTGGCAGAGCAGCCTCATACACACAAAATGAAGCAGAAAACACTGTCCTACCTCTGTATCTCCCTCTCTGTGTCTCTTCCACATGTACACAGGGACCCATCCCCATAGTACCTTTTATCACCCATGCTGGGCTGTTTGACCTCGCAGAGGTCAAACTTTGCCATCTGGCTATGGCCAGGCAAGCGCTCTCTCTCTGGAGAGAAAGGTGCAGGTTTTCCCCACTGAATTTAGCAGTGTATTTGGCCCCATAGGAAGAAATGGATAGACAAAGGGGTTTTCCTTGGATTTAACCCGTGAGCAGGTTTTCATTTCTGTTGTTCCAACCTACAGGCAGGAAACAGAGGAGTGGTTCACTGTGATATCTTCAGTCTGCAAGGAGGCCAAGACAGGAGAAGTCTGCCCTCAGGTGAAAGTTACTGCACTTAATTTTAGAAAGAAAGAAGTCTGTGATTTCAGTGGAAACCTGTGCAAAGGAACTTCCTCATTTTGCCCTTGTGAGCTGGCTCTTGTCTTGGTTAATCAGGAGCCCCTTTTCCCTGTAAATCCTGTACACTGGCTGTATGCATGACGCAGGCATTGCACAGTCAGCCCATGCTGGGATTGACTGTGGCTGAGGGAGGCTCTTTGAAGGCAGAGCCACATGGCAATTAGATGATTGACCATGTTACGGTGTGATGATTTGCACTTCTGATGTGTCAGAATGGGAACTTGTGTGTTATTCCTACTGTGTGCTTTTTGCTTCTATTTGCATGCTGTTTACAACCAATCTACACCTAGTCTGTCGGTGTTAAGAACCAGCTGGAAATCCCTTCAGTTCAAGCACAGGCCCAAGTTTCTGCACCTTTTCAGCCAGCCAGGCTTTCAGCTACTTAACAACTCTTGCAGTTTCCAGGTAGTCTCCTCAGAGCACGAGCAAGGCAGATACTGGTCTGCCAGTAAAAACGCCATGTAAACAACCTCTGTGAGCCAGCAGAAGTAAAACTGGGACTAGTGGGATGTGTTAGTACATTGAAGCCCATACCCATCAGGGGCCTGTCTTCTTACACTGCTGTTATCTTATTTCTAGAACCAGGACCTTCCAAACCCACAAGTCAGAAGCCGACTCTCCTCTTTGCCCATAGGCTTGAATTCTATAGATATGACCAGTTTCCTAGAAAAGCAAAGACACCAGAAGGTAAACAGATTAGCTATTCTTAATAATGAGTTTGCTCCTGGGGGTGACTGTGAAATTTGATTTGTGTAGTTGCTATTTTCCATCAGAAGTTCTTCAGACCTTGTGCAATGAGTGCACAATGGTTTGTTCTGCTCTCTGATGGGATTCCCAAGCAGGACTGGGATGATAACATCATATCCCACAAAGGAAAGACTTCTGAGGGAAGTCTGCATGTAGATAAAGACAGCTGTTGATGGCAATGAGAAATTGTACTCACTGGCTGTCTCAACTGACTGGCAAGGGTTAGTGGGCTTGAAGTCCCTAAGGATTCACTTTGACTCTGTCAGGGCTAAATCATGTGATGATTGCTTTGGCAGCTGCTAGCCACATTCCTCCTGTTCTGTGATTGTGCTTTTCTTTGTTGCTCTCTTCTGACTGTGCTTAGTGGCTAGCGCATGTCCAGTTCCTCTGTGCTTTCTAAGTCTTCCCTCTCAACATTTAAATAGAAAGGAAGGAAAGCATTACTGCTGGCACAAAGCAGTTGCAGTCAGTTGGTTTTCCCTAGTCACAAAACTGTGAGGATTGGTCCAGCTAGAGGAAAGTGAATGCAGGTGAAGCATCATCTTTGTCTGTTTAGGAGGAGTCATCTTTTTTCTTTTGTACACAGGAGAATGGCTCCTCAGAAGACAAAGGCAGGCGTAATTCAGATCCTGGCCCTCATCAGGCTCAGTGTGACTCACCAGGAGAAGTTTTTCCAAGTGTGGTGAGCAGCACAAATCAAGCAGCTCTTGACTTGTTCAGTCTGCCGAAGTGTCTGCTGGCCCTTATCTCACCTGACTGGCTGTAGTTGTAGATTATTCAGCATAATATGTTGGTTTTCACTCTGAAAGTTTCCTCAATGTTTTGTCTCTTACCTTCTAAGAACTTGCTTGAAATGCCTTTTGTTTACTTTGCTCCTTGGAGGCAGATCCTCAGAGTTTCTGGGCAGGAACTGAAACTTGTAGCAGCTACCTCAAAGCTGAAGTTCACAGCTTGAAGACTTGGTCCTGCTGCACGTATTTCTGTAGTGCCTTAGTCTTGCTATGCAGCAAGGGTTTCTTTCTGCAGCCACTGCCAGCAGCAGTTGAATCAGTGTAACTGATTTACAGAACAAGAGCTTGTTAAATTGAGGCACACCTCAGGACTGACCTGTCAGCATAAATGTGCCTTCCAGTAAGTCATTATCCATATCTGACAGGAATCATTAAAAAAGATACAGTGATCAGGGTTATCATGTGTTACTGGCAAAGGTTCTGCCCTGTGCTCACCGTCCTCTGCACTGGATTATTGCCTCTGCAGCAGTATTAACAGAACAGAAGGCACAATTGAGGCTCCAACACACCAGTGTGCAGTTTGGCAGCCAAGTTTAAACCCATCTTTATTGGCAGTTTATGCTTGGACTATGATCTGGAGTGACTGGGACACAGGGAAGAGAACCTGTTGTTAACAGGGTGATAAATCATGTGCTGCAGTTCACCATCCCTGTACAGAAGCTGACAGCAAATACAAGATAATACAGCTAGATTTAGTGGAAAGAAATGAAAAGATGTGAGACCACCTTGCCATGCCATGGGCAGTTCTCACTTTACCAAGCTGCAGTGATTCAATTGTGAGTCCTAGCTCTGAAATGCATTGGGTTAACCCTTGGTCTGATTTTGACTAATGCTGCTCTGGATGCAAGGGGAGACTCTGTTTGTTGCTCTCTCATGCCTTTCCCTTCTCATTCATTAGTTCTTTTCATACTTATGATAGCTCAGAGAGCATGTATTAAATGCAGCTATTCAGACTAAAAGAGACTGACCATGAGAGTTAATAGACAAGGAATCTGCATTTAGCCATTCTGGCCTGAGGAAGAAAGAGCAGCAGGAAGCTCATGTTTCTGTTTCAGCATGTATGAAAATAAATAACCTTGCCCTACAGCTCACAAGAAACAAAAACGTTTCTTCATCTGATAAAAATATTTCCCTTGCCTCATAAGCTTTACATCTGCTAACATCTCCAGATCTATTCTCTGCTCAGTGATGTCTAGACAGCTGACTTTCACATTAATCCCTTGTATTTACTTCCTTCTAGAAATATGACCCCACATTTCTAGTATCTGATTAGTTTTGCTTTTTATCGGTTGTTCCCTCATCCAGGCCCACATCTTGAAAACTCTTGGGTCAGTAGCCATTACTCATGCAAACAGGCCTCTCGACATCGCTTGAGTCTAGTCATGCTGACAAGGACCTGGAGAGCTCTAGGGACCTGGCTTCCTTTCAATCCACGTTTTGAAGCTACAAACCCACATCTGACTCAGCAGTTCTGTGTCATGTATTGTGACACGCAGCTTTCAGTACATGAAATGCATCAACATACAGAGGCTGGACTTGCACCACCCTTTACGGTACTGCAGGCACCTAGGCATCCTTGTCAGGAGCTACTAGACATGCCTCATTTTTGGAAAGAGAAGCTCCTCTGTCCAAGGGCAACACCTTTGCCAAAGGAGCCTATAACTAGCAATTAGGTGGTTGTTCTCCAGGTGTCACCATCTTGTGCTACAGCCAATTTTCACCATAGTCTACTTTCTCTCTAATGTAAACCCACATCACACTTTAGCAGAGACTTAGACCTGTTCAGCTGTACCGTTTGAAGGTGGCTGTACACTGAGGTTAACTGCATTTCTCTGGTGGTAAAGCACTGGAGGAGTGGAGATGTCTGCAAGCTGCATTAGGGAAATGCAGTGCTGCTGCAGCTTAGCCTGCTCCTTCCTACTGTCTCTATAATCTGTGATGATGCCAAGGATGGTGGCAAGAGGCAGCCACTGTCAGTGGTGGAAGGATTAGTTTGGGAAGCTGATGAGTGCTGTCTGCTCTCTGAGATTTCCTGGGAGTTGGAGGATCTCTAAACTTCATAAAATCACTTCCTTTTCCTCTTTCTCTCCAAGTGTTTTACTTCTTTGATTGATCAAAAGCCCTGAAAAGTCCCTAGGGAACTTGTTAATTACTTCAGATCATGACCACAGAGCCAGTTTTGTTCTTGCTGCGGTTTTGTTGTCCAGTTCCGAGGGGCCATTTGCAGTCTTGTTCTGATTCCTAGTGCTTGAGTTGTTTTTTATGTAATTTATACAAACAAGGAACAAAAATACACTCAGCATCTTTAATTTCTATTCAGTGCTGGTTTCTTCCCTTTATGTGTAACAGAGTAATTAGTTTAATTTACTTCACCTTGCAAAGAGTAGTATATTCTGTGGCATACTTAGCAATTATTAAAATGATCACCATGGAAACCAGGGGTGTAAGTGGAGAGAGAAAAAAACGGTTGCATCACAGGCATGGCATGGGAAATTGCACTGGGAGGAGGCTAAATCCTAATTGCCAGACTCTTCACTGCTGTGAACTCAACCAGGAGACATAAGAATAAATAATTTATGACTTAGAAAGGTAAACTTGTTAGAGAGATGAATTTATCTTTGACTTACCAAGTCGCCACACAGTTAGTATTTCAGGTCTTTCTGAAGGCAGAATGTCACAAAGGATTCACTGTCAGATCATAGAATTATAGAATCATTAGGGATTGGAAGGGACCTCGAAAGATCATCCAGTCCAATCCCCCTGCCACAGCAGGATCACCTAGACCAAGTCACACAGGAACACACCCAGGCAGGTCTTAAATGTCTCCAGAGAAGGAGACTCCACCACTCCCCTTGGCAGCCTATTCCAGTGCTCTGTCACCCTCACTGGGAAGAAGTTCCTTCTCACATTTATGAGGAACCTCCTATGTTCCAGCTTACACCCATTGCCCCTCGTCCTATCACCAGATGACTTTGAGAAGAGCCTGGCTCCATCCTCCTGACATCTACCCTTCACATATTTATCAACATTAATGAGGTCACCCCTCAGTCTCCTCTTCTCCAAGCTAAAGAGACCCAGCTCCTTCAGACTTTCCTCACAGGAAAGGTGGTGCTCATAGCAAGGGAGGTGCTCCACTTCATTCATCATCATCGTGGCTCTGTGCTGGACTCCCTCCAGCAGCTCCACATCCCTTTTGAGCTGAGGGGCCCAGAACTGGACACAATACTCCAGATATGGTCTCACTTGATCTGCTAACCACCCCATTTCTGATCAACCCCAGGATGCCATTGGCCCTCTTGGCCACAAGAGCACACTGCTGGCTGATGGTCATCCTGCTGTCCACCAGGACCCCCAGGTCCCTTTCTCCTACAGTGCTCTCCAACAGGTTGGTCCCCAACCTCTGCTGGTACCTGGGGTTGTTCTTGCCCAGATGCCAGACTCTACACTTACCCTAATCCTTCATCCAAGTCATCAATGAATAGATTGGACAGGACTGGTCCCAGCACCAACCCCTGGGGCACTCCACTAGATACAGCATAGATCTCCAGCACTGCTGGATATGTTCTAGTTCATGGAGAAGTATGATCTACTAGCCCATTTATTAGTCAGGGAAGTCCCAAATTCATTCTTGACAGCAGTTAACACATGAATAAAAAGGACAAAGATATCCCAGTCCACTCCTATGTTTCCTACAGATTTCCTAGTGTGAGGACTTTAGAACTGAATGCAAATCAGAAAATCTTTTCCAAACAAATGTGTGCAGATTGACACACGAGATGCTTCCCTCACGGGATTTTAACATGAAATCACGGGGTGAGAACATGCAAAGAATTGCAACTGCCTGGTTACCACCGATCCATCTGTGAGCATTAGCAATACCAGTGGCCGGTCTTGTGTCTGTGCAGGCGATCTCAACAACACGAGGAACACGAATATAGAGACTTTGCTCTAAGTATAACTTGCTGCAAAAAGAAACGTGTCTTGCTATGCTGTTTGTGAAGATTTGCTGATTCTCTTTCTTCTGCACGTAGAGGGAAAAGCTCTGTGTTAAACTGTATGTCTGAAGCCTGTTACATGCAAACCCATTCTTTCAACAGAGTAAACATCAGAGGCGTGGTGAGGCAAACCTGCTGTCGGCAGACAAAGACGAAGATCAAGACATCAAAAAGGCCAAAGAAGTTTATTACCAAAGTCCCAGGAATCTTTTAGCAAAGGTAGTGTGTCAGTTGTGAGTCCTGCTGGTCTGTTAACAGCTCCAAGGAGATGGGAGACATCTATTGAGCCCAAGAGGAATGGCTGTGAGGAACCACTAGTACCTTGCAAAAGAAATGAATAGATAAAACTGTAGTTAATAGAGCTTTCATTTGTACAAGAAAAAATACACTAGCCTCATTCAAAAGCTCTTTCTGGTAGAAAGTGGCATTTTGACAAAAACATTGCTGATTTTGTTGAAATCCTCCCAATTGGCTGTTTTACTGTGAATGGCTTTTGCCTACTGTATAACAGGGTGGGATTTTTTTCAGAAGTGAAAACTTCATTTAGAAAATGTAACAGTACATGGGTTTGATGTATTTTGTAATGTAACGATGCTGAAGCATCAAACTGCTGGAGAGAGTCCAGCCCAGAGCCACGAAGATGATGAAAGGAGTAGAACACCTCCCTTATGCGGAAAGGCTGAGGGAGCTGGGTCTCTTTCTCTTGGAGGAGACTGAGGGGCACCCTCTTTAAAGTTTATAAATATGTGAAGGCTGGGTGCTAGGCTCTTTTCAGTGTCATCTAGTGATAGGACAAGGGTCAATGGGTGTAAGCTGGAAGATAGGAGGTTCCACATCAATATGAGAAGAAACTTCTTCACAGTGAAGGTGACAGAGCACTGGAAGGGGCTGCCCACGGGGTTTGTGGAGTCTCCCCCTCTGGAGATGTTTAAAACCCACCTGGATGTGTTCCTGTGTGACTTGGTCTAGGTGATCCTGCTGTGGCAGGGGGATTGGACTAGATGATCTTTTGAGGTCCCTTCTGATCCCCAGTGTTCTGTGATTCCATAACCAAAGCAGTATGCTGTGAAACATTATGATAGCTACATCTCATGGTGAAACAAAAAAGCAGGAGGAATCATACTGACTGTTCCAAACAAATTTTGACACCTAATGTTGGAGGCTGATTTCTCAAGGTTTCCCATGTAGTTAGTGGTGTGTGGAAAATAAGTGGTCTGTCCTCTGCAGAAGTCACAGCCTCTCTCCCCAGGCTGTACGTCTAACTGAAGGACTTGAACAATATGACTTGTCATATAATTTCAGTCAAGCATACCCAAAGTATGAGACCTTTTTTTGACCCGTTTGAATTAAAAAGTAACCACATTTTTGTGGTAGTACGTTAGAATACAGCTGGTTATGTTCCAGTCTAAAAGTGTCAATAATACCAGATACCATTAACTTGTAGCTTACGGTTTCTATGAATTGACTTACTTGGGGAAAGGCAGGACGTATCAGCCAGTGTATTTAAACAACATAAGCAGTGAATGAAGTAAGGAAATTAAGAAGAAATTCTTTGTAGGCAGCAAAATGATATTGACATTTTACATTGTTAAGTGTTTCCAGCAGTGCTCCACTGAAGTACCAACGCTTAACCCTACAGCTGGGTCTGAAGTCCCTGTGAAAGAGAAACCAGTGCAGAACAACCGTGCAAAGGAGAATATTTATATGCTGATGAAACCACTGTGAGTTACCACTTCATTAAGGTTTTGCAAGTTAAATGTGATACAGAGGTGCAGACAGACCTGTCACCTGTAGATGCATAGTGATATGTAGATGCTGCATTTTGTCGGAGTGAGCCCTTCTTTGGTCTTGGTGCAGAAAGTTCGGAACTCATGGCAGCACAAGAGTGAATTCAAGCTCATCAACATGATGTTCACACTCACATTGCTAGCTCATGCATTTAGACAGGCTCTGACTGGAGGATACAGAACTTCCAGCTCATTCTTTTTCTAGGTTTTCATTACATAACAGCCCACCACTTAGATACTGCAGCCAAGCTCTAGCAGCCTTTCAGAAAAGTGCTCTCCAAAGTAGGCAGCGGTAACCGAGTGGCTAAAAACATGGGGCATTAGCTCCCAGCTTTTCCAGTAAGAAGTCAGGTGATCCTAAGGTCACCTCCTTCATACTGTTTTCCTATTCAAAGAGCAGGTCTGATGCTGTGCACCTTGAAAGTCTTTAGGTGTTAGCTACAGCCTGCTGCCTGCAGTCAGGTCTTGAGCCACATAGAGGGAGACAATTGGAAATGCAGAGGTACAAACCAGTTTACTCCAATAGGAATCTATTACTGTAAAAACTTGAGAAGCCTGTGTCATCTGAGTCAAAACAGACCAATAGCAGCTTTCGCTGCTAAATCCAGTCTTGTCTGAGGCATGGAGGACTGTTGGCTCCAGGCATTATGAGGCTCATCAAATAAACCTAAAATGAGTTCAAGTACATCTGAGTTATTGTATTTCCCAGGAGACAGCGTTGCATCCCTGGAGAAGCCAGTACAGCCGTGGCAAACAGCAGGCATTCAGTTTATTTGGCAAGGTATGTTGTTAGCTGGAATGTCTTCAGGCTTGATAAATAGTCTTTAAATACTGAAAGGCTTGTTTGGGGATTTATGGCCCATTTTTAGAAGGACTGTTTATTTTACTTCGCTGTCATTTTGTCCACTGGATATTCTACAAGAACTTATTCTTTGCTTATTTGATCCAACTTCAAACACAGCAAGTGCCTGGCATGGTCAAACCGGTTCATTTTTTATCATAATTCTTCTTCAGTAATTTGCTGGATAGGAGTGGCCACCTCACAGGCAGGAGTGATGGGCTCCCACCTCTTCCCAAACGCCAGGATAACAGTATGCATCCAAGAGGCTTGGGAGCAAACAGAGGCCCAGAAGACAGCACCAGACAGCAGCCAGACAACCAGACAACGCAAAAATCAAATCTTTCAGTGATTCAGTTGTCTAAACTGCTCAGGTAAGTGTCTTCTCCATTTTCCTTGAAAAGAAGACAGATGTGCTCATAAGGTTCATTTGGGGTACTAGTAGAGGACACCAGGACTGTCAGAGCTCCAGGTGCATCTGGATGATGATCTGAATCATAGGATTTGCTTTCAGGTAGTCCTGCAAGGAGCAGGACTCAAATGTTCTTTATAGAGCCCTTCCAACCTGAGATACTTCATAATTCTGTGATCTCTGATGTTTTGTCTCCCAGTCAAGTTACAGATGAGACCCAGCTGCAGAAGCTGGATATTTCAGTGTCCCTGGACGACATTAACAGTTACCTAAAACTTACCAAAGCAGCAGGACGGATATGGTAAGTTTTGGATGCCTTGTGTCAGTGCCTGTCACATATGAATTACTGACAGTTGGGTACAGAAAGGCACACCTCTAGACATCCATACACACTTGGGCAATACAGGGCCAGTGTGTGCTGGTACTTTAGTGATTCCTTTCTGCTCTTTTTGACTCTTCACGTACTCGAGTTTCTATTTCAACTGCTGTTGAAGAGGGGTATACATAATCGAGATCCTTCAGCATGCTGTGTAATTATTAGCAATGAAATCTCTTCCCAAAAACTATTCTACTAATGTTGGTGTGAAATTGCCTAATTACTGCTAGTTAGTCTCATCTTTGCTTTGGTGAACCACAGTGATGGTGTGTCACAGAGATATGGTGAGGGGATGTATCTTGTGATGGGGCAAACAGGGCGTCAAGCTGACTTGAGTTCAGTATAAGCACAAAAGCATCCCAGCAGTGGGTCAGTGCTAGGCAGAGACTGTTGCAAGCAGATGTTATGTGCTAGTGCACATGCATCCTTCTAGTAGTCCCACTGGAAATTAGTGCTTTCCCTAGATCTTCAATATAAATGACTCTGATAAAGAGGATGCAGCAGAAACAGTGCTCAGGATGTGAACTCTTACGCTTCTTGTTGATCTTGCACTGCCATACAGCACTGAGACTGCTTTTTGCTGCTGCTTTTCTGTTGTATCTGTCCTGCTTGTTGGTGATTTTCATACCAGTAACATGCACTGTGTGCACAGCACATCGCTCTGTTTCAGGCACTGTCAGCCAGAAGAAAAAATACCATTGCAAAAGGGACTGGAAATGGAACCCCTCATGAATAATTGGATCTACATCTACATTTACAGAGCTTTCTCATTGGAAAATCATAGTGAAAGAACTTGAAACAGAGCACTGGTTCTGACTGTCAGCTAGTCCTGAATCATCAAGGAGAATCTGTCAGAGACCAGCAGGAATAAAGAGATACTGAATTTCCATAAGGGTCCTGTCAGGACAGCAGTGGATCTCTGATCCTCACAGTTATGTATATCATAGGTAAAAAAACATGGTAGTTTTCAATTCCAGGGCTAAAGTGTCTGCAGCAGCATGCAGGTACCTTCAGCAAGTCTGGCCAACAGCTTTTTGACTGGAATCTCTAGCTCTCACTGGTGACCCGTGCAGCACCAGTCTCACTGGTTAACAGGCTGCATTGTTAGTGTTGTGTGATTTCAGAAAGACCTGTTGTAGTGGATGAAGCAGGTTGTTTTCAGCTAGAACCAGACCAAAAAGTTGCAGAGTCATTCAACCTGTGTGTGTTCCTTGTATTGTCTGTCCTTCAAATTCCCTAGTGTCTCGTCCTGGACCGGTCCTAGCCGACTGGGATGTTTGTTTAATCATGGAGACCATATAGTGGCTGTGAATGATCTGCAGCCGCAGGATGTGGAGGAGGCTTACTGCTTCATCAGCCGGTCCGCAAAAAAGGAGGTGAGCTGCTCCTTTTTTTTAGCTCCTCAACATCACTCTGATGTTGTTGATAAGCATCTCTTATTGCTGGGCTACTTGGGGAATGTAAAGTCAGCATTTCTGTGTTTGAGGACTTGATCTTGAAGAAACTGAGCAACCCCAAGAGATACCACTGGACAGCTGTAAGTTAGTGCTACGTGATGGGTTTTTTTTGCAAGGGTACTTTAATTTCAAGATCTGGGAAACAAACAGTTGCCTCCAGTGAATGTGTAGTTGCTTGTAGTTACTTTGGGTATTAGGGACAGAGCTCTAGATTCCTACCACCTGTTGGTTATCAAGCACTATGAATCACCTTGTGTGAGACCACTTTATGTGAAGTTATGTGGGACATTTCTCAGGGGTGCATCATTTAACACCACTATCATCTACTACATGCTGATACCTGTGTCTCTCCCAGATGGAGTTAAATTTTGGTATTCGGGTCCTCTGACCCAAACACGAACATTCACATTTGAATTTTGCTGAGAAAGTTGAGCTCATGAGATGCTGTTGCCATTTAAAGAAAAGAAAGCCAGTCTCAGAAATGAAAAAAATACTCATCTCTCCTAGTAGGGCTGTTTTCTTCAGCTATTTGAAATACAACCCAGATAGTAGCACAAATGATAAAACAAACTATCAAAGTGTCTCTCTCTTTTTTCTTCTTTTTTAAGGTGAAACTTACTGTGTGTAGGATCCCACATTCAGATGTCTTTCATGTTAAAGAATGCTCATGTTCCTGAAACAGAAAGACCTCAATGATTAAGTAAGTTCCAAAGCTCAAGGGAAAATTACCAAGGAGAAGAATGTGATATGTACTATAAAAGAAGACTTTACCCTCTAGAGCTGCCAGACATCCTGCTGCTGAAGTACAAAGAATAGAGACTGTGGATTTCACTGTCAATTTATGTCCTAACAAGTTGTTAAGTTGATATCAGTGGTGTGTTTGGCTTGCAATCCATGTGGGCATGTACTTCAGTGACATGAAAAACCTGAGGGTCAAATTATTTATCATAGAATTGTAGAATGTTTTGGATTGAAAGGGACCTCAGAGATCATCTAGTTCCAACAGCCCTGCCATGTGCAGGACACCTCATAACTAGATCAGGTTGCCCAGAACCCCATCCACTCTGGCCTTCAACACTTCCAGGGATGGAGCAGTCACAGCCTCCCTGTACAGCCTGTCTCAGGGCCTCATCAGCCTCATAGTGAGGAATTTCTTTGTCATTTCCAATCTAAAGTTTTCCTTCGTGTCCCATCAGTTTGAAGCCATTACCCCTCATCCTATTGCTACAAGCCCTTGTAAAAATTCCCTCTTCAGCTTTCTTGTAGACTCCCTTCAAATACTGAAGAACCTCAGCGAGCTCCTCCCCAAAGACTTTTCCAGGCTGAACAACCCCGTCTCTCTGTCTGTCCTCATGGAAGAGAGGTTCCAAACCCCTTGATCATCTTTGTGGCACTTGGACACACTCCAACAGCTCCATTGCCCTTTTTATGTTGGGGGCTCCAGAACAGGACACAGTACTCCAGGTAGGGTTTCAAGAGGGCAGAGGAGGAGAACCACCTCCCTCAACCTGCTGGCCCTGGAGCCTGTGCACTGTATGTACAGCAGAAAGCACCGTTTCACACCTCTGCTCAGCTCTTAGCGGTTACGTTGATTTGTGTTGAACTCCTAATCGTTGGAGGTCTGGAAACAACCCGTGTTTGTAAGAAAGCCATGTTCTCCCTTGTTTCCCTTAGCTACAGAAAGGCAAAGGCAAGCTGAGAGCTGTGGTGTTGGAAGGAGGGCTGGTAAAGTGTTGTGGGGCTTCCTTTTGTGCCGGGGCCCTCTTACATTACAGCTGCAGAAATACATTCGATGCGTGACAGGAGAAAAAGCTGTCTGGGAACAAGGAAAGTGTCTGAAGCACCTTTGGCTCCATTGGCAGCCAAAATAAGCCCTAAGTGAAGAGTGGAGGAATGGAGATGGCAGAGAGGAGCTGCCCTGCTCTGTGAAAGTTGGTGGTAACAACAGCTGGGAAAACTAGAGAGGGAGGTGATGAAGAGGAGTCCCTGCCAACGCCAGGGGGGTTGGAACTAGATGATCCTTAAGGCCCTTTGCAACCCAGACCATTCTGTGATTCCTTGATGAAGGCAGGAGCACTCAGCCCAATGCCAAGAGATTTCACAAAAGACTTTTGATGCTGCCAAATTCTGCCATAGGGATGTCACTGGCACCGCAGCATTTCCAGAGCAGGTGCTCATTTGTTTGCCAAACAAGGACATTTCCTAAAAACCATTTATTTGTGAATGTGTCTTACTTCCATGGTCTTACTTACTGGTGCTCCCTGTGGAACTGCCTGGAGGGCTGCCTTTAGTGGATGCCAGAAGGGAGCTTTGTCCTGTACCGCAGTGACATCTGTTGCTGACATAAACGTGACGTGACACAGCGTGTATACAGGACACGTCTGCCTGGTGTGTGGGCGCACGGATGTTTGTGTGGGGCTGTGTTCACACACGTACTTGTAGCTGTTAGACTACATAAACACAAAAGGATGTGGCATCAAACCACCCCACGGGTTCTCAGTGCGGATACTTTTGTCTTGCCAGATACAACCGAAAGAGCTCCTGGGTTAGCAAGCATAGGCTTATTGGTATAATTCATTTACATAAGCTTTGGTGTATACAGTCTATATTTGTTTATATTTTTTATTTATTTATATACTATCTATTTATATAAGCTTTGATTGAGCTTAATTCTCCTGACAGAGCACGGGAACAGGCTGCCCAGGGGCGTTGTGAACTCTCCTTCTCTGGAGATCTTTAAAACCCACCTGGATGTGTTCCTTTGTGACTTGATCTAGGTGACCCTGCTGTGGCAGGGGGATTGCACTAGATGATCTTTCAAGGTCCCTTCCAATCTCTAATGTCCTGTGATTCTGTGGATTTGGCCCAAAGGAGGTACCTGACCAGCTTCCAATTGAATTAGGCCAAGCCAGCTACTACAATAAGGAACTACGCTCCCTAAAGTCAGTGTGGGAGCCACTTACTCCAGTAGTAAATGTGACAAATGTGCTTTGTACACGTCCCTTTAATCCAGTCTGGACTTCTAGAAAAAAATCGTTGCAAAATTAATTTATCTAGAGATCAGAACAGCATCAGTAACTCCTCTGGAGACATTTAAAACCTGCCTGGATGTGTTCCTGTGCGACTTGGTCTAGGTGATCCTGCTGCGGCAGGGGGATTGGACTAGATGATCTTTGGAGGTCCCTTCCAATCCCTCATGTTCTGTGAGTCTGTGAAAATGGACAAGCCTAGTTATTTATACAATATACTCAGACTCAACCTCTATTCAAAAGATTCCTTTTTAGACCAAATGTTTCCACAGCCTCTCTCATCTGCTGTTGAGATAAGAGTGTCTGGGACATGCTTATTTCTCAAGGTGGGAACGGATCACTTTGTGATATTTCTGTTTCAGTGGTGTTCAGAGGCCTGTTTGTGCTGCATAAAGACAGAGGGAAACCCTGGTTCTAGAACAACAAGGAATAAAAATGGAAGAAAAAGACATCCCTTGGGAGCCCTTCTCCAAAGCTGCTGTGGGGCTCCTTTGCTCTTCACTGCCTCTCTGAGCACAGCAAATCCATTTCTGCCTAAGAAACCTCTGAAGAACAGGATGGCTGGCTGTCACCTTGCAGGGCTTCTTCCAGCTCTGTAACTGTGTCACTCTGCTAGGACAGTCCTCTAGACCTGAATCCTAAAATTACAGCTCTTCTAGTTTGAGTATCCACTGAGGATGTCACCCTTGACCTTTCCTGTCCAAGGTTTGTCTAAGCTCTTCACCTGATTTTACAGAAGTCCAGACCTTCCTGTGATGTTCCAAGACTCATCTCTCTGAGCAATTAGAAAGTTTTTTCCTAATATTTATGCTAGATGATTTTTGCTGAAAATGCACCCAACTTTTCCTTGCCCTGTTTTCAGCGGGCGTGGGAAATGCTTGATTTCCACTGTCTCCAGAGAAACCTTCATTCTGGAAGGTGTTTTTCTGCACGTTGTCCCTTCGCTTTTGTTTAAGACCGAACATTCTGCATTCTTTTTTTCAAACATTTCCTGAAAGTGCTCATATGACACTGAGCTGTGAGACCAACACCTTGTGTTTCCAGTTATGGGTGAACAAAGAAGGTGAGACAGCCCTAACGTGATTTCCTGGTACTTCACAGAGAAACATTTCCAGAAAGAGGTGAGCCAGCAAAGAAGCTGTGAACCATACTTGGCCGTGGGAGGGGCGCCACGGCCGTGGAACCGTGCTGAGGTAGACGTTGAGCAATGCCTGCTGCACCTCCTGGCCGTGGGACAATGTTATCGTTCCAGAATGGCTCCGAAAACTGGGGACTGCTTGTGTACTTCAGTAAACAGTCCCCACTGATACCCCAAACCTGATAGTTCTGTCAGTTTGCATAATGATAAGTGCAGGTAATTAATGTCACCGGCTGGCTGGTTCATTGTGGAGACACAGGGTTCTTTGTCTAAGGCCTCACCACTGGCAGGAGAAGCAAGAGGTAACACCAGCACTGCCGTGGACACCGCACGGACAGCTGTGGTGGCCAAAGAGATGGCAGCACGGGCTGCTCTGATGTCTGTATAAACCTGCTGACTTTTGTAATAAACGTCGTCTGCTTGCATCAAGCAGCGTCCCGTCTCTCTAACTGCGGCAAATGGATTACGGCAACTCGTAACACAGAGACACAAGATGGAAGTGACATCAGGACAGTAAACACTGGTGGAGTGTGTGACTACCTCTGCCCACATATGATTAATAAATCCTGCGTGCTTTACAGCACATTGTATTCTGCAAACACCTCATTCTCCTCACACAGCCTCGTCTCATACTCCAAAGGTTACCTGCAACTGGAACCCGGTTTTCTGCAGCTGAGTCACCACACAGCCCTTTTTAAAAAGCCTTTACCCTGAAGAACCCAAGAGCAGCCTCATTCTAGAACATTTTTCCCAATGTGAAAATTTTACCTTCCTTCAAAGGAGCAAATTCAGCTAAATCTCTGGGCTGCCTCTAGCAGCAACAGCAAAGGGAAATGTCTGTGTGCAGGGTACCATCCAGAGCTCACTTCTGGTCCTGGAAGAGCTGGAGGGATTGTCTTTAAACCCATGCGATCAGAGGGGTAACTGGTAAGTTTTCATATCACCTACAGGCATTGCAAGTGTGCCATGTAAGCACTCCCTCTTACAGAAACCATCCCCTGCTGTAGCTGCTGCTTGCAGCGTGCTCTGTGGTGTCGACTCCTCTTCTCCATCAGTCTCCAGGCAAGGTTTGGGCTATGGAGACGTTGACGTTTACATAAGAGTGAATCCACAGATGGGCAAATCTAACCCAGCTGTGTGGTGTGGTTGACACACTGGAAGGGACCTTGACAAATACAAGGTGGGTGGTGGATGGAGTGAGAGCAGTCCCAAAAAGAAGGACTTGGGAGCGTTGGTAGATGAGAAGCTCAGTATGAGCCAGCAGTGTGTGAGTGCAGCCCAGAAGGCCATCTGTATCCTGGGCTGGATTTAAAAAAAGTGTCACAAGCAGAAAAAAGTGTCAAGGGAGGGGAATCTGCCCCTCTGCTCTGCTCCTGTGACACCTCAGCTGGATTGTGCATTCAGCTCTGGAACATCCAACATGAAAAGGACATGGAATTGTTGGAGCGAGTCCAGAGGAGGGCCACAAGGATGAACAGAGGGCTGGAACATCTCTGCTGTGAAGACAGGGTGAAGGAGATGAGGTTGTTCAGCCTGGAAGGACAAGGCTCTGAGGGGATCTTAGAGCAGCCTTCCAGTACTTGAAGAGGCCAACATAAAAGCTGGGGAGGGACTTTTTACTCCAGCATCTAAGGTGGGATTCAGGGGGGGAATGTTCAAACTAAAAGTGGGTAGATTTAGATTAGATCTCAGGAAGAAATTCCTCACTCTGAATGCACTGAGGCATTGGAAGAGGTTGCCCAGAGAAGCTGTGGATGCCTCCTCCCTGGAAGTGTTCAAGGCCAGGTTGGATGGAGCTCTGGGCACCCTCATCTAGTGGGAATTGTCCCTGGCCATAGTGGGAAGGTTTTGACTAGATGTTCTTTAAAGTCCCTTGCAACCCAAACCATTCTGTGATTCTATGATTCTGTGTAAAACAGCTGGAAGAAGGCTGCAGATCCTGAAACCTTCCTCCACTACTGACCCCATGAAGTAACCAGCTTAGAAGCAGGTGTCATTGCCAGGTGCAGCACGACACTGAATCACAGGAGAGGCAAAACCCAGGTGGCTGCAACACAGATTACATGGCTAGCTAACAACTAACGTGCTCCTACCTACTTTATTTCCTGCCACTGAGTACAGCCAGTGCCAGCAGGTTGTTTCCCTGGCTGGTAAATCATGGCCATGGCCACTGACTCATTAGTGAGTTCCCCACCTCAGACTCCCAAATATGAATCATTCTCTTTCTACCGTTCCCGTACTCTCTTCTAGCAGGAAAGTGGCAGTTGTCCAGGAGAAAAACCAATTCCAGAACAGAGAGAAAGTGGTGGTAAGAGAAGTATCCAAGTTGGTGTGAAGTCACTGTGCAGCAAGAACAATCCAGACCCAGCAACCCCCACTCTTCCTCTCAAGGGCAGTACTACCAGGAACTGGGGTTGGAGTCACACACTGATCAAGAAAGCACAGGTCCTGCAGGAGAACAAGTCCAGCCAGGAAAGGTTATCTGCTGTTGGTGTCCATCCTGAACAGAGCCACAGACAAGCTGTGCAGAGTGCAGTGCCTGTCCACAGTGAGTTCTTTAGAGCCCCTCCAAACTAGGGTGCCCAACCAGACATGTTTCAGGGTGGCTGAACTTGGAGCAAACAGAGTCAGTAGAGTTGTGGCTGCAGTAAAGAAGAGCAATGTCACATCAGTGGTGAGATGGGGACACCAAGTGCTTAATCTGTTTTGCTCCAAATTTTCTGGTGAGCTCAAGAAAACCACTAACTTACACATTCAGCAACATCCAAGAAGCTATTTGAGAAGTATTTGCATCATGCTGTCCCTTGCCATGAATATGTTCTCCAGCATCATATTCAGTATTATGAATTGCTTTTGCTCCCAAAACATCTGCTGGAACCACTTCCACCAGGCCAACGTGCTACATCAGTGCCCCATGCTATGGAGAGGTGCTGAGGGAGGTGCTGAGGGGTGCCAAGGGAGGAGCTGACCTTACTGTCCTGCAGACATGTGTTTCATCCAGTTCCCCTTCAGGTAGCACCATGATGAGTAAATATTAGGTGATGCTCCCATTTCCCTGCAAGGAACCATAGAATCATTAGGGATGGAGGGGACTTCAAAAGATCCCATCCCATCTGTGTTCTGCTTCCAGAGAGCTGCACCAGGTAGGGTCAACAGAAATCTCAGTCAAATGGATTCATCCAGTACTGTAGGCACCTTTAGGGGACACACTAATATTTACAAGGGTACTTCCCTCGTGGTGCTCCCTGTCAGTGCAGGGGCTGGGAGGAGAGTGTACCAAATCCTCAGCACAAAGACTTAACTACAGGACCATCTAGCATCAGGTTTGGGGAGCTGACAGTGTAATCTGAGATGCATTCAGGCTTTATTTTGGTTGTTTCCCAGGGATGAACAGCTGTCCCATGTGCATGCCTCACCACAGCCACTTCTCTCCTGCAGCCTGGCCAGCAGGTCTCTCCGAGGAACTTGGACTGTGCTAGCCAGTTCCTAGAAATGCCACTGGAATTTCAGATGTTCCCTTTGGCGGCTTATCACTTCTTTATTTACTGCATCCTTTAAAGAAAAGTGGAGGCCAGCCAAGGTTGATGCAAATATTTCATTCAATAAAACCACCTTAGGAGAAACCACATCTCTGCAGGGCAGCAGCGAGGACACTCAGTGGCCAGGAGTCCTGCGCTTGCTGCTGGCCGCTGCTCAGTGCTCACCCATCCCACCTCCATCTTACAGCAGGAGCAGCAATTTGAGGGGGCACAAAGCCACTAGGTGGGAGCAGAACTGGGCTTGCAGCAGTGAATTCTGGCCATGTTCAGTGCTCCACCCTGGGCCAATCTGTGCCTGAGAACTGGTTTCTCTTATAACTGGGAGATGAAGGATGGAGAAGTTAAGCAGTTGGTGGGAGTGCTAAGGCCATGGCTATCACTGGTTAGAATTGTCATCATTCAAGAGCTGATCTAGAGCCCTTCTTGGAGCTGAATACCCCACCACCAAAGCAAGCAAACTCTGCATTGGACCACAGCTTAGGTCTGCAAAGTCTTAGATGTCCCCTTTCAGTTTGGTTCAGTACTTCCATCACGGCAAGGAAACAGGGTTGACAAAGCTGATTAAAGGAGATAAGAGCCAAGACCAAAATCCAGCAGAAGGATGGTTCCCAGAAGGCCAGAGAGCAGATGAGCTGCACTCAAGGCAGCTCCACCTGTGACCCAGGCACTTCCAGAGGCAGAGGCCACCAGCACTGGTTGTGCCAGCAAAACACTACTGCACGATGCAGTTTTAAGCTCAGGTTAGCTCAGGCAGTGCTGTAGGAAAACAACACAGTTTGTAGGCTGAAAATCTGAGACAGCTGCAGCCACGAACCCTAAGGATGCTGTCACCTCTTTAGTCAAAAGTTGGATCAGCCAAAGACCTGGAGATGGAGGCCATTCCTCCTGGAGCCCCTATTCTTTTGTAGCTCTGCTCTATACAGCATCAGCCTGGAGTGATGATGGTGTGGTGCTGGCCTGTCTCCAGTGGGAATTGGAAAAACTACACACAAGACCCTCCATCCCAAACAGAAACCCCAAACAAAAAGGATTCTGTCCCTTCTCCATACGGCAAAACTTCCTAATAAAAGCAAAATCCCCATGCCCTTGCTCCAGAAGAGAAAAACAGATCAATCTTAAGTCTCCATCCTTTGCAATCACAGAAGAAAAATGAGACAAAGGGGAAAGCTTGGAAGGGTTAGAGCCTTTGCCTCATCTGCCTTTGCTTGTCTGGAAAAGCACAGCATTCCTAGTTGTACGCTATGAAAAACACTTGGAAAGGCCCACCAGGTATTTGTATCTCTCAAACATGTCCTTTGCCACCTGGAAATGTTGTTCTGGCAGACACAAAGGATCCTGTATTTTGCCCAGGATTTCTGGGGACTTGAACTTGGCCAATCTGTGCACAGACCCGCTGCTGTCTCTGTGAAGTGTCAGCTCTGGTGATCCTGTGCTGCAGAGAGGGTCTGTGCAGTCACCTGAGGACCAGCAAAGCACAGCAGCCACTTGGTGCATCCACTGACTGGTTCCTGTGCAAGGAGTCCTGGCTGGGGAACCCCCCCTCTGAAACTCGCAGCTCCTGCGTTACTGGCACGAGGTCATTTGACGGTGGAGCACCTGAAGCAGCAGTGCAGCAGCATGTGTAGGGCAGGTAGCAGCACTTTCAGGGTGAGTGCTGCTGTGACCACCCGCTGCTCCTCTGCCCTCTGCCCACACCATGGGGAGCTGTGGGGTTTGCATGGCAAAACAGACAGCAAAATGCTGCAGAACATCCTTCTGAAACCCATCTGAGCTCAGTGATCATCACCATGGTCACTGCCAAGTCATCCCCTTTTTCTTCTCCTAAGTTTTCCCATGACATTTCCTTCCATTTCTGTCTGTGCCTGTAAAACACAGCTTAAAGCCACAACCAGTGAGGGTGACAGAGCACTGGAATGGGCTGCCCAGGGCAGTTGTGGAGTCTCCTTCTCTGGAGACATTTAAAACCTGCCTGGACATGTTCCTGTGCAACTTGGTGTAGGTGTCCTGCTCTGGCAGGGGGATTGGACTGGATGATCTTTTGAGGTCCCTTCCAATCCCTAATGTTCTGTGATCCTGTGACCTCAAGGTCTATTGGAAGGATACTGCCACCATCAGCCATGACAGTGGCACATACTTTTCGCCCAGGAGAAGCCCACGTTTTCAAGCACCTACTCAGCAGCCAGACCGATCAGTCACACTTGCACACAAGGACTCAATTTGCCAAAATAACCTCATTTGCATACTAAATGCCACGGAGCTAATTAAATGCCCCCAGGGATCCTGGCCTTCTGCCCTCTAATTTACCTCTCTTCTATTGTATTTGATGTCCAACACCCATGTCATTCTTCACAGTTGTCATTTGGCTTCCAAGCAAATATCCTATTTCTGAGAATAAGGTTGAATCCTGGCAGCATAATGCTCCTGAGAAGTCCTCGGAGTGGCAAGGTGGCTGCAGGGGAGAGGCAGGAAAACTGAGTCGTGAGAAACAGCTATAAACAGCAAGCGGGGGTAGGGAAAAAAACCAAGTCAAAGAAAAAGTCAATTCGGAATTTGTGCTGGAAATACATTTTTGTTTGGTGAGTAAAACAATAATCAGCTTATTTCCTAGCATCAGACAGCCTGGCCCTGACCAGCTCCAGGGAGGGGGCATCCACAACTCTCCAGGAAATCCAGAGTCTCTCCACCCTTGTACTGCAGAACTTCTTCCCAAGATCTAGTGGATGGCAGCCATCCCTTGGGCTGTGTTCACCCTGGAAACCAGGTGAATACAGGCCATTGGATTTCCTGTGCTGCCCCATCCTGGACCCTGCCCCTGAGATCACAGACCCGAGACTGTCTAACAGATCTCACAGTGATGGTCGCTCTGGAGCACGAGAAGCTTACAGCAGGTTTCTCCCCTACTTCTCAGGTGGGACACAGCCAGGACACTGTCATCACGCACTGCTCAGCAAGGTTTAGAAATGCCATCAGGGAAGGTGTGACAAGAGGAACATCCTCCAAGCTTCTCCCAGAGTCCTGCAGATCCCCAGCTCCAGCGGACGGCACCTCCCTGTGGAAGAACTGGGAGGACTAAGCTGTGCAGCGAGTGTCTGCAGCTCCATTAGAGGGAACGCGGGGCTCCTGCTGGGCTGTGGAGCTCGGTTCCTCAGACCGTCGCTGGGTAGCAGCACCACGAGCTGTGCTCAGGCAATGATGCGATGAAGAGCCGGGCAGAGAGCCAAGCAAATAACTCAGTGACAAGTGAAAGCCAACCTGTCTTTCCTCTGATGGAGGAAACCCTGCTGAGATAAAGGCTCCAATCCACCTCCTCTCTAAAACAGAAGCTGAAAAGTGGGCTGGAAGGCAGCTGCTGGCAGTGCTGCTTTGGGGAGGTCTCGGCTACGAGCTGACAAACGATGAGTGATCAGAAACAACAAATTCTGGTTCTAACACCGGAGTTCACTGAACTCACTGTCTCTCTGCACTGAGGAAGTGAGTGGGCAGCCAGGAGGAGTGGGAGGCAGTGGAGGTCAGTGCAGCCAGCCCTTATCTTGCTGACCTCAGCCTCAGTAACCCTGGTTCACATTTGTGTCCTCGCATCCCCTTTTCTTCGGGCGCACTGCTGGTATCTTTTCTCCCTGAGAAGGCAAATTGGATTTTGTGTCTTCCATCCTTAACACCCAAAATAACACACAGAAAGAAAGGTGAATAAAGTTAAATTTAAATGCTAAACAGGGAACCCCAGAGGTTTAAAGAACCGGTTTGTTTTATGTAAGTGCTTACGGGGAACTGGCACAAACAAGTCACTATCTGCTCGGAGATACCAGAGCAGATGTGACAGAGTGGAAAGGTCTCTTCCCTGCCAAAGTATTTGCTGGAGATTCGATAACAAGGTGCTACTGTACAACAGTGGGTAAAGGTTCAGAGTAGAAAGAGGAAACAGGAGCCATCCAGGTGGTGCAGGGCTCATCTTTGGAGGCTACAGCTCCTCTACTGAAACTCATAGCCAGAGAGAGCTGGGTTAGGTTCAGTGGGAAGGCTGCTCTCGTTTCTCTCCTGTTTTATCAGCACAGTGACAGCCCATCTTGTCCTTTCATTTCTGCTGGAGAGCTGTAAGCTCATTCTAGCTTTTCTATACATAGAGGAGCCCGTGCCCTACTTTCCAGAAAGATGCTATTTGGTTCTGAAATGAGAAGCAGCCAGTCTTCTGTAGCTGAGGGAGAATGCAAAGGTTTGGGCTTTGTTCTTTTCTTCTTTAAAACTTACCTGCATCTCATCCCCTCCCAAAGAAAACTCCCCAAGAACAATTCAGCAGACGCTGAAGCAGCAATAACTAAACCTTTAGCCTGATGTGGTGATAAGTTTCACATGTAACCCCCCTAAGCAATCTGCAAGTTCATAACATGGTCTAAGTTAAATTAAAAAAAATAAAATCAATCAATCCCAAATTGCCAGAAGGATGAACCTAAAGTCAAACTATCTTCAAAACCACACTTACACCACAAGATTTCTTAATTGCCTTTACTAAGCGCATCCGAGTAGCCAGGCTTGATCAGAGGAAAGAAATGCTGAACCAGACCGCTGGCATCCGAGTTCCTTTCTCCACTCCGTGTTGCTATCGATCATTTTCACATCACAGTTTTAAAAGGTACCCAGCACCTTGAAGTTCCCTTTAGTTGTCCATGTACTTTTACTTCACAGTATCTTCAGACTCACCCTCCCAAAAGCCTCAGTAACTACCATGGGCCATGAGTTAGGCGGCTGCTTCATTTACCGCAGTCAGCCTGGAAGCCACTGCCTGAGTCAGCACAGCGAGGGAGCTGCTTTCCTCCTCTCTCCTTTTCAAACAACACTGCTTTTAGCTCATTTATCTGCCTATTTGGGTGATACGTAATCAGGGCAGGAGTCCTGATGAGAAAATCAAAGCAATTCTTTGGAGCTGTTTGCTTTGAAAACCCCTCTAGCACTGATCCCAACTGTTACAGCTACCCCTTTTCATTTGCTTTGCCTTTGCCCTGAGTCTGTCAGCACTAGACACACTGGAAGAGCCTCAGGGATGTTCACAGGCCCATCTTGCTCTAGCAAAGTCTGTTATTATTTCATATCAATGTGACACCTGTCTGATGAGAAGGCAAGGAAACAGACTGACTCACCCACCCCACTGCGCAGGGCACTCTGGTCTAGTCTTTAACACAGAGAACAAAAATCCCCATCCGTCAGCTCTGAAAAGGCAGCACCTTTGCTGCAGTTGGAGCCACCACTGTAAAACAAATGAACCAATGTGTTGCTCAGGAGTCTTTAACACCAGCACTGCTATTCAGTGCTTTGTCACAGGACATGGAGCCATGCCCCATGTCCTAATTAATTACCTGTCCTCAACCTGAACTCAGGTTTATCACCCGTCTGTGTTTCTCAGCAGACTAACCTGCTGTGATCAGAGTCATTCCTTGGAAGAACCTAGACAACAGAAAAGGTTCTGAAATAAATTAAACTACTAAATTCTTGTTTAATTCAATGGTTTTCAAATTCTGCTTCCCTGACAATGCAATCCCATTGCACTTCTTCCTTTACCGTAAGAACAATCTCAGTAACTTCTTTGTGAGTTTGGATTCTGAAGACTCTTTTTTCCCCACACAAGGGAATGGGTCATGGGAAGATGTACTAATATGAAAGTGGATGAAAAGAATTCAAGTCCACTCAAAAACCCACTAGTGAGTAAAAATACAAACCAGAAAGAGAGGAATGAAAGCAAGTAGTGGGCTGATGCAGGAACACCTACAGCAGAGCACGCAACTGGAAACAGACCCTGGCACAGAGACACAAAACGGGAACCCAGCACAGTGGTCATTCAGCTTCCTTGACTGAAGTGAGCCCATGGCCATCAGCTCCAAATCAGGGCACTATTGACTGAGTCAGTCCAGACAATCATGTCAGTGTCTTCCAGTACATGTCATTCTGTAGTTAGTTTCAGAAATAAGTGTCCATTTAAAAGAAGAAAACTGACACCCCTAAGCCTTCATCCTGTACAGCAGAAACCAGTAGCAGGAGTGAAGAGCCCCAGAGAGGCACCTGGTCCCTCACACCTACTGTTGTTCTTTACTGTCACCTGCACACACACAGGAGAACTGAGGGACTCACACACCTGTAGCAACATCAGCACACCGGGAACCCAACATGCAGCCTCCTTTTTTATGCAGATACTCATTCTTGCAAAATGAAACTATAGAAGCAAAATGTCAGAGTTGTGCTTAAGTTTTTGACTTTATGGCGTTTACCCTCACACTTGGTGCAGGAAAGACTCAGGAGACTAAAAACTTAAGCACATCATTCCTTAATCATTCAACTGCTAGAAGCACTTGCCTGACAGCTCTCAAATTTGCTCTGACTTGTACAGGACATTAATAGCTGTTTGATACTCAGAAGGGCTGTTAAGACTCTTTTCCAAACACCTAATCCAGGAAGCAGTAGAACCTCAGCAGTAACCACACCGGTCCAAGCCATTAGCAGCTTTTGCACTGGTACCATAATGCATTACAGAACGTAAAACCGGTGTCGTATCGCAGTGAATGTACCAAAAGGGTTGTGAATCTCAGTACAAGAAGTATTTTCCACATCAGTTTCACAGTTATTTCTCTCAGAAGACAGAAATAAAGAAAAATGACTTCACATTACAGAGCTCATCAGGATCTGGTTATACTCACCACTGAAGAAATACTTTCCCCAACAAAAAAGGGCACTGAAGCCTTCAGACAAGCTATTCTCAGGGATTCTTTACACGTGATGCAATTAAAGGGATGACAGGGCTGGAACACCTCCCCCTGTAAGGACAGGCTGAGCAAGTCAGGGCTCTTCAGCCTAGAGGAGGTTCTGAGGTGACCTTACAGCAGCTTTCCAATCTCTGCAGGGGCCTACAAGAAAGCTTGGGTATGGTTTTTTCACACACGTGTATAGCGAGAGGACAAGAGCAAAGGGTTACAGACTTAAAGAGGGGAGATTTAGGTTGGGTATCTTGAAAAAATTCTTTCCTGTGAGGGTGGTGAGGAGATGCTGGAGCAGGTTGCCCAAGGAAGTTGTGGCTGCCCCATCCCTGGCAGTGTTCAAGGGCAGGCTGGATAGGGCCCTGAGTAACCTGATCTAGTGAAGGTGTCCCTGCCCATGCAGGAAGGTTGGAATGAGATGATGTTTAAGATCCCTTCCCACCCTGGCCATTCTATGATGTAACTTCAGTAAGTCCTGAAAATTTGGAACAGTTTTTGTTTTAGTGCTTAAAATTCTACTGGTGTGTCTGCACGCAACCACACACCTGCGTCATAAATACGAGGCAGACACTGGAAAAGCAGCACTGCTAATCTGGTAGATTCCAGGGGAAAAATGCAAAATGACACTTACCTTTCTGCTGCCAGGACTAATATTTGCCTCCTTTCTCCAGAACTGAGGTAACAAACCTGTACAAAAACCCCAGAAAATAACAAATGCACTGTAGGGGACTATGTGGGGAGGAAACACTTTGGTACTTGAATCTTGCTGAGACCTTGCATGGTCAGGGAGTAGAACATCTCCCTTATGAGGAAAGGCTGAGGGAGCTGGGTTGCTTTAGCTTGGAGAAAAGGAGACTGAGGGCTGACCTCATAAGTATGTGAAGGGTGGGTGTCAGGAGGATGGAGTCAGGTTCTTCTCAGTGGCATCTAATGATAGGACAAGGGCCAATGGATGTAAGCTGCAACACAGGAGGTTCCATATAAATATGAGAAGGAACTTCTTCCCAGTGAGGGTGACAGAGTACTGGCTTCCCAGGAAGGGTGTGGAATCTCCTGCTCTGGAGACATTTAAAACCCACCTGGATATGTTCCTGTGTGACTTGGTCTAGGTGATCCTGCTCTGGCAGGGGGATTGGACTAGATGGTCTTTTGAGGTCGCTTCTAATCCCCAGTGTTTTGTGATTCTGTGACACAGGAGAAATCATACACAATAAACACATACAGAACAGTCAATGGTTTTTCAACCTCAGCAGTAAGAAACATTTTGCTCAGAACACACAGACTTCATGTATCACGTAGGTTCTTTATTTACAAAATAATAAAAAAAGCAGAAAATACTGAGTGGAATGTAGGTAGTGATGTCTTTTATAAGAGTTGTTCTACAAACATACGTTCACTGCCGAAGCCTGAGTCAATCCTCTCTGTCAAGGTAAATTTTGTTTATAAGATTTAAATCACAATAGCCAGCCCTGACTCGTGAAAGGCTTCTCTGAAGCCTGAACTGACAGCATGTGACAAAAGCTTAATATTGTCACATTTATTACAGTACCTTCTTTTCAGAAACGATAAACCCAAAGGCTGTTTCTTCTCCAGCTTTATAGAGTTGAGTATCTCCATGATCTGAGGAATATTAAGATAAAAATAACCTGAAGTACACCTTTGCAAAGAAGTTAAGTTATAGGAAAAATAAGCAACAAATACACAAAGAAGCAAAGTGCACTCCCTCCTCCCCCCCAGTTCAGCTTTCTCAGGAGAACGGTAGCTTAGTGCTGCCTAAAAGAAAGCTCCATGGAAAAAGGAGTGCAATAAAACTCTTAATTCCCAGTGCAGTGTACCCTCCTTTGAAATACATATTCTTCCTTATATTTATTTATGCCTAGTGCTCTCAGTCATCCAGTCTCTAAAATGCATCTCCATCAAGCTTCTGGCTTTCCAGCTACCAACATTTACGGTGGGGATGATCCTCTGTGGCTTGAGCCACTGAACAAAGCGCTTCATTTCCAGGTAACTGCTGTGCTCACTGTAAGGAATCCCTAGAACGAAACAAATTACAGCAATCAGTCTACTTATCTTCTTGGCAAATCACTTTGGCAATCCTTCTAGCTAAGGAATATTTTAGATAAAGCTTTATTGCATTAATATTTGAGATACAAAGTTTACAGCTAAGGTAAATGAAACCCCAGATCCTCTGTCTGGAAAAATTCCCTTGCATGAAGTTACCAAGTCATCCATCAGTGTAAACTGAGCGACGCCAAGCATTTGATTAAATGAATGCTAAGAGATCCAACTCCACCCACTGAAAAGAACTGAGAGGAAAACCTACATTCTGCCACAAATGAGTAATGTATGAGAATGAAGTCTCAGTTCTGGAACTGAACTGCCATCAGCATCAGTCAAGCCAAGATTTCACCCCCAAAGACTCTACCTATATTAAAGGCCTTTATTTGCACAAGGAAGACAAGAAGAAAACGTAAAAGCCTGCATTTACAGTGTTCTCCTTTACTCAATGCACAGATCTCTCCTGAAGAGACCATCTGTTCAGTTTCTCAATGAGTTATCAGAACAAGCATTGGTTAAAGAACAGTAATAGTTTCCAGAATAAAAGTATGAAAAGCATCCACATGAAATTAAATGCTCTGAACCTTTAGCACTCTTATACCATATATGGTGATCTTTCCTCTTGTCTGGGGTTTGATATCCGCAAGAGAGAGGCATGAATCAGAGTAGGTCCAACCAGTAGGTTTGAAAGCCAGAATTTGATCGAACTTGTCAGAAAACTTAGCCAAGTGATTTTGCAAGCCCTATGAGAAGAACAGAGCATATGATTAATCCCATTTAATAGCTTACTAGTCTAAAGGTAGGAGATTTCACAGGGGAAAAACTTCAGACTAAAATTTATTTTCATGTCTTGTTAATAAATTTGTATTTGAAAGACTGTCTGCCATGAAATTATCAATGATAACCATTGCTATTTGCAGAGCACCTTGTACCTTGGGATCTCAACTGCTTCCTCTGCAGAACCATACGGTCCTAGCTATGAACGATCACATCTTATAGATGTTGCTCTCTAAGTAACAGGAGTGACTTCCTCCTCTCAGTTGGAAGTCAGCACTCCTGCAGCTGCATGGTCATCAAAGATGGTGAAAGCAGCCTGCTTCAGTGCAAAATCACCTGGTTAACTTAAAGTGCCACTGAGATGCTCACATCTGCCTACAGCCAAAAGAACTCAGAGTTAATTACGCTACCAGGAAAATGGCAGCAAGGCAGTGCCCCAGTTGAGTATTCCTCTGAGCACTAAACCAGGTTCTATCACATCTCCGTTCCTGACAGGAAGAAAATCACCTAATCTCCTCATTCTAAAAAAAAAAATTGACTTGAAAAAGTTTTCAAGGTGGCTAAGTGAGCTGTCACTGATGTTTAAATTAGGATTGCGGAAAGGAAGAGAGGGAAGCATAAGGACTCTGCAATCCTACTCCTGGATAAAGTGAAGTGAGTATTATTTGAAACCAAAACCAGAATGTCTATTTTATGTGTCCTGTATAAAATGTCATAAAAGGCACATTCTCTGTTGGAAAGGCCTGCAAGATTATAGAAAGCTTATGATTTTGAAATCTCCCAGCAACTGCAGGAGAGATACAAAACAAGTGCTGATTAAGACAAGGTGGACAGAAGGGGATAGGCATGCTGTGATTAAGCACCAACCTGTCAGACACTCGAGAATTATTAAGCAGGAAAGCAGGAGCTGCCTGTGACAGCACTATGTTTAACAGCACCCTTAGTAGCGTGTCTACTGGCACGATGAAGAATCCATCAAACTAGGCACAAAAAAGAACAAAAACCTATTCCACACCACAAGATTCATTCAACAGGAATTATGGCAAGCTGCCACAGCTCTTAATACACTGTAAATGTTCAGTCCTCACTGAAGATCTAACTGCAGCAGTCTAGTTCTCCTTCACACTTCGTTTTGGGAAATTTAACAGTTTTACGGTAATAATTAATGTATTTGGTCCCCTTGCTCTAACAAAATCTGATACAGCATTTCAAGTACAATGACCATTACATTAACTGGTGCTAAGCTGCTCTTAGATTTTGTTATAAACAAATGTGCAACAGTCACATTAAAGATAACATTTCAACCTCAAAAAGTTACTTGTGCAAATCAGCAGTCACTTTTGAGAAGTCTCACCTGTGCTCGTACAAGACATTACTGAGCTAAGCAACATCAAAGAGGTGCACAGCCCTGAAACCCTCAAGTTCTCTGGAAATATTCACCTGTGTACTCGAGAGGCAGAAAATTTTTGACTGCTAACAAAAACACCACTTATTGCAAAAGAATGATGTGTTTTAGAAAAAGTGGCCTCTTCCCACAAAACAAGTGAATGACAGCGTTTAGTGGTAACAGATCTACTTTAAATACACGTTTCACGGTATCACAGTACATTAAGGATTGGAAGGCACCTCGAAAGATCATCTAGTTCAATCCCCCTGCCAGAGCAGGACCACCTAGACCAAGTCACACAGTAACACATTTCTATGTCTTCTTTTATTGCTCTAGCCAACACTCTTCTAAAACCTTCATCCTTTTACAACTGAAATGATATTGAATTGTTGAATCAGTCTGCTTCAATCACCATGACAGCCTGTTATCTACAGTGTTGCTAAGGTTAGCAGCACATGCAAACAGATTCCATAAGGTAGGAGAAGACAAACACAATTAAAACCAGTTCATTTACAATCAGCCCTAACACCACTGAAACTCATTTGGCTTATTCAAGAGCAGCTACTCATCAGAACACAGAGTGATTCCTCTATTCCACTGGAATAAAGCCAAGTACTGCAGTGAAGTACTGTATATCCCTTTATAAACTTGCCTTTTCATACACCAAATTGCAGCAATCCAAGTTTTATTGCTAAAAATTGTATTAGTAATAAAAACCAAATATTTAACATAAAAATCACATAGAAAGTGTGATTTTTTAAAAAAACATGTTACCAATTAAGAACACCTATGATACGAATCTACAGCATGGCATCTTACTTTTGACCCAAACTCATCAAGTTTTTTGACAAACTCCTCAAGAAAGACAGAGCTAGAGGTAAGAACCACCTCATCCAGTCCAACACCACAAAAGACTTATTTCTTTGCCACTGTATTTTGCTGCTGGCTGTTTCACCAGGACTCTTTGCCCACTAAATCGCTATTTTTAGTCTTCCCTGACCCCTTCCAAGATCCAGGTGTCTTTTCTGGCTCATTGTAGATCGGTCTAGACCTGTTCTCGGACATGAGACCCTGCCCCTCTGAGAAATAAGGCTGAACAGATATTCTTGCGATATATTCACACCCTCTGCCCAAAAACCATACAACTATGTGACTACTCCACATGCTGGGGCACACGACAGCAGAATGACCCAACGACCCAGAATGATTATATTAAGGTTTCAGATAACACTACATATTGCAATTAAGTCCATACACATTCAAAGATTCATTTGCTGCCTCCACAGTGGAAAAGATTATAGAGCAATGTTAAAACACTAAGATACGAAGTTCCATCTCCTGCAGCTCCCATCCAAGACATATAGTCTTCTCCTTTTTAGGTCAAGCCTGATCTTGACTGGTCCTGTAGCTAAATATCATCTTGTTATGAAGGATTTGCT
The DNA here is from genome assembly GCA_013400115.1 of Rhinopomastus cyanomelas. NCBI lineage: Eukaryota > Metazoa > Chordata > Aves > Bucerotiformes > Rhinopomastidae > Rhinopomastus > Rhinopomastus cyanomelas. Next base: position 264,002 of record VXBP01000803.1, on the reverse strand, counting down.
TGAGATGGCACAGCAGGCCTAGAGCAAAGCAGGAAAGCTAACTCAAGCCCATAAGGTATAAACAACACTTTTTCTTCCAAGCTTCCACTAATCTAGTGCCTCCACTTCATTTTAGTGCCATTCTGCACTTTGTAGTCCATTTAGAAAAACTTTCCTTCCCTCCAGGAACTGGTCACCATTTCACAGAATCACAGAACATTAGGGATTGGAAGGGACCTTGAAAGATCATCTAGCTCAATCCCCCCACCACAGGAGGATCTCCTATTGCTACAAAACCTCTCAATAACAAAAACCTGCTGTCTCAAATCTCTGCTGAAATGTTAATTTAGATGAAACAATGTCTTAAGCCAGTTAACCTGCTCTTGCTACAGATATTCAAGACTGTAGGTGGACAAACTAAAGCGAGTGTAAGATAAGGTGTCCTTCAGTTCATTGTGTGTATCTTTGTGTACAAGTTGTCACCGACTTTCGAGCACCCTGAAGGGCAGGAGAGAAAATATCCTTTTAGAAGACAGAAATTATTACAAATACATGGAAAAATACATGGAAATTGAACTTAGAGGAACACAGAGAATCCTACTCCTTTTTTATCAAAGCCACATGAAGTTGGCCACGTTCACAGGCTGCCTCAAAACAGACACTCACAGGCAGAAAATCCTTTTAGTCTTTTCTTACATCACCAGGTAAAAGACACGCTGAAAATAACAGGGCCTCCATGTCACAACATATTAATTGCTAATAGGACAGATCCTGCAGTCATTACATAAATCCACTTCAAAAAGGGCCCGCAAAGAGCAAGTCTTTGAACAAACCTCATCTTATCTTGTTGAAGCACCTCATTGAAGTGAAATTACACTTTCTGCCATCATGTTTGGAGACAGATATTAATGTTTAATTGCATTTCATCTTCAATGTATTGCTACATGTCAAAACTTTACTACGTAAATGTGATCTGACAGGAGGTTAAAAAGCACCAAACACAGCAACACTTGGGAGGAGCAAGCAGCAAGTTTAGCCAGCAGGTTAATCAGTCTATTTTCTGACCTTACCTTAAAATTAACTTGCATCATGGGAAGAACATGAAGCAAAGTACCATTCCAGTCCACGGTGATGAGGGAATTCACATCTGCCAACTCCAAACACTGCAGGGTTTTGTACTTATCGCAGGACATACTTGCTTTTGAGCCCAGAACTTCAGCAATTGCTTTAGCATTAATTGGGAAGAAGTGAGATTAAAACCAAATTGTGAGAATTAAGCTTTTAGGCTTGTTTTGGAGATATTTCTAACTATTCTACTGGAATATTTTCACTTTGAAAAAAATACATGGTGATACAGTGTTTCATAATCTAAAATTAAGAGGAGAAACTTGTAACGGCTGTTAAAAAAAAATCCATCTCCTACATTTTTGCTGCAGAATTGTGTAAGACAGAAAGAAAAGGACGATAGAAGAGTAAGTTCAAAGTCAGTAGTTCTTTTGTAGAAAGATCCTGAGGGAATACGGTATTTATTTCCAAAATGCCAGAAACATGCAGGTTTTGGAATGTGTGGAAAACAACCCACATTAAGGACAGATTAAAATGCATTAAAAGTGAAGTCATGTATTAAGGACTTCATGCAAGAAGGCAAACCACACACCAGATCTTCATTAAGTCAAAAAGGATTGTCAGGGAACGCTTTGTTGAAATTAATTCAATTACAGCTGATTACCATAAATATTTAGAAAAAATATACAATATCACAGAATCACAGAACATTAGAGATTGGAAGGGACTTCAGAAGATCATCTAGTCTAATCCCCCTACCACAGAAGGATCACCTAGATCCAGTTACACAGGAACATATGCAGGTGGGTTTTAAACATCTCCAGGGAAGGAGGCTCCACAACCCCTCTGAGCTGCCCCTTCCAGTGCTCTGTCACCCTCACAGTGAAGAAGTTCCTTCTCATATTGATGTGAAACTTCCTCTGTTCCAGCTCACACCCATTGCCCCTTGGCATTAGATGCCATTGAGAATCATCCTGACACCCACCCTTCATATATTTATAAACATAAACCAAGAAGGAAAAACTATAAGCAAAATAGAATGTTAAGAATCCAGTTTCTTGACGACATTATTAATACTAAAAATGTCAAAGACTTCATTTTTGAGGGTTTTGTTGTTGTTTTTGGGAGGGGCTGTTCTGCAATTGATGCTTTTCTCACCAGAATCAATTGAAAAGGTTCATTCATTTAGTATCCAAATTAGCCTTCTGGATATTCACGGTAGGGGCATAAACATAGCAGTAAAACACTTCTTTCCAAATGTTAAAATGTATTGATTAGAAAAATAAACTAGCAGTAGGATTATTAAATATAGTTTATTTCTTCCCACAGTAAGTGTCCATCACGACTAAGCCATGTTTTGTATTTCAAGGAGTGCTTTAACACTGACCTATTTGATCTGCCAGACCTCTTTTACATACCTAAAAACACTTTCTCTTTTCCAACGGCATAGGTGCCACAGACCACTAGAGTCCGTGGGTTTAAAGTGACTGTCTCGAAGGCAGTACTGACTGCAAACTGGATAACCTCTTGCTGCGAAGGAAAAGTGTATTCAGGGCTACAATACCTAGGGCACAAAAACAACAGACAATTTTGTTACACGAGACATCCAAATTTACCAAGGCAGCCCTCCAAACTGCATGCAGACAATAACAAAGGAATGAGAAATGTGTTATCCTCTCCTGTAGCATTTCTACTGGCAATCTGTGTATTAGCAACACTGAGGTGCTCAGATAAAATTGTTGCACTAAAGTTTAGATTGATGTATCAGTCTTTTCTCTACAAATATTCACTTGTCTGACACTCAATTCTGCAGGTTTTTTTTCCCCCCCTCTATAAATACCAACTGTTCTTCCAAGCTAGATATTTGCACCGTATACTAATTACATCCTCATGCCTATTTTTTGTCAGGCACTCAAACCATAACATAAGGCATTATTCATTTGCAAAAACATATGGAACAGAAATAAAAGCCTGCAGCTGGGCATTAGTCATCATACACAGAAAAACAATTTTATATACATGAGTCAGAAAGGTCTAACGAAAACTTGGGACAACTGATTTAACCACTTGGCACTCTTTCAGTCTTTGAATTCTCCCATGCCTCTTTTCATAATGGAGTTGTATCCACACAAAACCAGCATCCATGAACCTCTTGTTTTAGAGCTGAACACTCAGTGTACGAATACTGACAACCAGAATTTAGTACCAGTTATATATAAAAGGACTGTCTCAGCAAATGCTTCAGTGTCTTTTCCATTACTCACTTTTACACGCAACAGATGAACAAGCTAGACATAGATTTTCAATACATACCTGATTTTATTAACCACTAATTATTTTTCACAAGTGTTGAAAGAGTAGCATTACTTATACTTACATTTATTTAGTTCATATAAAGTCCTGCTAGATTGAAAAGGTGGTTATATTGAAAAACAATAATAATTAAACACAACTTACGTGGTATCAAGGTACAGAGTATGGATCTTCTGACCAATCAAAGCAGGGTAGCGCTCCATGGAAGGATCTGCCCTGAAGTCTCCTGTATGTAGAAAAACAATCCCACTGGGTAGACGGAAAAGGATCATTGTTGCACCTGGACAACTGAAACAAACAAAAAATCCCATACAAATTAGGTTACTTCTCTGTCCTCAAACTGTCCCACAAGATACACCACCCCTCAGTAGCAGGAAGGTGTATAGAACAATGTTTTAAATCACAGCTATTATGCAGCCTAATTCAGGAAGAATGTCCCAATTTCTACAGGAATTCTAAAGACATCTTACGGCACAGACAAGCTAGACTCTCAAGTTCTCAGCTTAGACAGATAGAAGAAAACCCACACCAGCAGTAATGAAGCATTAACTGCTTTTTTTGTGATGTTCAGTCTTCTAGGTATGATAAAGATGCTGTCATGGTTAATCTGAGACTCTGGTAGCTGATTCAAAGGGAAGCACCACACAAAGGAGAAGCAGCACTCTTATTCAAAAGACACAGAACTATATTACAGAAGATGCATCTTCATTCCTGCAGTACTGAAGGTCTTAATTTTAAATTCTATTTGCAGGTTTTAAACATTATCCTCCATCCAAAATTCTCTGATTATAAATACAATTTCCTTACTGGACACAGAAAACCCATTGCACCTTCTGCAGTTCCTTGTCAAAAGCTGTCTGAAGGGACACAGCTCAGACTGGAAAATTGAGTGGAATTATTTTGGACCTGTATTATCTGTAAAGGGTAAATAAAATCTCAAAGAAGGAAAAACTGGCATGAATCAGAGCTAAAAATGACAGAATTGGTGAACGCTCCAAGAAGTAGAATGTTGTGTCTAAGGTTTATACACTTTCTGAACTGAAGTGGAGGCTCAGAGAGACAAACAGGAAAAATGAGATACGTCCAAATTACATAAGCAACAAGGCTTCCTTCATTCCCAGAAAGGGTTCTCAAAGGACTTCAGGGCATCTTATCTCTCCAACAATAAACAAATCCTATGATACGTAATATTCAAACCAGCTGTGACAGCACTGGATTTCAAGACATTCTTCAGGGAAAGGACCTTTCCTCCAGCCCACAACTAAATAAGGTATCAAGAGACAGAATGGCAAAAGCACAGGACTGAAAGTCAGGTGCTACTGGACTTTAAGTCCAGTGCCACTTAGTGCCACTGTAACACTGGACACAAATTGTTAGCACTGAATCGAGCAGAAGTTTTGTTCCAGATTTCCAAAGGCTTTTCTTTAGAAGTGCTGTCTACAAAATGTTGGCTAACAAAATATTGGCTACTTTTGTCTCTCTCCCCTGGGATCCACAGTATGTTTTTCTTCAGCTGAAGCTACAGAAACCTAGAACAAATGATATCAAATCTAGGATGTTTCAAACTAGACACCAGAAACCAGAGTGTTTAGACCACTAGAAAAGTCATTCCACCTCTAAACAAGCTTCAAAATTACAGAACTACCTGTGGTTAATGCTACGTACTCCTTTACAAACAAACAAGAACTTAAACTATTATCAAAATAGCCTAAGTTTAAATTTCAGAGACGACTCACTTATTTGAAAAGCTAACTAACTGAAAGAAATTTGGTTTCTAAAATGCCTAATTCACTTCTGCAGTGCAAATGCATGTTATGAAGCCAACTAAGAAATGATGTATTTTTTCAGACCCAGTTAAACCTAGAAATCGTGTAAACATAAATTGTATCTGTACAACTATGCATCAGCAGCGTTCAAAAACACAAAAAACATACAGAAAACATACAGAAAAACAATTTTATATACCCGAGTCAGAGAAAGGTCTAACGAAAACCTGGACAACAAAAGATACCTACTGATTGGCATCTAGCAACTGCACACTGATCCCATTCACTATGCATTCGGTGCCCATCGGCAGCACATGGACATACTGCTCTTTCACTTGAAGTTTGCTCTTCACCAGATTGCCAGTTATCTGTAACAGGGAAAGGATTTAACGTGGAACAGGAACTAAATATATAAAAAAAGGTGTTTATTTTAGAAACAAAGGCTTTCAAAGCCAGACTGTCTGTCTTACTATGAGATCCTGGGTATAATCCAGTCTCTCAGTAGCCTGTCACCCCAAAAACTAAAGACAAGCTGTCTTAAAAAACCCAAACTTTTACAAGCCTCTCAACAGGCTTTGTGTACTGCAATCAGAGAAGAGGCAAAGACTGACAAGGCAAGAAGAGAAGGTAAAGCCTTCTTTCAACAACTAAAGAACTTCCCAGGTCACAAGCTCTGGATCTTATCATGGGGACTACTGCAAGGGTAACACAGGACACAGGTATTCCGGGAGACTTCCAGAGTAGGTCAGAAATAGGGTTTTTTATGCAGGTCCTGGTTGGACATATGATAGCTAATGGCAGTCTTGGACATTCAGCAACCTAAAGCACAGAACACACAGGTCCAGGCCAAACCAACTCCATCACTTAATGTGAAAAGACAGCTTAAGCAGGATCTAATTTGGGACTTCCACTTGAACAGTTACAGAGAAGATTGAGCCAGATTCTTCTCCATGATGTATATAAAGCTGCAAAAAACAGGACGTTTCAATAGCATATTAGGAAGTAAATTCAGAATGGGTAAACACTGTAACTGTTGTGAGGAGACCCATTATTTTCAAAATTTGACCAATTGCAGCTTTCTACAGTCTGACCCAACTTTGACAGCACCGCACAGGAGATTAGGCTATAGAACCTCTAGAGATCCTGTTAAAACTGATATTTTTCATGGCTTCTAGACAAGTTTCATTAATCTTTGCCAATCAAACCAGGGCAAGAATTTCTTACAAGGGAAACCCAGATTCGCACATACACATCCTGTGTGGCTGGAGAGCTGTCTGGCAGAGAGGGACCTGGGGGTTCTAAGTGACAGGAAGAGGAGGTTTGAGCCAGTAGTGTGCCCAAGTGGCCAAGAAGGCCAATGGCATCCTGGCTTGTATTAGAAACAGCGTGGCCAGCAGGAGTAGGGAGGTTATCATCCCAATGTATTCGGCACTGCTGAGGCCACATCATGAGTATTATCTCCAGTTCTGGGCACTCAATACAAAAGAGATGTGGAGGTGCTGGAGCAGGTGCAGAGGAGGGCAACTAAGCTGGTGAAGAGCCTGCAGAGCAAAGACTGAAAGAGCTGGGGCTCTTTAGTTTGAAGAAGAGGAGGCTGAGAGACTCATCACTCTCTACAACTATCTGAAAGGACGTTGTGGAGAGGCTGGTGCTGGTCTCTTCTCACAAGCAATTAGTGATAGAACTGGAAGGAATGGGTTCAAATTACAACAGGGTAGGTTTAGACTTGATATTAGGAATAATTTGTTCACAAAAAGGGTGGTCAAGCACTGGAATGGGCTTCCCAGGGTTGAGTTGCCATCCCTGAACGTGTTTAAAGATCATTTAGATCAGGTATGAACTTGGCTGGACTCAATGACCCCAGAGGTCTTTTCCAATCAAAGCAATTCTGTGATCCACTGTGCCTAACTGGCCCGATAACTGAACCTCTGGTCTTCCATTTACTTTCATCAGTATAAAAGTAATTATTTGACAGAATCTAATAATCTTGGAAAATATTACCTTATTACAATAGATTGGAAACATGAAGTTTTTTGTTAGCCCACAGTAGTGATCAGAGTGAAAATGAGTGAGAAAATAAGCTGTGCAGCCTTCGATTTCTCCATACTGAAAGGCATCAACAGTAAAACCAGTTCCTACAGCAAAAAGGGAAACAAAAGTCAATAAACACTCATAGTCCAGAACTAGTTTCCACTTAAACTTTCCTTTTGTTCTTTTCACTTTCTTCCAAAGTGAAAGGGAATAGCTACACTGCATTCAGCTGAAGGAGCTGTTTAAAGATGAACTTGGTTAGCGTGAGTCAGTCACAAGAAAGATTCTCACTTATTAAAATAAAAATGTTAAGTATCTACACAAGAATACTTTCACAGGCTTCTCAAATACTTGCTTATCAGCTGCCTTACTACATAAATTACAACCAGGTAAGCAAAAACCTGGAGTCTCCTTCTCTGGAGACGTTTAAAACCCGCCTGGATATGTTCCTGTGCGACTTGGTCTAGGTGATCCTGCTCTGGCTGGGGCACTAGACTAGATGATCTTTAAAGGTCCCTTCCAATCCTTAATGTTCTGTGATTCTATGAAAAACATACTTACCTGCATTCAGATGGTATTTTTGAAAGTTAATGTAAATTAAAATCTAACACCAACACCTTGACACAAAACAGACAAGCACAGCTTAACATGCATTTTGTGAGTTTTAAATTATTCTACATTTAATGCTTCTCCTAAAACAGGCTGTCATGTAATTATCAAACATCTGAACATACCTACTGAGATAAAATGTGACCCACTTGCCATTGTTCTATTTACTTTACACTTGAAAGTCAAGTACCTGCAACTCCTCAAAAACCACAGCAGCCTGCTAATTAGAAAAATACCCCTAAAAATAAATTTTAAAATTATCTCAAAACAAAAAAAAGTCTCCAAGTGTTTGAGCTGTATCAGTTTCAAAAGTTCAGGGAGGCTAAATCACAGTAGGCCAAAGGGATACTTACCTTCAGAAACACTGAATTATATGTAGCAACAAAATATAGAACAAAGACAATAAAAACAATAACAGAACAACTTTAAAATTGGATGGTTGGAATAGGAATCTTGCCTTCAATTTATTATAGGGGAAAATGATCTAATCCCACAGAACCCATGATACTGGTGTAGCCCCCAAACACAGATTAGTGATCAAGCAGCAGCTTGGCACTTAGGATCATAGCTATATTTCTATTTGGCTTCCTCAAATTTCTACCTAAAACTGAGACAGTTTTTGTGGTAAAGAGAATTGTGAAGATCTGAAGCTTTTTAAGCCATTGAGTTATCATCCTGTCATTTATGTAGCCGCTTTGGGAGAGTCTGAGAAATTCTTGGCTGTTTCCTTAACTGAACCCTTCTGCTTGGATTTCATTTCTTTGTTTTCACAGTTGTAATAAATTGTATTTCTAATACTATTGAATTTCAAATGCCAAATTAAACTCCATTATTTTAACTTAGAGCAAATAATTGCTACTGACAGCCCTACTTTCAGGCACAACTGAAGCCATGTAAAAGATTAAGTTCAGGAATTAAGAGTGAATATTAACAAGGGATATATTCAAAATCATTTAAGAAAACCGATCCATTTTTCAAAACAGCTTGTTTCCTGCTCTGTTAAAAATATTCAGAAGTCAGTCCATCAAATATTTTGCCTGAGATAACTATTTCACTAATGATTTTCAACAATGCTGACTCTGGTTCTACAATCACCTTCTTTTGGTGATCTGCAACTACACAATTTTATCAGCTTGGATGAAAAAAAAAAATCACTATGAGCTGCAGTCTAAATTAAGAGAGAAGAATAAGTAAGAAAAAGGGGGAGGAGAAATTACTTAACATCTTAAAAAAAAGCAACAGCTACCTCTCACCTGGTATTTTCTTGTAGAAAGGGCAGTGCTTTTTTCCTGTTCTTTCATCTGTAGTAGATAAGTCTTTAACTTTTTTCCTCCACTTTTTCTGCCCGTCAGAACTTACATCTGAAAAGGCTTCATTTTTACTTGAACTTTCCTGAACTGTTTCTACATCTTCCACATGCTCTTCAGCTTTCCTTTTTTTCTGTCTGGGCCTCTTTCCATTGGGAGTTACAGAACTTGGTGTCTGCTTTCCCTCACTCAGACAAGTCTCTCCTTTGCTTTCCTCTTTTACTTTGGGTTTTAATCCAAAGAAAACACCAATATCCATTTGTTTGAGTTCTTTGGCAGAACTCAATTTGGTATTAATTCTTGCTAAAGAAAGCGAAGGTTCTGTTTTAGAGGTGGAGCTGGGAAAGCACAGAGCAGCTGTGTTTGGATTTCCTTCTTTCTCCACTGCCGACTGCAGACTCTCCTGACCAGGTGTTTTTTCAGTGGCACTAGTAGTCCTCTCCTGTGTTTTAGTTAAAAAGTTGCTTGGGTCCTTCAAAATGTTGCTGTTCTGTGTCAAAACAGACCCAGCACCTTCTCTGACCAGCAGAGATGATGTCTCAGAAAAACTCATGTACGCAGAATCCAAAGCACAAGTAGCAGTATCTTCTGACTCTGTATTACCTGCTTTAGCAGCAGAGGAAAACAACTTTGGCTCTTCAGCCTCCTCACAACTAAAAGGAAAAGAGGATTGACTGGCCAACATCTCTTGCTGATGCTGATTATCCACAAATACTGTATTACAGAGCATGCTGTTTATGCAACTCTGAGAAACAGTTTTTATACTGTGATCTCCATGGTTCAGTGTATTTACTTCCTCACAGTGGTTTTTTTTAGTCATGGAATTTCCCATTTTACTGTGCTCATACTGAGCCTTCTGCTGTAAAAGATGTGCATTAGATGTTTTAAACACCACACAATTAGATTCTTCATCTTCAAAGTTCCAGACTTTGAATTCTTTATTTTGAGATATTTTCACTTTCTTCTCCTCTTCCTCAGTTTCCTCTTCGCTTTCCTCAAAAGTACTCAGAGGAGAAAAAGAAATTTCACAGTCACTGAACTCCAACTTTGACTGCAAGAGACTTGGCCCAGTTGTATCTTTCTGACTACTCAGATCTTCTCCAGTTCCACTTTCCTGAGATGAGGCAATATCATAAAATTCAAATGTAGAACTATTATCTGCGGTCTGTGTACGTTGACCTGTCTGCTCGACATTTGTAAAAGAGGAAGTACTTTCACTGATTATATTTAGAGACTTTGTTTGTGGTGAACTCTGTACCATCAACACACTGTCACCATTTGGGACATTTTTTACATTAGATGTTTTCTTATTCTGTGAGATTTCCTCTACGCAACTTGGGGAACAACTGGGCTTTGCAGCAGTAGGACATGTCACCTTCCTCTCCAAAGTGTTTGCAGAAGAATCTACAAGGTAGCTCCCTGCCCTGCTCGCTGCAAGTAGAAAGTGACTGTAACGTTTGTAGTGTGATGGAATGGTGGAAGTGCACAGTAAGCCATCAGGACACTCTGCAAAAAGAGTTAAAAAGAAGTAACATTAACATCTCTGCAAATATAGTTGGCATAACCTTAAAATAATAAAAACACTTACACATGACATTTTAAAAGCTTTTTCTTATAATCACAGCCATTGGTGGATGCAAGGCATGAGCAAAGAGTCAAGCCACCAAAATCTGCTGCCCTGAACTGGCTAGAAATGAGATGCTACCAACCTAAAACCAAAGACCTGCTGCTGATACAGCCCTAACCCTCCAATGACAAGAGCACTTAACTCTGTTTCTGTGCTAATGTAATCATACAGCTCTCATTTGAGCAGTGTCCCACATGCAAGCAATGAGATCAGAGCTTAAGCACCAGACAAAGCCAGTCAACATGTTACAAAACAAACCAAATTCCACTTCTGAATCAACCTGAAACTCCACTTCAAATAGTCTGCTGGGTCATACATTACATAAAATAAATAAATTTTTCACATATTTATTTACTAATGTGAAACAGGTGTTCAGGATTGAGATACCAGCAGAACATCTCTAGCTGTTGCCTTTTTCTGGAGTTTGTCTAACTTCTGAGGACTTTCAGATTAATGCATAAATCAATCAGAAAGATCTTTCATCTGATAATTATGAGAATAAGGGATGGAAATGAGGTGTTAATTACCTGAAGTTAAAACCACTGTGAAAACTGGGTTTCAAAGGCTCGTATTTCACTGAAGAAAAAAACTTCATGTACAGTTACAAATATATAAAAAGTGACTGTGTTATCTAAACAGCCTTTACTTAACTTTCCTGACTTTATACGTGGTTTTTCAAAAGCTATGAGGTGTATAAAGTCAACAAGTTGGTCCCCTGAATCTGTTCAGACATGGTACTTTCCCATGTGATACTAGCAATTGCAATGAGTCAGCTTCATTCCTCTTGCGCAAAGCTCAAAACCAACCTGCTGTCTTATGACACAGGAATGTTCATGTACAATTCTGTATAAAATTCTAACGCATGCTGGCCTGGGGTAACATTTCAAGTAAATGAGCATAACAGGCTGACTTCACATTCCAACTGTTCATAAACAACTGGACAAATCACACACGGCAACATGGATAGAGTACAATAAAACTTACACCAAGGAGGAAGAAATTTTGTGTCAAAAACAGCAGCCTCTTCACTTTTTCTGACACTGGCTTAGTAATTCAAACAGGTCTCATTATTTTAAAATTGTAAATATGCACCTTCAAATTCTTCAGTGAAGTACTAAAACTGGAGCTTGATAAACAGCCAGGAATCCTTACCAGTACTCACAGTTTTTCACATTAGATTCTGAGATTTTCAAACCAGACTTCCATATCCTTCAAAGTGAACCAAAAATCTCATTGGAAACCGCTACTGAAAAACGATCAGTAATAACATCCTAACAAATAACAGCAACTACCACTTCAAATTGTGAAGTAAATATGAAAACCAAGGTTCCCAGAAACATTATGTGAGAAGCCATTCACCTTTCTATCACCCACTACATACCTCTGTCAGTGCATCCCGGAGTATCCAAACATTCAGCAACGTGCCACCGAGGTGTCTGGATCAACAGCAAAGCAAAAGGCATCTGGCAGCTGGGGCAGTGTCCATCATGCACAGGCCTGGCATTCTGTGAGCTCTGTTCTGTCAGGCTACTTGCGCTCTCCTGGCTGTGCACACTGCTGTCATCTTTACATTGACCTACATCCTGACTATGCTCGGTTTCTGATTTCTGAAGAGTTTCTGTTTTTTCTACAGATGCTTTCTTATTTTTGTTTCTCTTTCGTTTTGGCCTGCACTTGCCATTGCTTATTTTTGCCATAGGAGTAGGGACACTCTCTGAATTACTCTGACGCTTTTGCTTCCTAATGGATTTGTACTCCCAAATGTCCTTTTCCAACAGAGCATCATCAGACATGGCCACACGCTAAATATTCCCCTTGCTTTGAACCAACAGCTCTCAAATCTGTCCTGCCTACCGCTAATAGGTTTTTTCTTCCCTTCCACCTTCACCATGTGCAGAAAAGCACTTGAACTCCATTCTAAAAAAGCAACCCTGGGCCACAGAGCAAACAGCAACCCATGAAAGAGCAGGAGCATGGTGGAGCCTGTTCGGGAGGTAACTCAATGCGAGGCTCCCCGAGTAGTGGAAATTACTCCCGCGGAGCAAACACCAAGACCCTCAGGCGCGGGGGCACCCATTACCCTCCTCAACTGCCGCTCCCGCCACTACCAGCACGACCCTGCGAGCCCCGACCCCGCAGCAAGAAGGTTTTACAAGAAAACAGCGAGCAGTTCCGTGGCGGGATTGCCGCCGGCAGCCACCACACGAACACGGGCGGAACAGGCCCCGCTCAGCTCCCGCCGTTCACTAAGAGGCGGGCGGGCACCGCCCCGCAGCGGTTCGCGCCGCATTGGCTTCCGCGGATTCGTCAAAACGTCATTTGCCTAACTCATCGTTTCTGTCACAGTCTCACCCCCAGAAAAAGATCAATAAATTACATCTTTAAGTCGCTTGCCTTTACTCCAGTGCTGCTCCATTTTCACCTCTGTTTCACTTATACACAAATACAGCTGGGCCGTGTCGAATCTGTGGCGGTGTAATCGTCCTGACGAATGTGCCGAAGTCGTGGGAAAACTCACAATGAAAGAGAAGGTTCTGGTTCAGACAGAGCAGTTATCGCGTATCGGTACTCAAGTTTTATTTTGTGGGTTTTTTTGGGTTTTTTTAAAAAACGGTTTATCCCGTTCCGCATTGAGGCGGTGCCGAAAGTGCGGCGAGAAAGCTGGAGGCCAGGCCGATACCGGGAGCGTCATGGCGGCGGCGGGGGGGCTAGCGGGGCTACTACCCGCCCAGACCCAGCTCGAGTACGCCCTGCTCGACGCTGACACTCCCCAGGAGAAGGAGAACTTGGTCTACCAATACCTGAAGAAGATGGACAGCCGGGAGCGGGACCTGACGGTGCCCGAGCTCGGTGGAGGTGGGTGGCGGGGCCCGGCAGGGCAGGCGGGCAGCTGCGGGGCGCCCCCGGTGCCGGGGCCGAGCCCCGATGCTCACCCTGTGTCCTGGGCCTTGAGAGCCGTGGGGAGCCGTTAGCTTCTGCTTAAGAATGTACTTCTGGTCGCTTGTGACAGTACCAGGAGCGGAGGAGTTAAAAACCCCTTCTTTGTTAATTGTCTCCCTGATGCTAGTTGCAAAATCCCATTCTGTAAAGTCTCTCTTTTAAATCTCTGCTAGCTTCATTAATGTATTTGTTTTTAATTAAGCCTTTCCCATCCGTACTATGCAGCGATATTTCTTAGGTCATAGTGAGGACTAACTTTGAAATCAAAGGTTAAGTCTTGCAAGATCTCCTAAGTCTCTCTCAGGGTCCTTTTAAGCTTAGTGAGGCTCTGCAGCTGTGGGAGTTCACACTTGGCTGCGGCACAGCAACCTCAGGAGTTAACCTGAGAATCACCTTTGTATCGTGGAAATTCAGACATTTAGTGGAGCGAAGTGAATCCTCTTTCTGTTTGGCTTTAGACCCCTGAATGTAGTTTTCCTTTTTGTTGTTGTTTCACTGTTCTATCAAAAGACCTCAAAAAGGCAGTCAATGTTTTTCATTTTTTTTAAATTCTAGTGAAAAAAGGAGCAATGCTGTAAAATAAAAGCCCTTGTGCTGCGGAAATGATGCATGGAGTTGATAAATTATTAATGTCACCAAATCTGAATCCATGTGCATCTATTTGTGTTTGTAAATATAGAGAGGTAGAAATCAATCCTCCCCTAATGAAACTGAAAATAACCCTCCTGGCTTCAGAACAGCAAAACCTGTTGTTAGTGGAGCACTAAGAACTTCATGTTTGCTGAAACTGTGGGAGTGGAACTTTTTAGATTAGCCAGCACACATTTTTTAAAAACAGGCCTTCAAATATGTAGTTCAGCTTTGTCTCATAACACATTGTTTTGCTTCCTGTAGTTCCTCCCCATTTTCAGAAATGTTGAGTGATTATAACGGCAAACTATATTCTTGGATATTTATTTTTTATCATGATACTAGTTTCTAATGGGGATGGAGAAATGTCTGTTACTTGTGAAAAAGGAATGCTTTCATGTCCCATATCGTATGAATAAAATAAAAGTATTACTGGGTATACTTGAAAAGCTTGTATTCTGTCTCACAATAGAATGATTAATTTATACCTGTCATTTCAAAGTTTGAAAATCAGTATCAAAACTATAAGCACAAAAAAAAAAATCATCTCTGACTTCTTAGTCAGATTTATTTACAGAACCATTGGAGAAATCTGTGGGAGTTTAACAGCTTTTTTGTTTCCTAGCACTTATGTGAATTTTAAATAATTGTTACTCATATTACATTGTTAGGAACTGAATAATGTGATCATGTTTGTATTGAATTTTTTCTGATGCTTGCATGTTCTTTCAATGAAAAGGTGCCTATTTTAAATTTTGAAACTGCATTTTCAATATTAAATCTTAGTATTTCTTTTCATATATTAAAGAATTGTTGAACATAAGGATGAGTTGGATAAATTTAAGACTTTTGGTTTGCTTATGTAGAGGGGGACATTGAACTTGTTCTTAAAGTTAAATGTTCTAGGAACATTGTGTAATGTTGTGCAACTTAGGTGTGTCTGCCTTTGCCTCCCTTCTCCTAACTAGGTGTCACTGTTCTCTGAATTCCAGATCTACAGTGGTTAAACACTGAAGCTCCTATTTCTCTTCACAAAGACCTTTGTGGAAAAGTTGTGGTGTTGGATTTCTTTACTTACTGCTGCATCAACTGCCTGCACCTGCTGCCTGATCTCCACGCCTTAGAGCACCAGTTCTCTGATAAAGGTAAAAGTGCTTTGGCTGGGAATAGAATTTCCTGGCAGAGTTGCAGGCGGAGTAGCTGAGTCACTTTGTTGCTGGTTACTAAACAGCTGGCAAATTTTCAGTGATGCCTAAAAATGTCTTCTAATCTTTTAAGCAGCCTAAAAAAGGTGACTGTGTATAGTCCCATCACATTTTTAAATGGGGTTAAGTAAGGTATCAGTTGTGTCTGTATAATTAAAGAAACAGGATATGAGCTTAAAGCCCGTATCCTGTTATCCTCATAAATAAAGCTGTATTTAAAAAACCCCTATGTGAGATACGGGCTCAGTATGTAACCCTCTATACTTGACTTAGGAACAAACTCTGAGAAGAATTTGGTAAAGGTGATTGAATGGATAAAGTTTGGATTACTTGTTTTTTCCATTCTGCTTGAAAAAAGAAACCACTTAAGCTTGGTTTATAAGTTATTTTGTATTGGGATTACATTTACCACTAGTAGTCCTATATTCTGAAGAGGGAACTGAGCTCTTAAAAGTCACATCTGAGATGAAATTTATTCTCTCTCTCTGAAAATAAAAATGTATTTAGAATGCAGTCTCTTGTCATCATGATAACTTGTCAGAGATAAGCTCTGGTCTTACACAGAATGTATCAGCTACTTACTTATCTTGGATATTTTAATAGACTGAACAGTGAGATGAAGTGTTACTTTCAGCCCTAAAAATATTGTATTAAGTACATATGTATGTAGCAAGTAACATTATCTTACGGTTCTCCATTGGCTTTTCTGATTGTTTCTAATTTTGACAGAGAAGGAAATTCACTAGAGAAGGCAATTTGCATGTCTTTGAAATTACAATTTATTTATGTAGTTCACTTATATATTGTAAGTTTGCATAGCACTTTACAGAAGATTCAAACTAATATTTCTACCTTGGAAAGCTTAGTTGTTTTCTTTGGATAAATTTGAGATCTACTGTAATGTTTCAGATATGAAAAGCTAATATGGAAAAAACTGTCATGGACATGTTTTTTGGGAGTTTTATGCAGCCTATGATTAGCAATGGATAAAATGAACTGCTGTGGGTGTGCTGGGAACATGGTCTAGGTTGAGATTTCAGAAGATTACTTTGATCATGCAGTGAATAATATCTTTAAATTATAAACATTTTGATGTATAGTGTTATTGTATTAATATGATACCCTTAATATGTTTTTTTAAGACCAAGCTGTTAAACATTTTAACAACCTTTTCCTACAAGTTTTCTCTTGAAAGTATTTAAACCTCTCTATGCTGGTGTTGAAGGTGCTGAAGGTCACTTGGAGACAGCATGTTTTTATTAGACTTGCATTAAACTTCCTGTCATAGGAGTTACTGGTTGAATAAAGTACTTTGTTGATAAATTCTGTTTGCATTTGAGCTATCCTAATAAGTTCTTTTTGGATTTGAGCTATCCTGTTCCTACAGGAACTAGTGTGAGAAAAAAGATACTTTGAAAGTGGAGATAAAAGGAAAAAGAGCAGGTGTGTGTGGAACATTAATCTCAAATTTAATCCATTAGGAAACAGAGGATAGCTCTTGGATTCAGGAAGAGATTAAGGTGCTCGATGGTTTAAACAAGAAAAAAGCCCACACACCTACATCAGGGTTTTTTTTCTCTCTACAGATCTTCCTTTTGTAACTTTCTGCTGTTTTCATGTTTTGATTGTTAGCCTTTCCACAGTTATTTAATTTTTCCATGCTTTGCTAGGTGGGTCAATTTTAGCATTACAGTAATATGTATAAATATATCAAGATTCTAAGGATTACACTTCTTTAAGCCACAGATGTCTTATATCAATGTGTACCTTTTTCACCAAGGGCAAATGTGATTTACTAATCACCAAGAAGAAAGAGATATCAACATGAGAAACATGGGAAAGAGAAACACTGGAAGAATATAACTAAAGTAGAAAGGCTGTCAGACATATAAAAAAAGTTGTCATAATGTCCAGACGTGTTGATGCAAGTTTATTGGTGCTAAGCATGGACTTTCATTCTATTTTAATCTCCTCTTTTGTTTAGTTAATGGAAATCCCTTCACTTTTGATTTGGTTAGTTCCAAAAGCTACCACCTCTTGATTGCAAACAACTTGATTTTGGTGCAAAAAATGAAAGATGCAATTTCATTTGAAAGCAGCAAGTGAGATTAATTGTAAAGTGAAGCTGCAGCTTTGCTAAACTGCAGAATTTAGTTACCTGTGTTGTGTATATGTTAACTGTGCTATTGAAGTGCCAGAAGCTGCTGACCTGTGTTAGACAATGTTAGAAACAAGCACCTTACTCAGACAAAGCACTTACCTCATCATGCATTTGGATCTTTAGTCTGTGTTTTAAATATTCAAAGGAATGTTGCCTATATTAACTGAGAATAAACCTTGATATAGTGTCTGTCTTGATTACACATTGGATGCATGTATTTTTGATACTCTTTCTTTTTTTACATGGTTCAAATACCATTTACATTGAGAATGTTGTAACTTTAGCACTGTAATAATCAGATACGAGAAGCTTCTTGTAGTTTTAGGGTGATTCTAAACCATTATGTATATTGTTGTACACATGGTTCTGTTGTCTAGAACCTCAGGAGATGTATATGAAAGTGAAGATTGCTTTCCATAGGCTTAAATGTTGCCTAGCATCTTTATCTGATATCTTCTCACTGCTATCTTCAGTGGTTCTATTTCTGTGTTTCAAGTGGCATTCAGAAAGTTATTTTAAGCCCCAGTGCATATTCAGTTCATGTTATCTGCAGTGCAGAAATTACTTCTATAAGAGGGAGTACTATTTAATATTCAGAAATAGCTTGGCTTAAGTCCAGTGTTGTACTCTGTCATAACCCTTCACATAAAATGTTTTATATTCTTATACCTCAGCATAGCACCCATCAGTTTCCACAGTTTTTTCTATGTAAGGGTGTAATCATTTGTGCTGTTGAAGCATTCACTAAAGAATTATCTTTCTAGCTTTAGTGATAGTTTTGAAGGACAAATACAAGCCCTGCTGCTGATCCTGTTAGAGATAAATATTTGACCTGTCGTTTGGTGTTCAGCAGTTAATGATGCTGTGACTCCAGCTATCTGATACTGCAACAAGCTGCGCTGGATAAAGAGTATCAGTTATAGAGATTTTTTAAATTCTGTATCTGTGAAATTGTTATATTTAACTAAGACTTCTATTCTAGAGTCCTTTACCTTTTTGGCACATTGCAGACTACGTTCTTCTCCATTAACACTGTTTTATGGCATGGGAGAAGGGCTAAAAGAGAAAAATCATTTTGCATTGCTCTGCAACTGAACAAAAAGCCAGCTTGAGGCTAAGCTAAGTGTTTTTCGAAAAAAGCAAACTCATCTAAAATAATTGCCGTTTCTTGTATTTTTAGCACAAAATTAGAGGTAAGGGTAGATGGCAGCTAGCCAGATTGGTCGCCTAATCTAAAAATAATAGAAAAGCATAAAAGTAAATCACAGAATCACTCTGATTGGAAAAGATCCCTGGGATCATAGAGTCCAACCAACAACTCTGCCTTACAAGTTCACCCCTAACCCATATCCGTCAACACCTCATCCAAACCTATCTTTAAACACATCCAGGGATGGCAACTCAACCATCTCCCTGGGAAGCCCATTCCACTACCTGACCACTCTTTCTGTGAAAAATGTTTTTCTAGTGTCAAGTCTAAACCTACTCTGTTGTAACTTGAACCCATTCCCTCTTGTTCTATCACTAATTGCTTGTGAGAAAAGACCAGCACTAACCTCTCCACAACATCCTTTCAAGTAGTTGTATAGAGTGATGAGGTCTCATCTCAGCTGCCTCCTCTTCAAACTAAAGAGCCCCAGCTCTTTCAGTCTTTCTTCATAAGGTTTATTCTCTAGGATCTTCACCTACCTCCTCTGCACCTGCTCCAGCTTCTCCACATCTATTTTGTATTGAGGTGCCCAAAACTGGACACAATACTCACGATTCCAAACTGTGTCTGTGGATGCAGTTGTTACTTTTTGGTCCCCGTTTTCATCATTCTTGGAATGGCAAATTCCACTGATTGAGAGGCTTGTTGGGGATTGCTGTACAAAAGTGTTTCATTTTTGCATACTTTCTTGAAGTTCTGCTAATAGTGAAACCCTTTAATGGATTAGGTAGTAAATGTCAAATAAAAGTAATGATCTGACGTGAAAATTTCCAGTTCAGAATGAACGGTGCAACACAAAATGAAAAAGAAGGGTGAGTCATTGTGGAAAAGAAGTACACTTCTTTGGGATTAGAAATGCTAGAATGCTAAATTAATATTTATTTTCTGTGAGGAGAAAGGTGCGTTATGCAAGCTGCAGCCAGTTAGTTTGTATGTGGTTTTTCTTCTCAGCTAATTCTGGGTTTTGGTAATTGCAACTGGAAGAGTGAAGAGAGAAAAACTGGAAGAAATAGGGGTACTGTGCTGGCAACTATTAGAAGCTACTGGATGAAAAATAAGTTTGTTAGCAGGGTGATTGAAAATGTTTTGGTTCTGTTCTGATTAGGTTTGTGATAAACCAATGGAGTCTTTTCGTGTTGTAACAAATGATCCTATTTGAAGGAGGAAGAGATTGTCTTTTGAAGTATCTGCTACTACAAGAAATAATTCATGCTCTGAAGTCTTCTTAAAAATTGTTAAAAAAACGTGCTTTTGTGAAACTGCCTTTTCCAGATGAGGGTCCTTTCAGGAGGGCTGTTCCCATTGGCTGTTGTTTAGCATAAAGAATAGCAATATTAGAGTGAGCACAAAGAACAGAACTTGCTCACGTAGGGATGCACATTGAACTTTGGCACAAATAAATTGCAACCTGGCTTATCAGCATCTAATAGCTGCTCAACCAAACCTACTTTGTCTGTGGTAGCAAAATACATTTTCAACAGCAGTGAGTATTTGTATGAGCACAAATTAGTCTGATTCAAGAACCTTGTGGAGTTCTTCAAAGATGTACACTCGTCACAGTAAAATCTCATCGGAATTGGATTAGATTGGATAATGGCTGTTCTTTCTTCATGCCACCCTATAAGAGTCTCCAAGTCTTCTTTGACTTTTGCTATTACTTGTATTACTGAAAAATTATAGTCCTAAAAGTAATCCACTTATGGACATTGGTGACTGTGGTAAGGAAGGAAATAAACAAAAAAAAAATCACAGATATTTGAATGCTACAGATAAAATGTTTTTATAGACCTGAGTGGGGTGAAATAAAGTGCTTTGTGGTTGTCAAATATAGAATACTGTATTGATTTCTGAAAACCAGACATTATATTTTACTCTTTATCTAGAATTTGTTATGCCAAGATAACTCAGGACTTCCAGAGTTCAGTGTTCCATTTGTGATTGATGGATAACTGAAAAGGAATTCCTTTTCTAAAGCACCATATTTGTGTATAGGAATTAAAAGACAAAGAGATTTCATAAACATGTGAAAAACCCAAAAGTATCGGTTGAACTGCTACAACTCACCCATAATTATTTTGAAGATATTTTCTACTTTATGTAGTATGTAGAGGTTCAGGAACCAAGAAAAGTTAATGATACACTAAATGTCAAACAGCTGGGGAAGTAACAGTCCTGAAGTTCAGTAATTTTACTGAAATGTTATTTTTGAGATTCAATATTTTGCACACATAGCTATCCCTGCTCCTACTGAGATGTAATTGCCTTTATTCAAGTCCTCATTCACTCTGGAAGGCAGTCACGTTTTGCGATAACTGTGCTTCATTTTTGCGTCTTTTAATTCAAGTGCAAATATGTTTCAATGCATGACTTTCTTTTTCCTTTCAGATGGTCTTGTTATTATTGGTGTACATTCAGCGAAATTCCCAAATGAAAAAGTTCTGGATAACATCAAAAGTGCCGTTCTGAGATACAATATTGTCCACCCTGTGGTCAATGATGCAGATGCAACACTGTGGCATGAACTAGAAGTGTCCTGCTGGCCTACTCTGGTCATTCTTGGGCCTCGAGGAAATATGCTGTTTTCACTTGTTGGAGAGGGGCACAGAGAGAAGTTGTTTTTATTTACTTCTATAACATTGAAATTCTACAAGGAGAGAGGACAAATCAAAGATAACAGCATTGGAATAAAGCTGTACAGAGACTCCCTCCCACCTTCTCCCCTGCTATTTCCTGGTAAAGTGGCTGTAGATCGTTCAGGAGAAAGATTGGTAATAGCAGACACTGGACATCATAGGATTTTGGTAACTCGAAAAAATGGACAAATTCTACACATTATTGGAGGTAAGGATATATAAGTTAATCATAATCATTTCAGTTTGGGAGTAGAGTATGTTCACTGGGCCTGCTAGGCTGACTGTTTTCTTAAAGAACCTAGCAGTTGATGAGCAGTGCCCGAATATTTTTTGTTCCTGTTAAAATCACTTTTAGTAGATACAGGGGGATATCATGTTGTACCATCAAAGATTGTTCATGCAATTAGTTAAAATGCCTGATCTTTTTTCTTTGTTCTGTTTACTAAAGTGTGCATTTTCATGTGATATCCTGTTACGAGTGACAGAAAAAATAAATGTAGTGTCTTCTGAAAGACTTGCTGGTGGGTTTAGATTTAAGTGATGTACATCCACATTCAGCAGCAAGGCAGAGAAAAGAAGATAGGCAGTAAAAGCTCTCTTTCCAAGAGAAGAAATGAGTGTTGAAGTGGTGGTGGTGTTGTGTGGAGAGGTTTTTGGGGCATGTTTTTGGTTTGTTGGTTGTACTTTTTTCAATTAAACGCATTCCTGTGTAGCATCCTCTTCTCTTTTGGGAGGGGGGCTGAATCACTAACACCAGTGGCATTGCTCTAGTACCCATGCACCTGAAAATGAAGTTGCCTTAGCATGTATCAAGAGACCTGTGTTCTGCATATAAACGTATTACGAAAATAGTCAGATATTTTAAATTCAATGACATTTGTTGCACAGTGTGTATTAATAATACTTCAGCTTTACAAAGCAAATTGCTTTAGCAGTTTTTGTAAAATTACTGTCTGTTTTACAATATGAATTGTTGTCTGCTTCACTGTTTCATAAATGAAACATTCAGACTTGTTAGTTAATCTGTTGTAGTGGTCAAAGTTACATCTTAATGCTCCAAGTACTTACCTGTTAGGACAGACCATCAGTGAGCAGCCATACTAGATTTTTAGGAAGTGGTTGAATCTCCAAGTCTTTGAAAACAATGGTTCGTTTATGTCTCAGAATCCAGGCCTCTGTGCTGATGTGTCCTGGATTATTTATTAATCTAGTATCAACTCACTCCTGTCCCATCACAGAATCCTACAAGCCTCATAAAAATAGCAGGGGTGCTGTGTTTAAAGAAAGAAAGAAAATCTCCTGCTATTTGAAGTAACAGTGCATTGGATAGACAAGTTAATACCCTTCTCAGTACAAGTTGTAATACTGTTCTCCAATGGGAAGAACAAACAGCATTTCTTAGACAAAAGTAACAGAATTTGGTGTCTCTTTTATATGGGAGATTACAGCTCTTCCACAAAGTCTCCCTTTACTGTTCTGGGATAGTCAGTAAACAGCAGTTCAAAGGGCAGTGTCCTAAGGTCTGCAATGGTACCCCTCCTTCCTGTGGCACCAGGGGAACTAGAGCAGTCAGACACACCAGCACCTCAGTCAGTCCTTTGCGTGTATTCAGGTCTAAATTGCCTTCAGACAGTAGACTGTAAGTGTGTATTTCAGTGACTCACTTAAATGATTCAGTGGGCAGAAAATAATGTAATCAAGTGATAATATGGTAATAAGTGTTGGCATGCACAAAGGTTGAAATTACTATATTTGCATCATAACTCATGATGCACACATCTCATATCTAAATGTCTTCTGCTGACACATCCTGCTAATGCACTTTAAATGTTAACTCCCTCAGAAATACGATGCTACTTCTTACTGTTATATTCAGGTCATGCTCCTTTCTATTTCTTGGTTATTCTGTGCAGAAGACTTGTCACTCCATCATTCTCAGTGTTCTTTTTGAGTAATGAGTTATATGTCATCATTTTCTTAATTACTGTTATTAAAAAGAAAATGCTGCAAATCAAGTAGTTGTTTTATTTGCTGTTACACTAAAACCTAAACCGTTGAAAGGGAGTTGAGCTGGAAATAAAGCTTTTTCTGTCATCTTGCATTGATGCAGTCAGGATTATTTAAGAAAAGATTTTTTTTATTTCAGTCTTCCTTTATTGTGGGATTTGCTGTGATTCTCTATTATTTAATGCAGGAACAGTTAAGACCTCAATTAAGACTTGTCACTGGAAGATGAACTTGAAGAAGCAGAGAATTTGTGGAGAACGAGTTTCAGAACCTGTCATTGCATACCACAGTGACTAAAATGAGACTACACAAATTATTACACTGTGTAAACTGTGTGAGGTGCTTATGATATGTAATTCTCTTACAGGCTTCAATGTATGCACTTGATTTTTAGGTTGTTTTCTTTTTTTTTTAGCAAAGTGACTTTTGTATTTGCTTTGTTTCATGCATAGGTCCAAACAGTGGAAGGCAAGATGGAAGATTTTCAGAGGCAACTTTCAGCTCACCACAAGGGATTGCTATAAAAAATAACATTATTTATGTAGCTGACACAGAAAACCATCTAATTAGAAAGGTAAATTGTCCATAAGGAAATTTAAAATTTAAGCTTTTAGACCTTATTCTACACAGGTGAAAATTTACAATAAAGTTACTTACTCTTTGCATATCCACAACATGAAGAAGGAAATTTGGCCCAAGATCTTAAACTGTCATGCAGTTTGTTTTTAAAGAGCTGCAGATACTTTTCTGCTTTCCTGTCAAATGGAGAAGATATGCACCGCTCAATCTAGCATAGCTGATTTTTTCTTCTTTTTTTCTAGCGACTCTTACTTTCCTGTTATGAGAAACATCTATTCTTAGTACTGGAGGGAGAAATTGTTTTGTGTTTCACTTCCAGTAGTATGAGATTCTTATCTAAAGTTATTGTGTTGAGTTAATATCTAAACTTCTATTAGTTCTTTGGCTATCTGAGGTACAGGTAACTGCTTTAATATCAGAATTGTCAGCATGTGGATGTTTTTTTAATTAAATGCTTGTAAAATTTCCGCATATAGGAATGTTACTCTTTCTATTGTAATGAGACCTTTCATGTGGTTAGAATAATCAGGAGTTTATTTAGAGCAATATAATGTTACTTATTAAAATTATTTTATGCATCTCAGATATCTTGTACCCAGATCTTCACTGGTACATCTTATTTGTGATCAGAGGAGATACATCCGTACTCCGTTTGGGTTGCCTTTGTTTTTTCCATTTTGTTTCACTTCAGAGCACTAGTCCACAAACTCCCTGCGCTGTGTTGTCTGTTGTTGGCTACCTAGCTTTATTCTGGAAAGGACCAAGGCTCCCAGCTGGTACAGAAGTGTTGTTACTAAAAATCAGTAGTTTGCTCCAGGATGTTAATCTTACTAATATTCATCACTGTAGGCTGGTGACCACAGGAAATGAAGTGTTGCAGAAAGCAAAGACAGTATAGATACATCTAGTACAAAAGAACTTGGGGGTTTTAATTGACAGGAGGCTGAANATTTCCGCATATAGGAATGTTACTCTTTCTATTGTAGTGAGACCTTTCATGTGGTTAGAATAAACAGGAGTTTATTTAGAGCAATATAATGTTACTTCTTGGCCCAGGTGGCCAAGAAGGCCAATGGCATCCTGGCTTGTATTAGAAATTGTGTGTCCTGCAGAAGCAGGGAGGTGATTGTCCCCCTGTACTCAGCACTGGTGAGGCTGCACCTTGAGCACTGGGTCCAGTTTTGGGCACCTCAGTACAAGGGAGACATCGAGGTGCTGGTGTGAGTGCAGAGAAGGGCAACAAAGCTGGTGAAGGGCCTGGAGAATAAATCTTATGAGGAGAGATTGAAAGAGTTGGGGCTGCTTAGTTTGAGGAAGAGGAGGCTAAGGGTAGGCCTCATCGCTCTCTACAAGTATTTCAAAGGACATTGTAGATGTTGGTGCTGGTGTCTTCTCACATGTAATTAGTGATGGAACCAGAGGGAAGGGCTTCAACAAGGTATGTTTAGAGTAGACATTAGGAAAAAGTTCTTCACAGAAAGAGTGATCAAGCACTGGAATGGGCTGCCCAGGTTTGTGGTTGAGTCACCATCCCTGGATGTGTTTAAAAGTTGCTCAGATGTGGTGTTGGGGGATCTGGTTTAAGGGTGAACTTGTAGAGTAGGGTGAACTTGTAGAGTAGGGTTGAAGGTTGGACTTGATTTTCCAACCTGAATGATTCTATGATTCTGTCATCTGGATGATAGTTCTTCAATGTTTTTCATTATAAATAGCTCTTCCCTTTCATCTAAATGTTCCGTGAGTGTATCCAAACATTAAGATAATACAACAGCTACAGGACACACTTTCACTGTGCAGGGCGTAGGCCTTGTAAAAATAATCCTTTTGATGCTATAAAAGTAAGAAGACTGTGTGTATGAGAGCCTTCCTTTCTGCATGGTAAAAGAAGAAAGAAAAATAACGGGATTTAGGTTGGGAAAAAAGCTGCACCATTGTATGCTCTAGGGCAAATACAGTTTGCTTTGTGCAAGTTATTTTATATAGATATGGGAAGTACATTGACAGTGTGTGACTGTTATGTCATATTCCTATAGAAGTTTAAAATGAAACATCCATTGTCAGAGTATTTTTCTAGGAAATTTTGATGCTGCAACTGCTCAGCAAACCTTGACCGTGTTAATCTTGTGGAAGAGAATCCAGACAGGTGGTTGTCCTGGTGCCTGCTGTTTCCTCTTCCCAGCAGCTCCCACCACATGAGCAAACACTGTGATAAACTGAATTGTTTTTCTGCACAAATAAATACCTGACATTTGTTAGGATTTTGGCTTTATTTGTCTTCAAAACCTCTCTGCTTTCGGCCCCTGGCTCAAATTATCTGTGACACCAGTAAAGTTATTTCTGTACATTCAGTGTATGTAATTCTGCTTCTTGTAGATTGACCTGGAGTTAGAGATGGTGACCACTGTAGCAGGTATCGGGGTGCAAGGTGTTGACAAGGAAGGTGGTGCAAAAGGAGAACAACAACCTATCAGCTCTCCATGGGACGTGGTCTTTGGAAATTCTGGTATTGTATCAGCTGAGCTTTTAACATCTCATAGTTAAACATACAGAACTGTTTGCTAAGTATTTTCCTTTTTTGGTAATGAGATATGAAAAAGTAAAGACTTACTTTACAACTGAGTCTAAAAAAACTAGTGTTTTCATTTGCAAGCAATAACTGCAGTTCTGCTTTGGGTCCTGATAAAATGTGAACTGCTACATGATGGAGGAAAAATTCTTGTGTAGCACTTTATATAGTTACTGGGTCCAAATATAGAAGGAAATTGTGTTTGCTTTTGTTAGGCTGGTGCTTTATGCTGGGGTCACTTAAGAAGCAGCTACATTTTACTGGAAGTGAGCATTGCCCAGAAGTTCCTTTCCTTGGCTGTACAGATGTGTCTGACCACTTCTAAATATTTGAGTTTAGGAATTAAAAATAGTTTTATTTGGGGACCTCTGTTTATTCCTGCTTAGGTGACATAAAATTGCTAGACTTAAGATCATGATGGAGTCAGTCAGATAGGAAGGGAATACCTCAGAAAAAATGTTGCAAGCATCAGAGGATAAAAATTAAATATTTGTGTATTAGGACACAAAAATCACCTTCAGAGGATATAAGTAGCTTTCTTTATTGATTAACTTAACACACACTTGAGCTTGATGCTGTGTAACTACTGTGTTTTTAGCTGTTAACTGTGAGTTGATACTCTATTTTCTCATGTTTCCATTTCAATATAATTTAGAAGTTGCAAATGCCAGTTTCTTAACCATGACAGAACAGTGTTTTCATGTGGCTTAAAACCCTTCCATCACTATTTAAGGCTTAGAAATTGTCTTCCAGTACTGGGATTTTTGTTTTTTCATCTGAATGGGAAAGTCCAACACCTTTTAAATTGTTGGTGCTAGTCTAGTAAGTTAGAACATGCATTCTGACCTGGAAGGATTGCTTACAACCTTGGGTTAGTTACAAGGGAGGAAAAACATGCTCAAGTTTAAGGAAGTGTGATCGTATAGAAGTCTTCTGATACTTCTGATATAGCTTGTCATTGTAGACAGTGTGCCACCAGCAACATTGACTACTTGTATAAGCAACCAGCATCAATTTTTTAACACTTTCAGTAATATGTCTCATACCAAAACCAAAAAAAGATAAAAAGGGCACTTCTTTGAAAGATTTTAGTCAGTGACACAGTCGGTGTTAAGCGTATAGAATCCTTCCTGAAAGAGAAAGGAGTAGTACATGGAAGAGGATCTCACTGGATGTGGGCTGCTGTTAATTAAGGCATGGGTTTTGCTGAATTTTGTCCAATCTGATTTTCCTTTTGTAAAGCATAGATTGTGTGACTAAATGGTGTAGTTTTCAAGGTATCTTGAATCAGCAAGCTGATCTCTGTGGGATGTTATTGCAGAGCTATTTCGCAGAGCAGCGAAGGAGGAGACTAATAATTCATCAGTGCTTCAGAAACTGATTAACAGAACTATTCAAAATATCCTATAATTTTATTTCTCATTTTTCATTATGCTTTCTTGTACTTCTGGCAGTAGTTGAATATCTGTTGATACTTTTTATTTTTGAGAGCTCTGCTTGTTAAATGTTAATTGATATGATAGTTATCGACATGAACATAGCAATCACTGAATTAGTCACCTGTGGAGGATTAGTCATCTGCACTGCTCAACACTGACTGCTGAATTTTTATAAGCATTTACATAAAAATCGGATCTTCTGAATGCACTCTGTTCAGACCAGTATAGACTTATTCATATTCAATTAGAACCTACCGGTCAGCTGTCTGCTCACATCTCTAGAAAATATAATATAAACTGTCAGTTAGGAAGACGTTAATTCAATTGAAATTCCTTCTTTGAGTGGGTAACAGGCCAAATAGATAAAATGGGGAGCAGAATGTGTGCTTCAGTTTTTTAATAATATTTTTAATATGGCTTTACTTTTGCAAAGTGAGCTAGAAGAAGTGTAAATTACTGTAATAGCTATGTAAAACCCTTTAGAAGGCTAACCAGAGGGTTGTCAAAATGGAAGTTATCTTGAGTGGAATGCTAACACGGATCTGTCCAAGAGCAGGAGCAGCCAGGACTGTGTCATCTGCAGTGCATTTGTTTTAGAGCATAGATAGTCCTGAGCTGCAGTGACTTCTAGTTGGTTGCCAGCACTGCAGCAGGCTTTGTCAAAGTTGTGTTGTTGCTGCAGATTACTTGTGCCGGGTAGGCTCTTCTCTTGCTATTGAGAGTATCACAGACAGTGTTTATTATTCAGTAAATGCCATTTTGTAGGAAACCTTTACTGTTCTGGGCAGCAACCCAACCTTCTGTTGGTGATTCTTAGTGCGTTGTCCTACAGATTCTCCTACACATAGATACCCTGATATCAGTATGTTAAAACCACTGTGCCAGCACGTATTTATACGTTTCGATGGACTAAGTAATTGATGAGAGTTTAAAAAATGACTTTTGTTCCTGTTCACGCATGAGTACTCATTTTTTACAGATGCTTATCTGTATCCCTGTGCAAATTGCAGGAGGTAATGTACAGCTCAGCAACACTAGGTTAATTTTTACAACATTCCTAAACATGACTTTCACATTAACTGGCGTGGAGAAATAACATCATACTGTCTTGTTTTCCTTAGGTTTGTGTAGATCAAACTTTGTACAGAGGCAAAATCTCAAACAGAAATGCTACCTCTTAAGAGAGAAAGTTTTTTCTGTTGTTTGTTTCTTACGATTATTCCTACATGTAGTTTAGAGGATATTTATGGGTTAAAAGACCGTGGTTTAAAATGCTAATGTATTGTGAGAATTTAAAAATATTGAGAAATACATTATATTATAGAATTATAGAAGTTGTATTATGGAATCATAATGTTTTGGCTTGGAAAGAACCTTCATAGCTTATCTAGTCCTAACACCCTTTCAGTGAGCAGGAGTATCTTTAAGTAGATCGGATTGCTCAGACCTCTGTCAGACCTGATTTGGAATGTTTCCAGGTATTGGGCATCTACCACCTCTCTGGGCAACCTGCATCAGTGTTTCACCACCCTCATTGTAAAAGACTTCTTCATTATGTCTACTTTATATCTACCATCTTTCAGTTTAAAGCCATAACACCTTGTCCTTTTGCTAAACTCCCTGCTAAAGATGGTCCCCATCACTCTTATAGGCCTCCTTTAAGAACTGAAAGGCATCAGTAAGTTCTCCCCTAGAGCTTCTTTATTTCCAGGCTAAACAACCCAAACTTTCTCAGCCTGTCTTCATAGGAGAGGTGCTTCAGCCCTCTGATTATTTTTATGGCCTCTGGACCCACTGCAACAGGTCCATGTCCTTCCTGCACTGCGGACTCCAGAGTTTGATGCAGTACTCCAGGTAGGGTCTCATGAGAGTAGATGATACTAAGCATCATCCTTTTAAGCATCCTCTTAGCATTTCCATGAGATAATAGGCTTTGGTTTCCTGGTTTTATACAAACGTTGAGGTCTGAGGCAGAGAGCTTAAGTGACTGAAATAGCATTTAAAAGAGAATTCAAATGGATGTGCCTCCTTAAGTAAGTAAAGGAGTTAATGGAGATGAGTTAATGGGTTCAGGCAAAGTTCTTCCTTGTCATCTTTATTTCTTGAGTTGTGTTCACTGAGCTTGTGTTTTACCCCTCCCCCTTTCAAATTCTTGAATGAGTTCCATGAATTAATTTCTGGCTTAGATGAAGTTGGTGCTGAAATTTGCATTGACATAGATTGTGCAGGAAATACAGGGGGAGGGCCAGCAGCTTAAAAATAAGTTATTAAATTACTGTGTGCTTTTTTAGCTTTCTCTGTTGTCCCCTTCTATTTTTATTCAGTGGGTGTTGAAAGCAAGTGATACTTCACTGCACAGTTGATCTGAGCGTGAAATGTACTTGATAGCAGCATTCTTGCTGGAAGGAACAGGACAATAGCTTATGCTTGGTGACATAACTGTCTGCTTCACATTCCAAAATTGCTCTTAAATGGCATGATTGTAATCTATGTATAGAAACTCCTGAATACAGTTTGGACTGTGCTTTTGGTAAACCATTTGGAAATGTTTATGTAAATTTCTGTTTTACGGAGATATTATTTAAATGACAGTGTAGTGCCTTACCATACCAGTATGATTTTTGTAAGCCTTAAAAGACAAAAGTATGTAAATTTTTTTTCTTCTCTCCATGTTTCTGCTGGAAGGTTATTTAGTACCACCACGTTCCAGAGGAAACACATTTTTCTGGATTACTCATGGTGATCCTTCCCTAATTCTAAAAAAAGAGAAAACATCAAACAATTAGGACTGCCTAGGTGAGCTCAGACCTTACATAAACAATATAGATCCAAACTGTATTTGAAATTATGCTTTCTACATGTCATTCTTTCCTGGCCTTATTCTGGCATTGAGGCTTTATTCTTCACTACTCTATAAAAGGAATTTTCCTTGGTAGCTGCTGGAAATAAAAGAGCTGACTTTGTATGATTGGCAGGGGTTAACTAGGGATCGTTTTTCTGGACAACTCAAACTTTGAATTGCTCTAAACATACGTTACATACATAATTCTGACTGCATGGTGTAGCAGCGTAGATTTAGTTGGAATGCAAAAGGCTTTCTCATCTCTTTAGCAGTTTCCTATGCAAAGTGCAGGCTCAGAGGTACCACATTCAGTGTTGGGCTGCGTCTGCCCACACACAAATTCGGTTGCAGTGAAAATCATGTTAGAGGCATCACTGACACCAAACACCATTGTCTATCAACTCTAACTTGTAAATGGTAACTGTTGTTTTATTTTAAGTATTTGAACTGTCGGTGAAAAAGTAACTGCTTCATTAAAGGTAGTGTTGAAGTGGAAGACAATATAGGGTTCTATTCCTGTGTAAGAACTGTTTAAGGAGAAAAAAATCTTCTGAGAAATATAACAAGTTGTAGTGAAGCAGAGCATTGCCCAGTCTTGCTCTGGGAGGACTTCGGAAGTGGAGTTTTCTTCAGTATACTGGCTCTGTGGGTCAACCAGCTTCATATTGTTGGCAGAATCACAGAAAGGGACAAGTAGATAATTTATGTATGAGTTCTGTCACCTCTAAGCACCTTTATTTCTGCTCCTAAGATGACTTTTTTTTTTCCCCTTTAAAAATTTGAGAGAGAAGTGAGAAGAAATAAACTTTGAGAACTAATCTCTTTTTGTATGATCAGCCCAACAGTCATTATCTCTACAGGAACAAAGTTCAACTGTTGTCAGAGTGTTCTGATTGTGTTTAAAGCTAAAACTAGGAGATTAAGGAGTTTATGGTATTGTTGAATAGTGACAGCAATGAAAGTTATTGATATTACATGTTCACTGTAGAAACTGGTCAAGAAATTAGACATTGATGTTAGGTTTTTGGCATAAACATGCATTTGGCATGAAGATTCAAAGACTAAAACCTTAAGTAGGATGTAGTAGGAGTTGTGGCTGAATTATCTAACAGTAATCCCACACAATGTAGCTTGGCAGTTTTCTAGTAAATTTGACATAATCTTGACATAAAGGAGTATGATTACAATGATTACTTTCTACAGTAATAAAAACCATTCAGATTAGTGTGAGTTACCATTCTAACACGTACCAAATTCAATAACATTTTTAAGACCAGGAGTTGAAACTGCCCTCTGTTAAATACTATGACTGTACCTGGAATGATGATTTCTCACTCTGTTTATGCCACAATGTGTAGTCTTGTTATGCGACAGGACTAGGGGAGCAAAGCTGGAGATGGGTAGATTTAGAGTGGATGTGAGGAGGAAGTTCTTCACCATGAGAGTGGTGAGAGCCTGGAATGGGTTGCCCAGGGAGGTGGTGGAAGCCCCATCCTTGGAGGTGTTTCAGGCCAGGCTGGATGGGGCTCTGGCCAGCCTGATGTAGGGTGGGGTGTCCCTGCCCATGGCAGGGGAGTTGGAACTGGATGATCCTGTGGTCCCTTCTAACCCTGACTGACTGTATGACTTGGTCTAGGTGATCCTGCTGTGGCAGGGGGGTTGGACTGGATGATCTTTCGAGGTCCCTTCCAACCCCTAACATCCTATGATCCTATGTGAAAGTTGGGTATCAGGAGGATGGAGCCAGGCTCTTCTCAGTGTCATCTACTGATAGAACAAAGGGCGATGGGTGTAAGCTGCAATACAGGAGGTGTTCCACATAAATATGAGAAGGAACTTCTTCACAGTGAGGGTGACAGAGCACTGGACTGGGCTTCCCACAGAGATTTTGGAGTCTCCTTCTCTGCAGATGTTTAAGACCCGCCAGGATATGTTCCTATGCAAGTTAGTCTAGGTGGTCCTGCTCTGACAGGGGCATTGGACTAGAGGATCTTTTGAGGTCCCTTCCAATCCCTAATGTNGTATGACTTGGTCTAGGTGATCCTGCTGTGGCAGGGGGGTTGGACTGGATGATCTTTCGAGGTCCCTTCCAACCCCTAACATCCTATGATCCTATGTGAAAGTTGGGTATCAGGAGGATGGAGCCAGGCTCTTCTCAGTGTCATCTACTGATAGAACAAAGGGCGATGGGTGTAAGCTGCAATACAGGAGGTGTTCCACATAAATATGAGAAGGAACTTCTTCACAGTGAGGGTGACAGAGCACTGGACTGGGCTTCCCACAGAGATTTTGGAGTCTCCTTCTCTGCAGATGTTTAAGACCCGCCAGGATATGTTCCTATGCAAGTTAGTCTAGGTGGTCCTGCTCTGACAGGGGCATTGGACTAGAGGATCTTTTGAGGTCCCTTCCAATCCCTAATGTTCCGTGATTCTGTGAATTGAATGCATGCTCATGATAAAGGAGTTAAAGCTACAGATCAGGTTTCTAAACACTAGTTCAGGTATCGCCTGCTGGTTTTAATGCAAAATTCCAGATGCAGAGCTGCCAAAAATAAGCATTCTGAACAGATGTTTAGCAGTCTTACATACTGATTTTGTCAGACATGCTGGGATTAGAATGAGACAGTTTTTAACTGTTCTCATGTGATGCTGAAAGTACTTTTGAATATAGATTGTGTGTGTGGAGGGCTAGGAGAGACTGTGCGCTGAAGTACCCTCAAGTGTATCTGTTTGTTCTGCTTCAATAGGAATGAGTAGAGCACATAACCTGACTCGCTTTTTCTGTAGCTGTAGTGATGTATCCCAACACTAAAGAATCTAAATTAGTTCTTTCATGTTACCAAACTCTGACAATTCTAATTTGGATTTTTTAAAAGCATTAAGTGTCATTACAGTCAGAAGGCTTCTGTTACAAATCTTGCAAAAGAGAAAATCTTTAATTGTAATGATAATTTTTAGCTCTCTGTTATCCTCCATTGTATAACATCCCCCTTGTGTCTAAGGACTTTCCCTGATGAGAGGGCTAGTGTATTACCTAAGGAGGAAAATTCTAGAAGTTTTTTGTTTCATAAAGGGTTATGCTGTTTGCATGGTGCAACAGTGTGAAAGAGTGCCAGGTAGCACAGGAAGACGAGAAGAAAAGTAATTTTTATTTCTTCAAAAAGAATGATGAGTTCTTGTAACAGTCCAGACTTAGGGTGCTAAAACATTCCTTTGGGGCTGTGCTGTTGCTGTCTTAACTGACAAAGAACAACAATTCTCTAGTTGTTATGTCAGACTTGGATTTAGTCCATCAAACTTCCTTAAGTAAAGGCAAGACTTGCATTGACATGTGCACATGTGCCTCTCTGCAAACTAGAGGGTGTGTTGTATAGCCCTATTTGCCTTACTTATTTGCTTTTTAGCAGAGGATGAGTGTACCAACAAAGATAAGATTAGTAGACAAGAATAATGTTTTCAATCTGTTCAGGAAACATCAGTTAGTGCCAGCCACAGAATGTCACTTTGATATCCAGGCTTTTAATTCCCAGATTGGAAGGAAGTGTGCAGTCCTCAGGCAGGGACACTGGAAGTATAAGTAGTCCTGGAAGTGGAATCTCTTTGGACAGCTAGAGCTGTTCTTTGCTATGATAGCAAGTCTTTTCTGGACATTCAGGTTGATTCATAGTTAATAGTGAGCAATACCACTGAGCAGTTGAAGATGTGTCTGTGTACAAACAGGACACTGAGTTCTTAAGAAACAGATGCAGAGCAGAGGTAGGAACTGAATCATCATCGTATATTAACTGGAGCACTGTTTAATATGGGACACCAGTGCATTCAGAGCTCTAGTTCATAGTGAGTGAATCTTTGTAAGTATTTCAACATTTGCAAGCCATACTTTGCTGTGATACAGCCAGCATTAAAGATAAGAAAGCCCATAGCCTAATAAGGAGAAACTACACTGAATTTTTAAAACAGCTCAAGATGAGTTGGAATGTGGTGCTTAATTGAATAAATGTTAAAAAATGCTTTGTTCTTTTATGTTGTTGTAGAATAAATTCTCTTAAATTCTTTCCATTCAAGGAGGATAAGGAGTGGTGATAATGATGGCATTACCATAATTTTCACATGCTCATTCTCCCTGCCCCCTTTCTCCAGTGAGAACAGGACAAGGATGACAGTGGTGAAATGTCCTGAAACTGGTCTATCCTGAAATAAGAGCTTTTTCTGTCTTTTAATGTAGAATGTAAAGCATGAAGCTCTGTAGCATTACTATTGTGTGGTAAAATACCTTAGTTATGCAACTATAAGCAGTGATTTTACTTTTCTGGGTTTGTATAAACTTTTTAATTGAACTTCTGACATATTTTCTAGAATTCAGTGCTCGTGCTGTTTCCATGCTTGCATTCATTCTATTGGTTCTAATTGCCATCCAGTGGAAAGCATTTAGGTTGCATTAAAATTTATAACGTTTACTCAGCTCTTACTTATTTCTCCTGTCTTGTTCTCTAGTTGAAGAAAGAATCTTCTGTCTATTTATCTTGTATATTCAGTAAAATTTGAAATAAATATTGATATGTTTTCCTGTGTCTCATATTCAGTAAACCTTCCCATGTGCAGAAACAGAGTAAGAAACCTTTTCAATTTTTCAGCGTGCAATTGTCACAAAGGAGTTTTCAGTGGGTGGATAGATGAATGGAAGAGGCTTTCCCAAAGTGCTCAGTTCAAATCTTACTTCTTCATTCTTTGGTAGATGAAGTGAATACTGAATAATTAACAAAGTACTTTCAGAGATCCCTCAGAATGAGCTGCACAGCACAGGAAGATAAAAAACTCACTTTCCGAATTGGCCAGTGATTTTAACATTACTCAGAACAGCAGCATCTGGAAAGTGCGAGATAGGCATCATGGAAATGTAAAATCCTGAAGCTGAACATTTTTTACTGTATAGGAAGTAGTGAGATGATTCCACAGGCCATTTTCTTAGTTTGAATCTCTTCAAAACAACCTCAAATCAAAAGAGGTTCCATAGGCAAGGTTTGTGGGTTTTTTAATTGAGGTGTTTTTTGCATTAACAGTACTTTGGTAATACCTTTGATGATTCATAAAATGTATTTTTCAACTCATTTTGCAAATGTAAAGTAAAAAGCTTTTTAGTGCTTTGGAAGTTTAACTTTGATTCTTGCGGCTCTAGCTTGCATTGCCACATGGAGGTGCAGGAGAGAGTCAGTAGAGTTCCTTTGATCACAATCTTGGAAACTTGTATCTTTATCCAAGAAACAGAAAAGCTAAACATAAACTATATTATAACCATGCCTGTAGTTCTCTGAAGAGGGTTCACAGTATGAGGAGATTGTTCTGGAGACAGAAGGGTGGCGTTTTTCCCTTCTTTCAGTGTGTAATACAGGAAATGTTTAGGATTAGAAGAAAAACAACAGACTCAGTTGGGAGAAGGATAGTAGGTACATTTTTAGGAAGAATGATTTGGACTAACTTCTCAGGTTTGAGATGCTTGCAAGCACTTTACATATAATTGCTTTTATTTTGAAACTCCAAAAGATGGGAGGAGGAGGTATCCATTACATTGTTTGTAGTAACAGTTATGAGAGGCATAATATTTTATAAGCTCATGTGAATAAATTTTTCTTGGAGTGATTCTTCATAGTGAAAGTGGTGGAGCCCTGGAGCAGGCTGCCCAGGGGGGTTGTGGGGTCTCCTTCTCTGGAGACATTTAAAACCCACCTGGACTTGGTCTGGGTGATCTTGCTATGGCAGGGAAATTGGACTAGATGATCTTTTGATGTCCCTTCCAATCTCTGGTGTTCTGTGATTAGAAGGTGTTTTTCTGTTTAGTGGCTAATAGTTATGCCAATACCCAATACATTCAATTAGAACAACCTTTTAATGTTGTTTCTGACTTGATGGGACAGTTGTATACCATGTACTTAAACTAGTACAGTATTAGAAAGATAACTGTTCCCATTTTAACATTCTGTTCCTTAAGGCCAAGGTAAGTGAATTTCTTCTGCTTTTGGGTTGTTGGGGTTTTTTTAATAGCCTTTCACAACTTGTGTTCATGCATTCTTTCTTAATGCTGTAATGTTTAAAGCTATGGAGCTGTATGTTCTTTGCTTTCCATTTGTATCGTTTGATGCGTGAATTATTGTCTGGACAAGCTTTGCATAACTGATATGTTTGAATTCATAAATAGCAATTTTATACTTTAAGCTGAAAAAACCGAGATGCCTAACACATACATGAAAAATTCCTCATCACTGTTACACAGATCTGCATCTTGCATTTGTGATACCAGACGTACACGTGCATAGGAAGAACAACCTCAAAACTGGATGATCAGTGCAGGGAGAAGTTAGTAATTGCCCACATCAGTTCTAATGTTTGAATAAACAGCAGTTATTGCTCTCCAGAGCATAACTCTACATGACGCACAAGCATCCATTCCCCTTACCTTAAAAATGTGTTCTCTGTATATAATGTGCAATGGACCTACCATGATTATTTCTCTCAAAACCTTTAAGCAACAGCCAGTAGTTCTTTGATATAACTAGTTTTGTAACTAGAGTAGTTTAAAAAGCCAACTGGACAAAAAAACCCAACCAGGTGTCCCCCACCCCGCAAAAACATGCATGTGCTTGTTGGCCAGTATGAATCAAACAATAACAAGTGAAACATAGATCCAATAGCAAAATGTTGTAAAGAGCAAATCCCTTCTGAAGTATTGCCTTTATCAGGTAGGGATATTAAAAAAACAATTTTTATATCCTTAGGAAGAGAAGAGCGGAAAAATGAAGAGTTTAGTAGATGAAAGACATTCTCTCTCTCTTTTTCTCTCTCTCTCTTTTTCTCTCTCTCTCTTTTTCTCTTGCTCTATGTTTTGAATTCCCCATGGCAAAAGGTGAGCAGGAATCAGAGGGACAGCAGGCTTGGTTTGTTGTTCTCTTTGTTTATAAAACACTCACAAAAGTGTTGTTTGTTTTTTCATCTGTTCTTATAAAAGTATTTTTTACAGTTTCAGGGACAGAGGAAGATGATGTTTTATGGATAGCAATGGCAGGCACTCATCAGGTATGGGCACTGATGTTGGAAGGTGGAAAACTACCAAAGGGGAGGTAAGCAACTGTAATAAAAGACATGTGAAATTGCTGCTTGCCTTGATAAACTGCTTTCAAATCCCAAAGAGAGTGATAATCGTATTAAACTAAAAATAATTTTTCTTGACTGTACTTAGCCTGAAGCTTGCTGCTTCTGTTCAGACTTAAAAAGGTGTGTGTCCTTGAAAGTCTGCCTGCTTTTTCCCCCACATCCTATTAGACGAAAGATGCTACTTTGGCTAGAAAATGATGAGTTTTCATTGCATTTCCTGAATTACCTAGCACTGATAGATCAGGATGGAATAAAAGTTACCTCAGAGGCATTGATTAATTTCTTGTCCTGCAGTATAGTTGGTTTAATAACTCAGGAGTGCTTGTCCTGTAGATTCAGTTTATTATGCATAGTGTCTGAAGTATTTCAAATTCATTCTTGAACTCTGTTGTTATTTTCTTCTAGTGATTTAAAGAAAGGAGCCTGCCTTCGATTTGCTGGGAGTGGAAATGAAGAGAACAGGAACAATGCATACCCACATAAGGCAGGCTTTGCACAGCCTTCTGGTCTGTCTCTGGCTTCTGAGGAACCATGGAACTGCCTTTTTGTAGCAGACAGTGAGAGCAGCACTGTGCGAACCATCTCTCTGAAAGACGGAGCAGTGAAGCACCTTGTAGGAGGAGAGAGAGATCCATTGGTAATCACTTCAAACTCCCCCACACTGCCCTACTAATATTCCTCAAGCCTGACCTGGAGGAACCACTTTTGGGGTGAGAGGGCAAATCAGTTTCCATGGCCATCAATTTCTTAACTTCACTGCTTGGAATGCAAATGTGTGCCGGTTGTGACATGCAGGTTGTAGCACAGGTTGTTGCTCCTCAGATAACAAATTACTTATATTTAAAATAGTCAACTTGCTTCACTGTTGTGTGGTCATTAAAACCAGCTGGATTCATACTGCTAACTTAAATGTGAGTTTCCATTTCCATGGTTAGCATCCACACTTCCCAGCATTCAGTTATCTTTATTTTGAAGTTGTCTTTCATTATTTTTTTTTGTAAGTCAGTTAATTTCCATTTAATTCCAGTCATGTAATTTCATGTCAGCAGTGAATAATCAAATGAATTAATTTTGTAAAATGCTTTTTCAGAATCTGTTTGCCTTTGGTGACGTGGATGGAGCAGGTATAAATGCAAAGCTGCAGCATCCCTTAGGAGTAACATGGGACAAGAAAAGAAAACTGCTCTATGTGGCAGATTCCTATAATCACAAGGTAAGTACACAGCAGCTTGTTATATACAGACTTTGCAATTTTTACTACTGTGAAGGATTATTTTAGGAACATGAAAAATACTGTGCTGGGTTTGGTTGAGCTTAGGAAACAAATGATACGAGTTCTACTGTGGGTGTTTTTTCTTTCCTTCCTTCCCTTGTGGGTCCTTCTCACTACCATTGTTTTGCTGTCATGTGCTGCTGTGTTGATGTGATGGCCCCTTGGGGAAGGGTGAATTTCAAGTGCTACATTACAGTTCAGAATAAAAACACTTTTCTTATATCTTCCCAAAGATACCGATCTAGTGTGAAAGAGCTACAAGTGTTTAGTCAGGAATACTGTTGTTTTGATAAAATGAGAGAACAGGAGAACTTGTTTTTCTCTTAAAGCCACCCAAGCTTTGAGAAGATGTATTATGGGTTGCCTCCATGGAACTCCAAGATAAGAGAGGTTGTTTAGTGTGATTGTTCTTAGGTGATGTTTTACAGCATTTCATGTCCAACTGTGCCTTGACTAAATACATTGATAGGAATCTGTTTTAATTTGAAAAACAGAGTTTATAACACTTAGTTAAATGTATGTGGTGAAGATGATTTTGTTTTAGGTATTGGGTAAAACATTATAAACTTTTCTCTCTTTAAAAAACAAAAAGCTTTGATTTTTAAGAAGATAATGCAGTAGTCAGCCTATAAATTTTGTTAATGCTCTCACTATTTTGCAAATGTTTTCAGAAAGTCAACAAACATTAGAAGAACAAGCCATTTAAAATAGTTTTATACCAGAGGGGTATGTGCCTTTGAAATTATAAAAGGCAGTACTGAATGGAGACTTTACTTCTTCCTTTGGTCTATCAGGGGGTGGGTGTGAGAGGAAGATGGGACGTGTGTTGGTAAAGTACGATATCGTAGCTTCTAGGACACACACTTGATAGCTGAGGTACTCAAAGGTCTTGCTGGCTTCTGAAAATGTGTAGAACTTTGAAATTCTGGTGGAGTTTTTTCAAAGAAGTTTTTTTGTGTCCTTTTTTATCTCAGATTAAGGTTGTAGATCCCAAGATGAAGAACTGTGCTACCCTGGCAGGCACAGGAGAAGCCAGCAATGTTATCGGTTCCAGCTTTACACAGTCAACTTTTAATGAACCAGGAGGTTTGTGTGTTGAAGAAAGTGGTCGCTTGATGTATGTTGCAGACACAAATAATCATCAGATCAAAGTGCTGGATTTGGAAACTAAAATTCTTTCCATGGCAAGTAATACCTGTTAAACAGCACGTTAAACAGTAGTGTTTCTTGATGTAATTTACATTGCAGTGTTTCTTGGTGTAGATTACTATTACAGACTTTGGCAAACGGTATAAAAAGAACATTTCTAAAAATCATGTAACTAATAAATTTTTGGGCTGCAGTAGCATTATTCACATAGTGTTTTGGGATTTTCTGGAAAATAAGCATTGCCTATTAGCACAGTTGTTGAAAGTGTTAGACTTTGGAAATGCCGTTTTTACATAAAACAAAGGCTGATGGTCCTCTATAAAAGAATAATACAGAAACATGAGTTATTGAAAATACAGCCCAGGTTTTCCATATGGAAAGCATTTAATGAGCACTTCGTAACAAGTGGAAGTTGAAATTAATTACCAAGTCCTGTAATTAAGCTGTAAGAGGTTATTTTGGGAAGTCAGAGACTTAAAGTGGGAGACATAGTGGGCTTCTGAGTTCTCAGATCAAAACCACTGGCATAACTGAGCACAGCTATATTTGCTTATAAATATGAAGGCAAAACAAATTTGTGCTCCCATCCGTCCTACAACGGCACGGTGTCTTAGTGTTTTCAGATAGATAGACAGATGATACAATGGTCCAACTGTCCTGTGTTTCATACATTTAATAGTGCACTGTCTTAATGCGTTCAAATTTTCATATCGTTTAACATGTTGGTGGCTCTTTTGGGAAATCATCCTTCACTGTGCTGTCTCCATGGTTCACATCTGGGATTTGATTACTGAAGCATACAGTTTACTGCCAGACTGGAAGAAAGTACTTACAGATTTTATTTAGAATAAAAATAGTGCAACTGTTAATATTCTAAATTAAAAGATCCTCTAACATAGTTGTGGATTTTATGGCTCTAATAATAAATATTAGTTTTATTTGGATGGATCAGTTTTATCTTTCTCACTTAAAAAAAGACAGTTTTGTCCTTCCCTTTGTCATTGTAGTGTTGACAGAGTCTGTCAACATATTAATAAGCATATTACCATGTGGTAGTTTTCCTAGTCTGTATCAGCTTTGAAACTGTGATTGTATTGTGAAAGCCTATTTGCTTTAAGTGTAAATGAAAATAAATGTTTTGTTTGATTTCTACTCATAGTTGCCTATCCTGAATCCAGAAGCCTGCGATGTTCCAGATAACCTGCCTGTGCAAAAGGATACAATAAGGAATCTTCCAAAACTTCCTAAATCTGCACCAAACGTCCAACTTCCTTCACTAACTGTAGCTCCTGGCCAAACCATTCAGTTTCTGTTAAAGTTGACTCTTCCTCCAGATTCAAAACTGAATGAAGAAGCACCCAGCTCCTGGTTTATCACAGCAGAAGGTAAAGTGCCTGTGTGTGTGATGAGTCAAAAAGGAACACAAGATACGACGTGGGTGTAGCATGATGTACCTGCAATACAAGGGATCCCAGTCTGAGGAATCAAACTGTCCCTCCCAGTCCTGTGTTCCCATTTGACCATGTGATGCAATACATGTTACTTAGAGTTGATGTATTTATCAGCTGGACAACAAAGATTAAAATACTAGCAAAGCAGAACACACCTGTTAGGCTCCTTTTTGCTTAAATTAGTGTGTTTTGTTTATATGCCTCATGATTTAAGTAGTTTCTCATCCAGTTTGTGCTTTTGGAGTGCAGAGTTGTCGCACTTTTTCTTAGAGTCCTAGTATCATAGAATGGGTTTGGGTAGGAAAGGACCTTTAGAACTCCTGGAGTCTAACTCCCATATAGTGAGCAGGGACATTTTTAAGTAGAGTAGGCTGCTGAATTTTTGCCCTACAGAATTTCTGAATGTTGTTGAAGTACAGATAGATGTGATAGCTTCAGTGGTTAGTAAACATGGGGAATGTAAGCAACCTAAAATCACCAAGTCATTTCAAGCTCATAAGTTCTAGAGTAAATATTTAGGTATTTTCTGAAAAATTCTAAGAAGGGAACTTCATCCATCTCACTTACGGTAAAATACCAAGTACCATGCAGTGAGCTGGGTACATTTATTGTGTACTTCATTTTTCAGATCACATACTCTTAAATATTTAAACAAACATGAAGGTCAAGTTCTCTTGTAACAGTCATCCTGCACATTGCCAAATTACAGCAACCTGCTTGTAAAACCAGCACTTGTGTTTGGAAATGCCATCGTCCACCTGCAGTGTCATGCATTTATGGCTGTTACCTGAAGAATTAGATCTCTGATACAAATGTGTA
This sequence comes from Rhinopomastus cyanomelas, assembly GCA_013400115.1. Classification (NCBI taxonomy): domain Eukaryota; kingdom Metazoa; phylum Chordata; class Aves; order Bucerotiformes; family Rhinopomastidae; genus Rhinopomastus; species Rhinopomastus cyanomelas. Next base: position 221,256 of record VXBP01000803.1, on the reverse strand, counting down.
GCAGCCTGTTAGTTTAAGAAGTTTTGCTTGCAGATCTCAGAATAAACTTCAATGTCTTCTTCAGAGCGTGTGGGACAAATTGCATCTCCACTGCATTTTAGTGAGATGTACTCGATAAATACCTATAGTTCTGAAGTGAAGTTGTGGATCTCTCCATCTTTAAATCTCTGCTAAAGAAGTCTTTGTAATTATTTTTTTTCTGCAACTGGAAAATTGAGAAGGAAATTTCTTCTGATGGTGCACATGGAAAGAAAGCTCATGCGATCATATAGATAGACTCTATATCTGTAGTGTGTTTTCTGTAGTGTTTTCTGTAGCTGTGAGACATGTTGTTAAATATCCTAATATTAAAACTTGTTCTTCTTTTACAGATAATACCTGGTTGCTTCAAGGACAGGGTCTCTCTGGAGAAATAAAAGATGTTTCCTGTCAAACTATCATTCCTTTTCAGTTACCCAAGAGCTGCCTGTCAGCTGAAGCTCTCCTGGCTATCAAAGCGTGCCTCTACTATTGCAGCACAGGTAGCAGTGCTTGTATGATGAAAGGAATCTCGTTCAGTCAGCCTTTACAGGTCACTAGTACAAACCAAGGCAACTTGACTCAAGTTGAACTGGCGCACACGTTTTGAACCAGCTAACCCAAAGCCAGCTAACACCAGACTTTGTTTTACTGTCCACCATTTCTGCAGAAGAACATACAAATAGAACACTTTTCTGTTTTTCTTTTTCCTGGAGCTTTTGACAAAACTAAGAAATAATGTAATTGGTGAAATGAAGTGAAGATTTATCATCAGAGCCTCATTCCTTCTCTTTGCAGTATCAGCAACAATGCTGTAATACTCTAGACTCTGTGGCCAATAGGGAATGTATTGGATGTGTGCCCCTCTAGGCAATGTTTAGAGTAATGTTTAGAGTCCTTTTGAAAGAGCTGGTGTTACTTTGCAATGTTACTATAAGAAGTTTTTGCACTGTACGTACCGCTAGAATAGCTAGATCACCTGGACTGATAGTTACAAATTCCTTTTGTGCCCTTACTAAATGTTAGGAGAATGTCAAAATGAATAGTTTCTTTCTCCAGGCTGTAAAAGAAGCATTTTGCTTATTTTTCTGTAATGCCATTTATGATACACGGATTTTGAAACTACATCTTAAACTAGGTGCAGCTGAAATATTTTGCAAACTGGGTGTTTTGCTTAACTGCGTATAACTGCCTTACATGAGGAGCATAGTTCATAGAACAATTTCTGTGAAAGGAAGTATTCAAGTTCCTATTGAAGGATTTAATGCTGATTACTAACAAAGAATGTGCCTCTCTCTACTGTGTATATAAAGAAAAAAAACACAAAACCATGCAGGAGTTTTTCTGACACATAACAATTTACGTTTTATAGGAAGCAGAAGATGATGGTTGAGTACCTACACTGCAGAAATTAAATGTCAACCATTTCCAGCAGCGTAAATCACTTTCCTACTTTTACAATTTCTCTATAAAAACTTGTCTGAAGACTTCAGTCTTGCAATATATAATAATAATAAGATTATTATACTCCTCATTTCTTATTCAGAATCATTTGAAGTCACTGTTAGTCCTCAGACTCACCAGAGCTATATATTTAATAATGGATTTTTTTGCATTCATGTTTAGAGGTTCTGAGCTTTTCTAGAGAATCCGTAACCTAATCTTTGAGTAAGGTGCTTTACAACTCCATTACTAACCTTTGCCTCTGGTAGTTAAGTGTTTTCCAAATTAAATTCCTTTACTTAGCTATAGTAAGTGGCAGGAGTACAGAATGGGGTGCAGGTTTTTTACTTGAACTGCAAGAGTTTCCCCAGTGTTTAAGTGGTAATTGGCTTAGGGTTCATGCTCTGATCATCATGAGGATCAGTTCTGGGAAGATGATTTTAAGTTTGAAGATGTATGTTCACATATAGTACAGTAGTAAAGGAACTTTTATATGGCCTTTTCTAAAGCTGTCACCATTGTTCCTGACACCTGTCAGTAAATCCTCAATATGGTTTGTTGTTGCTCTCTCCTATTTAAAGGCTGACTGAAACATCAGTCATGAACCCAAGAGGCTTTTGTTTTAAAGGACCATATGGACTGGTGTGGTTTTTCCTTCCATTGAAATGCCAGTCTATCTGCAAGTTCTCTGTAGTACCAGGAATGGTTATTATCTCAACTGTCAGCAAGGCAAGGGCTGAACTATTCATTTTCTTGTGTTTGTTTTTTTTAAGCAACCTTGCTAATGCAGTGTTTGAGCTCCTTAGGGTAAGCCTGTCAGCGCTCACATGCCATTTTGAGAAAGGAAAATGCCTTGCTACTTTGTTCACAGACTGCAAGTGCTGTTGGAAGGATGAAGGTAAAGAAAATTATTTGGGCATTTATAATTTTTTATGTTTTGGTTCATCTTAGTCTTTCAGAATTTTTTGTTTGCTCATTTAACTTTGATTAGAAGCCAGGATCACCTTCCATGTAGCCCACAAAGTTTTTGTTGCCTACTGGAAAAAGCAAGCAGTACTTTCAAAAGTTCAAAATAACAAATCAACCTGTTATCCTTATCTTGAACATACAATTCAGCAGATGGATTTATTTTCTTCTCTCATTTTCAGCTAGAAAAATGACATATTTTTTGTTTCAGTTGAATGAGATCATCACATTCTGCCTGTACTCCAGTATTCAAACAAAAAAGGCAACAAATCTGTTTTTTCATTGACACTTCTAACATATTGCTGAAGGGAAAGACTGTGTGTTCACAACTTCCATTAACTGTAGTGTGTAAGTTTAAACGTAGTATTGTGGAGATGTTTTCTATTTAAATGTACATTTGTAAATGTATGTGTGTAAGTGTCATATCCCTTTTGTTTTCAAGTTTCAGCTTTTAGTCACTGTATGTAGACACACTCAGAACCACTATAAGCTTATTGGGAAATTGGGATCATAGGGAAAAGGAAAAGTGTTGCATAAGCCTCAGGCTGAGCTCCAGGATCAAACTCTAAAGTACCTTTAAAAATGTAGTCGCAGCCAAAATTTTAATCCATCATATTTCAAGGAAAGCAGTTTCAGCTTTTCTTATTTTATCTTTTTGCATTTTATGATTTCTTTTAAGCCCATTCTTGTGGCAGATGACTGAATCTGTAATAAATTAGTGGAGTTGGAGTGATGCACTATAACCATGCTACTCTTACTCTTTCTACAAAGTCTCAGCATTCCTTGCTACTGCATTGTAGTGGCTGTATGGTGAAGGAGAGGCAGAAGTCGTGATGCCATCTCAGAAGACACACAACCCACTGTTTACAAAGAACAGCTTTATATCCCAAAATGCTTTCCCCTTGAATCTGGTAAGTAAGTCCTAAACCATTGTAGGTCCTAAGTGTTTTCACACAGAAGCACTGTTCTAATCATTCTTCATCCGCTGATTCTCAGAACTGGAACTGAGTTCTAGTTCTCACTGATGTTACTGGGGTTCTTCTGCTCCTTGCTCAGTCTATCTGTGTACTGGGATCAGTCTTTGCTCGTATAACCTAATGCTGTTTTGTTTGTTCAAGGAATAGTGTGCATGTTCCCATAGTCTGTCTCGTTTTTAATTTGTGGTGTGTGGACATGTGAAAGTTCTGTAAGCAGAAAAATATGGTGGTTAAAAGCTTAGGAATACCACTTCCATTGCTTCCTCTAGGGCTTGCAAGATGCTTTTGCTGTAAAACAACAAGTGCCATAAATGTAATCAGGCAGGCAAACAGAGGGGCATGTACAGGCTGCAGAAACCTGTTTCAGTTAATTACCACAATCAGAATATGATTCAGAACAAATAGAAAAGGTTACTACTCAGTGTAAATACTGAAAAATCATGTCTATTGATTACAGCTATCTCTTTGTGTGTTAATGTAGTTTATTAGTGCTTCCTGATACAAAAATTCTGACAGGTTGGTATGGCTCAGCACTCTCAGATCCATGTCTTTCAGTGCAAGTGTGGAATTCAAGGCCTTTTCAAACCATGTCTTTCTACTGGCTTTCACAGGTTTTGCATCAGACTTTAGTAAAGTATTAAACTGCAATAGCAAATCTCTAAAGAATATTGGTCATGGCTGTTCTGTATCATGGGAACAAGTTTAGTGGCATTTGCAGATTGTAGTCATAAGTGTTTGCTTTCTGTATTGCTTTTGAATGAATGTATAAATAGTTCCATGAGATACTCGTAGAATTTGTATTTAATGACAGTGCTGTATTCTTCTGTAGACTAGGAAAAAGTGTGGTTTCAAAGATTGAGTGTTGTGTGTTTTAACAGCTTTTGCATTGCTTTTGAATTCGGAAGTATCTGTCTGCTGTTTGTTCTTTTCTGTTGAAGGAAGGGAAGGGATGTTGACTGTATAAACCTAGTGACAGGACCATGTTTTATGTTATATTTGTAGTGGATTCCTTCAGTAGATCCTCACTGGTCATTTTGGGCTTTTTCTACTGGATTCACTCCTTAAGTTGTGTTTTGTCCCGTATGTCTTCCGCTTGCAGACCATTGTTAGGTTTGTGTAATGCTGTGATGATGGGATGCAAAGCAAGATGAGTAATGTGTGAGAAACTAGTTTTATAGCCTCATGGAAATGCCTTACCTACTTAGCCTGACAAAAGGTGCATATGGCTTCCCATACATTGCACTGTATTCTTATTGCACTTCTGTTGTATTCCAATAGGCAAATCTTGTCGCTCAGACCATGGGTGATTGTATGTCCTGGGAGAGCATCAAGGAAAACATTCTTTCTCTCTTGCAGAGGAGGGGGATGGTCAGAATGAAGTGACTTTCCTTCTTGTGCAGGGGCACATGTTTCTATTCCTTCAATTCCTATTTATTTTAGCACAGAGATTTGTATTACTGAGCACAAATGCTCTTCAGTTTTTGAATCCTAACAAGAATTTCTATATACATGGAAGCCTTACATGTCCAACTTTGTAGAGCTATGAACTATTCTGTCTAGTTTAAAATGGCTTGTAGGTTAGCAGACCATAGCAGAGATTTCTGTACATTCTTAGGATCTGTAATTTTACTGATCTTAATCTTCCTTCATTAAGACTTACCTCAAAGACACATTGCAGGTAAACTCCCACAGAAGTGTGTTCATAAACTTTGCATTGCAGCTCAGAAGCGAGTTTTCTACCTTGTATAATGTGCAGGAGATGCTGTATGTGTCCTCTAGGCTGCAGTTGTGGTACCTGAGGAGAATTTACCATGCACAGCAACTTAACAACCACCTGTCAGTAACTCACCACTCCAATCTGCTGGATGGGTTATTCATATAGTAATTAAAATTATTGATCTGTTAGCAAAGATTTCCTATTTAGAAATAAGCATTATAATTTTCATTGAAATTCATCTGTCAGTGATTAGAATTGCTTCTCTGTCCCAAGCAGAAAACTTTTCTAAAATAGTGACAATTAGTTGGAGACAGTTGTGGAAAATACAGGTTAGTTTTTTTAATTACACTACCACATGCCTCTTCGTATTCTACAACAGATCATGACTTTAGGAAAGCTATTTCTAATATTTTACATTCCATTATGTTCATATAACCAAATTTGACTGCTGGCTTCCAACAGAAGCAGCTCTTCTGTATTTATAGTTTTTTATCTATCATATGTAAAATCACCCCTCATTAGGGATCAGGATTCATTCCTGTCCAGGATGCAGCACACCTATAATTGAGTTTCCAAGTTTAATTGAGTTTTCAAGCAGCCAGTATGTTGTTACCCTGGAAGGATCCACGCAGGATAATTCCTTCCACCAGCTCCTTGCTTCAGGGATGGGGATGTAAACAGCAAGTGCAGTAGGCCTGCCCCATACAGAGATAACATTACCTGACAGCTCACTCCAAAAGGTGAGAGTTTCAGCATGAGTTATACCAGGATATAAAAACTGATATATCAAACTGATTCTCAAAGTGGGTAGACCTAGTTCCTACCAGCTTTTGGGGTTTTCCTGCTTCCTAGGTCTGCTTTTTACAGGCTATAAAGTCTTGCTCCATAAAGAAGGCAAGAATCTTGCGCTGCAAAAATTTTCAATCAGTTGATTCATCAGTACTCATAAGGTGACAATGATATTTATGGGATCCTAGGACATATCTGGACCTTCCCCCTCATTTCTAAATAGCATTAGAACAAGATTGTGTTCTCAGGTCAACTTCATCAAGTTTTACAGTGATGAAGTTACCATCAGAATTTTTACCTTTCCTTCACTGTGGCCATGAGGCCCTAAAGTTGTTTCTAGATCTCCCAGAGCATCCCTTCAAACTTGGTAATGTACTCATGTAGGGATTATGATGGCTCTTCATTTCAGGAAACCTTGATACTATGAATTGACTACTTTGGCTAGTAGGTGATTTTAAAGATACGCCAGTTGGCTATCTTGTGGCAGGTTGTGTTTAATTGTTTTCAGAAGGTAATCTGCTTTTGGTGCAGCTGCAAGACTAGAAACCTTAGGTATAAGTTGAGGGAAGAGTGGCTCTGTATTTACTTACTGCTTAGTGGAGGTACCTCTTATTTGGTCCATTGCTTTCAAGTGTACCAGGGAACTGTTGGTCCAGTTGCAGGTCCTAGGGCCAAGCAAAAGAATTGCAAGTATTTTTCAGGTCTTGCCTAGTTCTTTTGAACCATCAAGAGTTTTGAGCCGAAGAAATCCTGCTTCCTAAGACCACCTTAATGTAATGTTCTGTTCTCGACGTGCCTCAGAGGAGCAAGATTCCATACTCTCTGTTTCTCCTTCTGAGTAGTAAGAGAATCAGCCAATCCCTAGCTTTCTGTGATTCTGTGAAACTACTTGGCTGTTGTCAGACTTCACAGTAAGGAAGACAGTGACTCTCAATTTGATTTCACATTTGTGTCTTCATAAAAGTGGTTTTTCAAGACCTTGGGTTTTTTCACAAGCTTTTGATTAAACTGCAGTACCTGGTTTTGAATGATACATTCAAGGAATCTCTTCTGAGAGTTGTCTGTATCAGGTAACTAGCTTCCAGATTTTAAAAATTTTGAATTAATAGTACAGCAGAGGAACATCATTGCTAAATGTTTTCTGTTTTTCATTTCAAAACTAGCCAATTTCACTTTAAAGGAGAATTAGTGCGGTTAAGACATTCTCTTCTGGAAATCATGATCGTTGACGTACCATTAGTCGTTGTATTCTTGAGTCCTGAGGTGGTTTGATGTGTTTTTAAAAAGAAGTTGATAACAATCATGTAAGTGTAAAGCTGACACCGGGTAAAACTCAAGTTCTCAAAGGTTAGTGGCAGATATCTTTAGGGCCTGTAGTTCAGCCGAGTGTGACAAGTTCCACCGCTTCATTACGTTCTGATGGCTGAAGGGAAAAATCAGTGCCTTGCATAAAAAAGTGCATCTTCACAGAAATGCTGTGATTGAAGTAGGGTGTCTGACCATTGTGGTTTGCAAGTTTCAAGTTTTGCGAATTCTACTAATTCTGAAACTGTGAAGAGTTTTCCTTCGTCTTGTTTTTCAGCTAAGTGGAAATCGAGGTGCTTTTCATTCAAGATGCTTTCCCATAAAGTACTTAATCTTTTTGCCCACATTCTTGTGAACTTCGGAAACTGTTGTCACCACCTCTGTACACCTAGAACAAACTTGGCAGGGGATTTCAGACAGCTCACTGAAATTGTAGCGTGAGAGATATGGAAGGCAAAACTTCCATTGGTCTCAAAGGATGAGGGTTACTGTTCCTTGTATTTGAGGAGTGGAAGTTGGTCCTTGTTCTGTTGTTTGGATTCTGCAGATCAGCAAAGATTCTTTAAGTGGCAGAAGGTTGCATCTCGAGCTCTTCAGTGTGGAAGGGTCAGGTTCTCTCACTGTAAACCATGTAACTTCATTTAGGTTATGAGGTTGTGATGGCTAAAATTCCCAGCAGTATCCTACTAGTGAAGAAGGTCACATCTGGGCACTTAACACCTTGGTAAATGTCTCCACATGGGTCAGAGTAAAGACAGGAGTTGTATTTGTTCATTGAGAACTTGAGCATTGCTTTGTGGCCATTGAAATAGTTTGGTTTGCTCCCTGAGATACTAAACCTCTTTTTTCCATTATGTGTGATGTCAAGCCTTTCAACTATCTGAACGTTTAAAAGATGTGTTTTATACTTCTAACCACAAAATATTTGAAGAATTACAACTGTAGGCACTTAATCTACAGCTGATGCAGATTGTGTAAATTCTTCACATACAGCATTGCCTAATAACATTCTTAACAGTGTTCGTGGATTATGACCCTTTTAAAATAAAAGGTAAATGTCCTGTAATATCATGGAAACAAACAAAATACACTGTAGAAGAAATTACAGCCTCGGATATCGATTCAGCAAATAAATAGTGATAAAAGAATGTACTCTCCCTCCTGCGAAGCCTCTCTCCTTGTAAAGCTTTTTCATGGAAAAATAAACATTAAAAAATGTGTCTTTTCTTTTAAGGCTGGTTTTGACTGTCAATCTTAACATCAGTGTAGGTGCTGGAAGTTACCAAATGCATGTTACGTAAGAGGTTAGAGTTTGATTAAACTCCTTTCATTAACAAGGGCTGTTCATTTCACACTCCCTTTCCTGCAGGGCTCTGCAGCCCTGGGTGTCAGCTGGCTGTGCAGTGACCTGAGGTCTTGAGGACTCCCCAGTTTCTATGTTACATAGTGCTCTGGAAACAAGACATCTGGGTTTATTCCATGTCTACGCACGAAAGCGACGAGAAATGATCTGCAGCACGAGTCACAGACTGACCGCGTTGTGGCCTTCAGTTTGCTGCAGTGATCCCTGAGCAAGCAGAGCTGCTGGAACAGCACTTGGAAGCTCTTTGTTAGTCATGTTACTGTGGTTAAACTGTGCCACAGTTTGCAGTAAGTGGGTACTTGTTTCATAATTAGAGTTGAACCAGATTTTAACTGCAGCTTCTGAAAAACTAATTGTTTTACTGGGATGACAGCTTTGCAGCTTTGACTGAGAGCATATGGATACAGAATGCTAATAGAGGCTTCCTGCGTGGGACATACCTACAAAAATACTCCTTTATACACAGATCATTAGGAGCTGGAAGGGATCTCCAGGGGTCATCAAGTCCAATCCTCCTGCTTGAGCGGGGTCATAAAACCTAATACACATTACATAGAAACGCATCCAGACGGGTCTTAAAAGTCTCCAGAGACATAGAATCCACAGCCTCCCTGGGCAGCCCATTCCAACACCCAGTATCCCTTACAGTTAGTTATTCTCATATTGAGATGGAACTTCCTTGCTCCAACTCACACCCATTGTCCCTTGTCCTATCACAGGGGGCAAAGTGAAAAGAGATTCCCTTTCTTCTTGACACCTAGTCTTCATGTTTTTATAGACAGTGATTAAGTTCCCTTACAACCTCATCTCCACGCTGAAAAGTCCCAGATCTCTCAATCTCTCCTCGTAAGACAGTGCTCCAGTCCTCTAATCACCCTTGTGGCCCTCTGCTGAACTCTCAATCAAATCTCTCTCCCTCTTGAACCAGGGAGCCCAGAACTGGACAGATTAGACAATATTCCAAATGTGGCCTCAATAGGGCAGAGTAGAGGAGGAGAAGAACATCCTTTGTTCTGCTCAACAAACTCTTCTTGCTTGCTCCATCCCAGTATTCCATTGGCCTTCTTGGCTGCAAGAGCACATTGCTGTTCCATCGATAACTTACTGTCCACAAGTACTCAAAGATCCATCTCCATGGAAGTGCTCTCCAATAAAATGTCCCCCAACCCGTATTGATGCATTTCATTACTCCTTCCCAGGTGAAGGACTCTGCACTTACTAAACCTCACTAAATTCCTCTTCGTCCATCTCTTCAGTCTGTCCAAGACTTTCTGAATGGCTGCACATCCTGTGTGCTGCTCATCATGTTCTTATTTGTACAATGATTTATCATTAATTAAAGCATCATATGCCAAAAATTCTGACCTATCTACTATAGGTGAACCCCGGCAACAGTAGTCTCACTGTGCTGGTTTTTGCTTCTTTAATAAAGATCATTCCTCATGTCTATTCATCTATTCAAATACTTAACACATTTCTACACACTGCTCAGAAAACTCCACTAACTTTCTTTGATTTCCATCCAGATTAAATATATTCAAGCTTAGCCTGATGCAGTAAGTAAGAATTTGACAAACATTCGAAAAGCCTATTTGCAATTTCTATGCTTTGTTATAAAGTGCATCTAAAGCTTCTGTCACCCTCTCTTAGCCAGCTGAGGCAGAGTTGCTTCATCTCAGCATCTTGGTGGGTATTTGCCTTGGATCATAAAGCTGAAAGTGTAGCTGCTTTCAGTCATAATCCCTGAAATGACACCTTCAAGCCCGACTTCTGCCAAAGTATTCCTGAGGCACTAAACCTGCACGTACACAGGCTTACACCTTCTGTGTGCCAATGACTCCATGATGCCTGCCCGTGTGTACAACAGCATTTGTGAGACGTGCTGGGCTTGTGCTTCTTGCCAGAATCCAGGGCGGCACTGCCCAGGAATGATTTCTGTGGTCACAAAGTCGCCGCTCTAGGAAACAATTCATTAGATTGTTTCTAAGGGCAAGGGAAAGGAGCCTTTCATGTGAAACTCACCAAACAGGGTCAGGATGCTTTCCTGTTATTGCAAGGGATTCTGCAGTCTCCTGCCAAGATGAACTTATCTGGAGATTAGGTGGATGGGGCTTTAAACAGCTTCTCTCTCTGCCTTGTCCTTCCCATCAGAAGTAGTTTCCTGTGGCTGTTCAAAATCAAGGCCCTGTTGCCCATCTGAATTTTATCTTTTCTGCCTGTCACCCTGGTGTTCTGCACACGCAGTCCCACCAGACGCTGGAAATGATACCCACTGGCTGTTTTATCCACCAAATATTCTACTGTCACTGGGGTAAGTAGAGCCCATTTTGTTCTCCTTTGCCCCCTTCTGTAAGCAGAGAAGCGAAAGCAGCCTTCAAGTACAAAAGCTTTGCTTTCTGAAGCATTGCTGCTGCAGCAGCAGCGCATGTTGTTTCTTTTTCTAGAAAAGCATTAGCAAGTTGTAACCCTTAGTTCCATCTCTCCATAGTTTTCCTATCTTGGGTGTTCCCTTCAGCAGAGCCTGTGGGCTCACCACAGCGCTTGGAGCTCCTAACAACAGCCTGTGAAGAGTAGGTATGTTTTCCAAACACTGGGTGGAATGTTAGATGTTGATGAAGATGTTGCTTCAGAAAAAATGCTTAGTCGAATTTACCTTTGTGCTGTCTACTCACTTGAGACCTCCATCCATCCCCATGGAGCTGCAACATTGGTTTTGCTTCTGAAGCTGTCACTGCAATTCCTGTCCTTGGGAATGAAAACGTTGTTACAAGTGAGAAGGTGGCACATTGAGTTTAGTATCTTCTATACACAGCGGGGCTTGGAAAGCTCATCGCTTCCCTAGTGAAGGTCTGAACCCTGCGTCCGAGATGACTTTCCAATACCTGAAAGGGGCCTCTGAGAAGGCTGGAGAAGACTCTTCACAAGGGCAAGTGATGAAGGATAACGGTTTGTAAGCTAAAGAAGGGGAGATTTAGGCAGACAGGAGGAAGAAGTTGGCTAACATGAGTGCGGTGGATCACTGGCACAGATCCACTACACACCACAGATCATAGAGAGTTGATGGAGGCCCTATCCCTGGAGACATTCAAGGTCAGGCTCGATGGGGCTCTATTTGTTCTAGTTAGAGATGTCCCTGCTTGTTGTAGGGGGGGTTGGACTAGATGACCTCTGGAGGTCCCTTCCAACCCAATACACTCTATGATGGCCCCTCAGTGTGATGTGTTTTAAGCAGAGCCAGCAGTTCAGTGGTCAGCAGTGAGCACGAGCTGTTACTACACCAAAGCCTCTGCACCTTCCTTTCTTTTCCACATGCACTTGGACACAATCATGACGTCACTAAAGCAAGAGATGTTTTCCAAGTCATTATCTGGGCTTGATACTGAAACACAGAGATCACTCGGGATGAGAGATGCACCCATTCTTCAGAATCTTAATGGATTCGGCAAAGGGATTTGCAGGAGAGCATCTACAATTGAAATGTGCCAAGCAGTGCGTGGGAGCAGAGATGCCTACATGGCAGTTAAATCCAAGGGAAAGTTGCTGGGGGCTACTGAGAAACCCATCATTTAAATTTTTCTTTCCTTTATGCAGTGGAGTGAAGAAAATGGATTTAATTAGCATTTTTGTTCTGTTCTTAGCCATGGAAGTGCTGTAAAGTGCTGTTATCGCAGGCTCAAATCAAAGGAGGTGCTTGTGGCATGTGGCAGAACTTCTTAGTCCATATAAGGATGCTAAGAAATGGAATCTCTAGTAAAAAGTGACAAAATTTGTCTCACAAATTCCCTGGTAAGTGCAAAACGAAACATTTACTGAATCATAACAGGATTAGTTATAACTTTAAACTAGCAGGGGATTAAATTTTTTTACTTCCTTGAGGATGCTGAACAGAACGATTCACTTTACAGCAGGCTTAAATCACATGGAAGTGCTTGAAATACAGGGAAAATGCATAACTTCACCAGGACAGGCGAGGTAGGATGGATGGCATATTTTAGACACAAGTGTAGACATCTCTCTTTATGTAATATACAGCAAGCTTGCTGAATTTAAATAATAGGTATTTTTAAATGTTAGTGGATGGAGAGTCTCAGCAACTTTGTGACCTGCTTCTGGTCTCTGTAAGTACATCCTCTAGAATCACTAAATGACAAGTTTTCCATATAAAGTTGATGCAGCAACTCTCCTGCTTTCACATAGTGATGAGGCACTTTGGGCCTCTCCACATCACAGTTTTTGTCTTGGCATCTGAGAGCAGGCACACATCTCTTCTCCAAGAGCAGCCTAGCTCAGATGAACCTGCCATAGCAGTTGTTTTCCACCTTCTCCTGACATGCAGAAACCTTGTGGAGTACTTTGCATAGTGGCAAGCAAAAAATGATCAAGATCTTTGCGGGTTGGGGACTGACCTGTTAGAGAACAGTAGAGGAGAAAGGGACCAGGATGTCCTGGTGGACAGCAGGATGACCATGAGCCAGCAATGTACTCTTGTGGCCAAGAGGGCCAACAGCATCCTGGAGTGGATCAGAAAGGGGAACACATAAGCAGTGATCACAGAATCACAGAACATTAGAGACTGGAAGGGACCTCGAGAGATCATCTAGTCCAATCCCCCTGCCAGAGCAGGATCACCTAGACCAAGTCGCACAGGAACATATCCAGGTGGGTTTTAAACGTCTCTGGAGAAGGAGATTCAATGATATATCCTATGCATTTTCTTTGGCCAGCCAAAGAGAAATCTACTAGGTTTGCATTCCAGAGCAGCACTTCAGGAGTGTATCTGTCAGGGAGATTGGACTAGATGATCTTTCGAGGTCCCTTCCAATCCCTAATGATTCTATGAGCACTAAAAGCTGCTGAATTCTCTTTGGTTTGGGAAGAGACTGATTCAGTAGCAAGTTTGACTCTATGATGTAAAACATGTGAAAGCTGAACCCACTGGTGGAAAAAATGTCCCTGACTCAAACTGGACTAATAGTGGAATTTATGTGTTTCCCCTCAGGCAGCAAATAAATGCATTTTGAGAAGGCTCTAAGGGCATCTTACAGCAGCCTTCCAGTACCTGAAAGGGCTATGGGAAAGGTGGAGTGGGAGGCAGTCTGCGGATGTCCTTCCCTGAACATAGAATCATTAGGGATTGGAAGGGACCTCGAAAGATCATCTAGTCCAATCCTCCTGCCAGAGCAGGCTCACATAAATGGAGAAGCCATGGAATCAGAGTCACTCAGGGTAGGAAGGAACCAACATGTTTAAGGCCAGGTCAGGTGGGGCTCCTGGTCCTTACCTCTGGTAAGAGGTGTCCATGGCCACGGCAGGGGAGTTGGAACTCTATGACCTCTGAGGTCCCTTTGAGCCTAACTGTTCTATGATCCCTACATTTCTGCTCTCCTCTCATTAGTTTCTGCTAGGTTTCTTCTCAATGACTATCACATGATCCTTTTCAATCTGCCTTCATCTCTTTAATTAGCTGGCAGCCCATGAACTCTCCTTTTTTTTTTTGTGAGTGAAAGGAGCTACAAGAAGTAATTTAATTATCCTCATGTAAAAAAAAAAATTCCTAGCCTGTACCTCCTTTTCTTCTTAGGCTTGTGAACTGCACAACAGCTCCTGCTTCCTCTGCTCAGTCCTAGATTACATCCCACTAATCTGGTGATGCCCATGCTGAAAGTGCTCCAGCAAGGTTTCCAATAATCTATCACTACTGCCAATTGCCCTCAACAGACACAGCCAGCCTTTTAGTTTTGAAGTCTTCCCTTTCTTTGCATCTCCACTTCCCTTTATTCCTGCTCTCTGCATACTGTGGAAACTGTTCCTTCATCACTCCTTAACTGAATAGTCCTTGTCTTCACCATCTCCAGCTTTGGGTGGGAATTCCCCCGGGTTCTTCTCTTCTGTTTTGCATGCTCTCTCTGGACAGTGCTAGGTTCAGCAGCCACCTGTGCTTGAATCCCAGGTGCCAGCTCCCCTGTTTGTGTCAGCATATGCTGCACCGCCATGAACTTCCACCATGCAGTGGAGTCCTCTCCTGTTTGTGAGCTTGTATTTACTTTCAAGCCCTGCCTCTGAGTTTTTCATCTTGCTGCACCGTTATCCACTATTCACCTTGCAAACGCTGCAAGAAGTTCCTCCGAGACTTCTCATTTCCAAATTCATTCTATTTCTTACAATGCTGACATAGTCAATGTGTGGGATCTCCTGGACTGAGATAACTCACTCTTCAATCAGCAGTACTTCACCGTCAGACTCAGTCTGTTGACTGCACTGTGTGGTTTGTTGCCTGGTGTTGCTCATCAGTTATAAGCTTTTGGTGGCTGCGGACCTTTCTCCTCCCTGTGTGCTTACACAACACCTAATGCCATGGAAATTTTCCTGAGAAGAACTCCCAGACACTGTGGTAATATAGCTGATAATAACAGTTGGTATGACAGGTTTATTTCCCTAGCAGTCCTTAATCTTAGGAAAACAGGTTTTAAAATAGATTCAGAAGCCAGAAAAATGAGATAAATCACTTCTACAAAATGTGAAGTTTTGCTGCCATCCTTGCGACATCTCGCTGTCGCCTCGCTGTAGATGAAGCTGCCACTGCTTGTCCCCGTGAAGCTTCAGCGATGCATAAACAAACAAACAAAAACCTTCCTCAACTGGAGGGATTGTGTCTTTAGTCCAGGAATTCCGGAAGGGCACATGGAGTTCAGCTGAGCAGAAGTCTCTCCAGGTTCAAGTCCCAAAGGTTCCAAAGATTTTATCACGCTTTTTATAGAGATGCTTGATCACATGCTGAAAAAATGTTGAAGTTGGCTGGAGATGTATCTGACTTCACAATATTTATTGGGTTTATAGTTTCTTCTGGTGGATAAAGATGATTGATTGGAACAGATAAAAACTAAAAGAGCATCGGACATAGGGTTTGATCCTGCTCTGTCGTACCTCTGTCTTCCATCAAAATACAGTAGAGCCTACAAACGGGTGAAGGGATGGGCCATCCCATTGTGAGCTGTTGCAGTGGAGCATTGGGAGTGCTGTAGAGGTGAGGTTTGCAGCCAGGTTTAACTCCCATAGAAGTTCACTTCATGGATTTGGAAAAGCCAAAAGTAGGTCTCCTGAACTGCTGGTCATTACCCAGGTATCTCCTTAGGTGATCAATATTTTCTCTTTGCATCTACCAGCCTTTTTTGTTTGTCACGGAGCATCCAGAAGATGAACAGTTTCATGGATTTTACTTGACATTTTGAGCAGAATGGTTCCATCTCCTCAGCCACAAGTCTACTCTTCTGCATAAGCTGTTCTCTCCATACTTGTCCACATTCAACATCAGAAGCTGCTTCCCATCATTCCCATGCTTTGGAGGACGCAGACAGGAATTGCTCCTGCAGAGTGGTACAGGATGAGTAGATCCTCCTGAGAAGCTGTCAGCTACCACTGCCAGGGGAAGGCTGGACTAGCTGGACTGCTAGTAGTTTTTTTCCTCAGGAAAGGCAGTGGACTAAGTATGGCTCATCCCAGTTAGGCAAGTCTTCCATGGAAGTCTGTCTCAGTAGAGAAAGAAGAGACGTCATGGCCCTCTCTGTTGTTGAGATGCACTGCTGTGCTGTGACTTGGCTGTAGTTCCTGAAACAGTGACCATCTCATCTTCAGTACTGTGCAGCTGTAGACCAAGCAAGAGGCAGAGAAAGATATTTGTAACTGAGGCTGCAGTCAGCCAGGGTCAGTATCTCCTGGTCAGCCAGAAAAGGTGGAAAGCCTTGCCCTGAGATGGAACTGCGTGAGACCTCAGTGTGAGGAATCCAAGAGTACTCCAGATGCCGTGTAAATACCTGGACGGATAGATGGTCTGGAGGCCTTTACTTAGGGAACTTCTGCAATTGCACATAAATCCTCCAGCCTGCCTGGTTTATTTTTACCTTTAATCCCAAAGAATTCCTGTCTGATATTCTAACCTTGTTTCTTCATGTTTTATTAGAATTAACTTGCAAAGCCTCATTCCAGTATGTGTGGGATCCTGAGCTTAGCTTTCCCCTCAGATCTGTTGTTTAACTCTTTCACACCTTCCCCTTGTTGATCAAAGGAAAATATTGTTAAGGAACAATGTACTCTTCTCTCTTTCTGTAAAATGGAGGCACTCGAAGAGTAAAGCAGCCAGCACATGACATTAATGTTGGGAAGTAAGCATTCAAGACCCATAAAATTCCACAAAAACTTGAAGACACTACCTTAGCAACTTCTTTTTCCAGATTTCCTAACCTTGGCTTGTTTATTGATTTTTACACAGAATCACAGAACATCAGGGATTGGAAGGGACCTCGAAAGATCATCTAGTTCAATCCCCCCGCCACAGCAGGATCACCTAGACCAAGTCACACAGGAACACATCCAGGTGAATTTTAAACTTCTCCAGAGAAGGAGAATCCACAACTCCCCTGGGCAGCCTGTTCCAGTGCTCCGTCACCCTCACTGTGAAGAAGTTCCTTCTCATACTGATGTGGACCCCCCTGTGTTCCAGCTGACACCCATTGCCCCTTGTCCTATCATTTGGTAACACTGCGAAGAGCCTGGCTCCATCCTGACACCCACTCTTCACATACTTATAAACGTTAATGAGGTCAGTCTCCTTTCTCCGAGCTCAAGACACCCAGCTCCCTCAGCATTTCCTTATAAGGGAGGTGTTCTACTCCATCACTATCCTTTAACATCCAGAAAGCCTATAGCCAACACAATTAAGGCTTAAGAACGTAAGGCTGACAAAACCTTACACTGACATAGATCTTGTCTTTTAGGGCAGAGAGAGCTGAGCATACTCAGTTTGCTCTGATTAACTATCGGTTTCCTGATGCCCTCCACCACAACGAAGTGCTGGTCCAGATGGTACTGGAAAAAATATTAGTAAGCAAGATTTTCTTCATATTGTTTCATCAAATTACAGATTTCTAATTGACAATTTTAATGGCATTTCAATTTTTTAATTAGAAGAACATAAACAGCATATCTGAGCCAGCTTTCTGTAATAGTTTGTCCTTCCTTTACCCTCCCTCAAACGCGTAGCTCTTTCATTTCAGTTGAAAGCATCTCATACTTTTTTTGAGGAGTGTTCTATTTTGACTTGCAAAATCATTTCTAATTTGGGGTAAAATTGCTTTTGAATTATTTTTCCTACTGAGAAAGAAAGTTCATTAAGTGTCATTGTTTCCCAAGAGACAGACTGGCAGGCCCTGGTGACCCCCATGTGGCAGATATTGAGGTGTTGCACCAGAGCCCAGAAGCCCATCTGTGCAGGAACTGTTTGTCCAGAGGAACCAACAATATGAGAATGAGCTAAGAACAGGACATTACACGCAGAGGGAGAGCGATAAAGTAAAAGTGAGATGTTTCAGTTCAGCACACAAGCAAGGGCAATTTGTCAGAGAAGTCTTTGGCCACCTGATGCCTACAAGTACCACTGCTCTGAAATTTTCCAAGGTAGGGTTAAGTTGTAGATGGAGCCAGGCAGCAGGAGTGTAGCAGCATCTGTGCTCTTCTGTGTCAGTTTGGAAAGGCTCTGCACAGCTCTAATTTGCTAGTTGAGTCACAGTCCCTGTGACCAAATACCCTAGTAGACAAATACTACAGGTGGTTTGTCCTGAAAGACTCTGATCTTTGTAGACTCTACTTGTTGGCCCCTAGTTTTTTCAAAACTGTGCACTAGCTTCATTGTCTTGGTGCTCTACTGGGCAACAGACAAACTGGAGTACAGGAAGTGACACCTAAGCATAAGGAGAAACTTCTTTACCTCAAGGGTGGCAGAACACTGGAACGGACTGCCCAGAGAGGTTGTGGAGGCTCTCTGGAGATATTCAAAGGCTGGTTGGCTATGTTCCTGCATCAAATGCTCTAGGAGGACCTACACTAGCAGGGAGGTTGTGCTGGATGATCTCCAGAGGTCCCTTGCAACCCCAGCCATAGCATGATTCTGTGGTGGCAAAGAGCTGCCCATAAAGCATGAGATTGCCGAGTGTTCCCTTAATAGAAATCAATGATGGAGATCATGGATTCCTCCTCAGATGCCCATTACAGACTTCTTACAAATTCTACACTCTTATTGGAAACCTTTGTCTGCAGATCACCTCTGTCCAGGAGAGCTGACAGCCTGTGATAAGCAGGCCTGCATGAGGACATATATGTGATTATATTTAAACAGCCCAGCCATAAAAAGCATTTCCTAGCTTTTATTCTTTGCCTGATTTTTAAGGTTGCGTTTGCTGCGGTCTTAATGCAATGTGAAAAAGGAGTGAAACCCCTGATTAAGCCTGTAGATGCCATTTACAAGAAAAAATAAGTATTTAAAAATTCAGGCAACTAAATCCATGATGTGTCTGTGAGGCTTTCTAATGGTGGCAAAATCTGTCTCAGTGGGGTCTGAATCTCTCTTCCAGAGAAAGGCTCATGTTGCTAATCTCCCACGTCTTGCTCTTTGAACTCATCAGCTTCAGAGAGGACAGGAACACGTTACAATGCAAACTATCAAAGTCTATCTACACAGCTTCTTAAAACAGATCCTTTCCGTGGCATGACCAAGTGGTTAATGTCTGGTTTCGAGTTTGTTTTGCGTGCCAGTTCAGTAGTGCACGTTCTCCAACCTGTAAGCAAGATGTTGTGCACTGTTCAACGCTCTGTCATCCTAAATCTGAGGGGTAATGTGCACTCTCATCTTTAATCTCCTGGAATCCTGCTTTTCCTTTGAGTTTGAAATCTGTGAACACTTCTACAGAGCAATAAACACAATAAAGATCCAAATAACCTCAGCAGCTTTAAGTCCAAAGTTGAATTCCACATCCCACAGGAATCTGGCGATGCAGCACTAGTCTGCCATGAAGCCCATCATCTTCACAAATCCTGGGAGCACCCCAGTGTTACCAGATTGTCAGGAGAGATCTCTGTTCTAATTTTTAAGTGGCTGAAGCACTCAATTCTGGGACTCCCGACTTGATGTTCCCTCAAATGGATCCAATTTTCAAAGAATGGCTGTTCAACCTTTTCTGAGCAGCAGGCTGTTTTTCTTCTGGCATCTATAAACTGAGGTAACAGCAATCACTCATCTCTTTTTCGCGTGCCGAACACATTTCTGATACGTTCAATTTAGCTACAGACAGTTTGTAACAGCTGTGCACCCTTAGGTCTTCTGTATTTAAAAAGCTTCTGTGAGGGCTATAAATCGCAGAGCGCAACGCACCAGGAAAGATGGGAAATGGAGATACCAATTTATATATATAAAGGAAATACTGCAAGATTTATTATCAGAGATTTTCTTAAATCTGCTGAAACAGCCAGGACATAATTTTCCAGAATAGATGTGGCTGAAGTTTTTTCTCATCCTTAGGTCAGCAGTTTGTGGGGGATTGTTGAAGAGCTCAGACTCAGGAGAGCTCAAATGAAAGGGTACTGACAGTAATGAAGTGCCCTCCAGTGAGCATCGAACTGCTGGGGGTTGGTGGAAATCACCACCTCAGGTGAGGACCTTGGCATCGCATCTAAATCTCACTGGAGTGGTAGAGGTGACAGTATTGTACGTGTTGAGAACATCACTGGCTCAGTGTCACAGGGACCAAGCGTTAACTTGGACCCCTGAGCACCTCAGGGTGTATTAAATGAAGTAAAACGCCCTTACGTCTCACATCAAGATACAGCAATTCAAGAGGAACCATTGAACCTTCATGGCCTCTGTTGTCAAAAGGGTTACTGGGATGAGCCCACACTGTAACTAAGCTGTAACTTAGATCTCTTTGCAGTTGCTCAAAAAGACCACAGCTTCAAGGAGACAGCAGTCAGAAGAGGAAAGTGCCCTGGGTGGTGTTGCAAATTCTAGACTAACCCCCCCAGAGACTGTAAGCAACCTGTTTTTCACAGACAAATAATACACGAGAGAGAACCGCTGGAAGAATGCTGCTGCTTAGAACAGGCACTTCCACAACCTTGGAATCCAAAGCTTATTCTGACTTCCCTTTCTCTTTTGAGATCACTCCACTGACAGTGACAGTTGCTCCAGACTGTATATTGCTTTCCAGCTAAAGCTCGACCTGTGCTGCTTTTCTTCTCCAACAAGTAACGCTGCTAACATTATATATTAGACAAGAAAGCGAATGATTCACCCAGCTTATTTTAAAACCATCGGAAAATATATACCTTGGCGCGTGGTTCTGGAGTTGATTAAATCACCACGTTTTCAAATCTTTAGACCTTGGCTTTCTGTAAAGTTGGTGTAGAATTATGAGAGAAGAGCACTTGAAAAGTCTGCAGGAAAGCACAAAGCAGATATGCAACAGTAGCTGTGAACAGTCAAAGACTTCTGCTGGGTTCTGTAGTGTTAGGGAGGACAGAAGCACTCACAGACTATTTGAGTCATAGAGCACCTGAAATCCTAAACGACCCAGAACATTGTGGGTTTCATTCATATAGAGAAGACTTTCATCTGGGTTACATCAGCTAAACTTTGCTCTTTCACATGAGAATCCAGAAGTTTGGCTGGCCACAAGACTTCCAGGTAGGCAGGGAGCCAACACACATTTCCCACCTGAAATCTACTTAATACCTACTACTTGTTTGTTACTTTACTCCCAGTGGTCATGCAACCGCCCTCCAAGAACTTGCTATCAGAGCTGACTGGCATCAGGCTGACTTTGCAGAACCAAAACACTGAGAACTTGCATTTAAGCAGGTCCTTCCCGAGCTGAGCAGAAAATAAAAGCAATTTTTATGCAGTACATATCATTCCCAGATGCGGTTGATCTTGGATAGCTGCTGCCAGGACTGGGTCTGTTCTGTGGATGTGAGGAGAGTACCTCTCTAGCCCAAACCAGAAAGAATGTGCAGAAAGCAAAGATGCACAGATTAAATCCAGCCAGCATGTTCAGGACTTTGTTTATGTTGGGCAGGTGAAAGACAGAGCAGGCTTTCTAGACTATTTTGGTAATTAGAATGATTTAAGTGTGCGGCTCGGCAACACAGTGTACAGACCTTAGGCTGTTCCGCCAGCTCATCCAAGTCATCATCGACAGCATCACTTGCTGTTGGGTTACTAGACACCCATGGGGCTGAGCACTTCAGTCATGCTGAAAAGTGTTTTATCTGGGCTTTTTATTTGTCATTTAGCAAAAAAAATTGGACATGTGCCCATGGAGAATATGGTTGGATGAGCAATTTTATTTGCCTTTGTGGTCTGCTCCTGAAATTGGACCTACGATGCAATAACAAACCAGTGCTGGACGCACATGAGTTGCAAAGAGAAGTCTTTGGGGACCTGCAAGTCCTGCAGCTCATTAAGGCTCAGACATGCCATTGGGAATCATAGAATCATCCAGGTTGGAAAAGACCCTTGGGATCATCGAGTCCAACCATTAATCCTACTCTACAAGTTCACCCCTAAACCAGATCCTCCAACATCACATCAAAGCATCTTTTAAACTCATCCAGGGGTGGTGACCACCCTGGTCAGCCCATTCCAGTGCCTGACCACTCTTTCTGTGAAGAGCTGAAAACCTTGGTTATAGCGACAGGGAAGACGCAGCAGAGAAGTAACGGCTCAGGCTTCTGATTTTCAAAGGAATCACTACACAATGTGGGAAAGTTTGCTAATCTACTGCAAAGTGGGACAGGGCATTTTTGTCTGTATCTCAAGTATCTCTCCTACTGTTAGGGTCTGTAAAGTGAGGTGTGACACTAATAACTGCAATTGTGAGCTACACTTTCAAGTTAAACTTTAAGCAGCTCTGACTGAGACAAGGCTTTGTGGAAGAGATATTGCAGCTCTTAACATGCACTGAAGTTTACACAGCAGCCTGCTTCTGGGAGGTCACTAAGGACTCTGACAGTACAGGTCAGCATATAATGCATGACTTTATCACATGGAAACATCATCCTGTGGCACATCATGCAGCAATATGACAGACTATCACAGGGAAAATATAGATAAAGTGAAAGTAACGGTCCTGTCTGGAGTCTGGAGATAATGCTCCTATTGTTAGTGATTGTAAATGACTATGGAAGAGCAAGTCCTTGTACTGGTCTATCATTTGACAACGAAATAATTAATGTAACGGTGTTGGGTTAGATGCCAGGCACGTGCATTACTTTTAAGAAGACCCAACTACACGAATTATTCTGTCAGACACGTTGCTTTAGGAACCCATAGTCCATGACTTGTAGAGATGCCTTAGCCAGTGACTGCTAACAGTTACCTAGGCCCACAGACAACTGAGAACATCTACACAAAATGCCAGGACTTCTCTAAACAGTTGCAGGAAAGGACAGTGGTACCTAGTGGGAGCCTCTCCTCACAGTCTAGAAGATTAGGTGCTTACAAAAGCCTTGTGTGGGAAGTATGCCTAGAATACTTCTCTTTGAGCACCAGTCAGGACCAGTCCTCATCCATTTGAGGTTAAGAGCATGAATGAGCTTCACTCAGATGACAGCTGTGCTACTGAGCAAGGACTCAGCTAGAGCTCCCCTACCTGTGCCCTGCAGTAGAGTGGGAGCGCTTGAGCAGTGATGGCTTGTTGGGCCACTGCTGCTCTCCCAGGGGGAAGTGAAGCACTAGCACCTCAGATCAGTTGCCCTTTCAAACACATGTTGGTGTCTAACCCTATGTGTAGAGATTTCAGCAGATAAATATGGAGATGGTGGTTAGGTTCTTCTGGGGCTGGGTACTGGTGGTGTTCAAGCAATCCGCTTGCTCTCTGAGAGCAGACTGACACCCCCAGAGTAAGCAATCTGAATTTCACCCTTAAGCACAAGTCCTTAATTCAGTGTTGTCCTTCCTGAGCTTTTAAATCCTCCCCCTGAAAACATACTCTCTTCATAAGACATATGACTTAATAACTCTTTGAAAAATAGTATGAAGAAAGAAGATTGAGAACTCAAGTTCTGCACAGTTTCTGCTCCAAGCCGAGCTCACCATGCTTGGAAAAACTCAGGACATAGCTGTGTTAGTCCAGTTTTTCTTCAGAGAGCTCTAACCTGATGTCCAAAACAAAGCAGTAAATTAGACAAACCTGTCAGCTGAAATTCAATGTCCTTAGCTGAAATTTGGCATGTAGCTTTGCCAACTCAGTTATGGATACTTTTTATGACTATTTGGCTTTTCATTTCTCTCTGTGACTTTTTTTTCATCTCCTCCTCCTTTTTCTGCCTTAAAATGAACTTTCCATTACAACAGTTGAGCAGAGGAAAGCAGTGCTTTGCTACTTTCTCTAATGTACCCGTTTTACTTGAATATTCTAGGCACTGGGAGCATTTCCTGTTACATTTACAGTTTTCTTTCTGTCACTGGCACAGCCTTTTAAATGTCATTTTCTTTTTCCTGAGGTGTATGGAAATTCATGTAATGTGGAAATTCACTTTGCTCAAACGAGGCTAAACAAGGCTTTAAGAAAGGTACAAGGGCATGTGACCCCCATCAATGCAGGGACATCTACTTAATTTCCATTACTAACTTCTGCAATTCTAACACTGGAGAAAGGAGATCTTCTCCGCGCAGGTCTTGGTTCAGATGCTGCATAGCACAGCTCTGTTTTGAGGACTTCAGTTTTATCAGTGCACGTTTCAGGAGTCAATTCACACCAAAGCTCATAGTGCATTGTTCAGAATTGCCAGGGAAATATTTACATAGTCAATGTGTTCCCCTTCTTGTCTCATCTGGACCTCATAGTGATGATATCAACACTTTAAGAAAAGTCCTATTCTCTGTTTGCCCAGGGCACCTGAAATACTACATCCTTACTTCAGGATTTGCTAGAAATTCTAAGAAATCACAGAATCATTCAGGTTAGACAAGACCCTTGAGTTCATCAAGTCCAACCATTAACCCTGCTCTACCAAGTTCATCACTACAACATACCTCTAAGCACCACATCTAAACAACTCGAATGGTAAAGGGGCTGGAAGATCAGCCCTTTGAGGAGAGGCTGAGGGAGCTGGGTTTGTTTAGCCTGGGAAAGAGGAGGCTCAGGTGCGACCTTATCGCTGTCTATAACTATCTGAAAGGTGGTTGTAGTCAGGCAGGGGTCGGTCTTTTCTCCCTGGCCACTGGAGACAGGACAAGAGGTCATAGTCTTAAGCTCCATGAGGGGAGGTTTAGACTTGACATTAGGAAAAGATTTTTCACTGAAAGAGTAATCCAGTTTTGGAATTGGCTGCCCACAGAGGTGGTTGAGTCACTGTCCCTGGAGGTGTTCAAGGTTAGGCTGGATGAGGTGCTGAGTTGTGGAATCTCTCTCCTTCTCTGGAGATGTTTAAAACCTGCCTGGACTTGTTCCTGTGCCACTTGGTCTAGGTGATCCTGCTGTGTCAGGGGGATTGGACTAGATGATCTTTCGAGGTCCCTTCCAATCCCTAACAATTCTGTGATAGTTCTCTCAGGAGGATGTTCTTCAGGTACTGAGATACAGAAAGTTATTGGCTCATGAAAGGCAAGAATTTAACAGAAATCAGAACAGAATCCTCATCTCCTTTACAGACTTGCTTTTATCATCTTTTTTCCTGAATCATGGATCAAGAGTAATAGAGCCTAATGCAGATTTTATCTTCTAGAGTAGCTGTGAAATGGCAGCTCCACACAGTCACTGTCCTTTACACAGTGACTCATTAGCAGTGTCAAGGGTTGTTTGCTCTTTTGATCTGCTCATTTATAGAGCTGCCTCCAGAAGCCTGTTTACACAGGACTCTTTTCCTATGTTTATTATTTTCTGTTAACAAAAATACTTTCCCTGTTCATTGCCAGGAGCGGGTACACTCCAGCAGCCAGCTCTGTGGTTGTACCCAGGACTGGTGGTGGTCCAGCACTCACCAAGGCTCCACCAAGAACAGGCAGATGGTGCACGTAGGTGGGTGTTAAAGTGGCATTTGAGAATATCAGTAGTTACAAGAGCTAACATTGAGATTCATTTCGGAAGTGTGACAGACCCCCTCCCCCCTCCATGGGTTTGCAATCCTAATGCTATCTGTAACTTCCCAGCATGAGTTTGTGTTTTCCTGGAAAAACACCCAGCACAAGCCCTCTCCAGAGCTCCTTGGCTCTTCGTCTGTGTTTAAGTGGATGACAGACTTTGCCCAAAGGACCAATCCCTCTGTTGTTGTTGCTGAACAACATGCAGAAAATGTAAGTTAAGGACAACGTAGCACTTGGGAGCAACCTGGCTCCATGTTTTGGCCATATCAGTCTTCCCAACAGAAATGCATGGATCCACATGAGGAAAATGTTCCTCTTCATGTTATTCACAGTGGATGATTGCTCAAATTCAGATCTGATGCCATATGTACCTCCAAAACTGACAGTAAGCTGGACAAGACAGCAAACAGAGCTGGACAGGAGGGAGAGCATCCTCTCTCTCCATCACACTCCCATAAAGCTGGCTAAATTGCATGGTACCAGTCTGTCACAATGCAGCACACAGCTTCAGAATTGCAAATACTCATACGGCCTTTCTCCTCCTTTCCACTAAAAAGCCCAGGCTAGTTATTACACTCTATTTTTAGTCTTGCTACTTTTCTGTGGAGTTTTCAATGGGAAAATTTCAGCAGCACAAAATGGATCTATTTCTCCTCTTACAGCTTTTTTAGTTTTGCTGCGTACGAGTTCGCTTTCTCCGAAGTTTAAAAATGAGAAAGTAACTTCCCATTACACAGCAGCGTGCCTAGCTGGCAGACTATTAGAGATGAAATGTCAAATCACAAGTACTGTGCAGAGATTTAAAAGGGGAAGATGAAAAGCTGCCATTATTTGATTAACCTCTGTGTCTCACATTTGAAAATTAATGATAACGAAGTTTACTTTTATGTCAGCCTAGCGAGACTTCTCAGAGCAGCTGGGAACCCAGAGCACCACCGTTTGCTTAGTAGGGTGGAGATTCTCCTATGCAGTTTTTAATAGCTTATAAGTGAATCCATGTCTTAACTCTTTCTAAAAATCTTTACAAGAGAGCATCTACAATACAGGTGCAAATTCTCACCATAACTACTTCCTGCTGCTGTTCCACAACTTGGCCATCATGTGTATGTTCCACAACAATGTTGAGTAAAAATGATTGGAAAAGTTGACGGGTTTGTTCAACACTATAATTAGGTAAAAGCTAAAGTCAAGTGCCTGAGTTTCTTGAGAGTCTGTCCTTTTGCTTTTGCCTTCTTCTCTGTTCTTTCTATTGAATAGAAAGAGCAGAAACATCTAGGTAAACACAATCATCTAAGAGGCAAATTAGTTTAATGACGATGGCTTTGCCACAAATCAGTGATGCACATTAAAGATTCGAGGTGCACTTTGGAACAATCCAAAACACAGAAAACAGCGAGGTACCAGCAATCCCCCTCTAAATTATAGATTGAGAATTAGATTCTGCTCTCAACCATGCAGGTGCAAATCCATTAATTTCAGAGCAGCTGCTTCAGGTTGACATTGAAGTGACTGAGATCAGAGCTTGGCTAGGGTGCTGTTTCTTTCTCATTGGTCATGGCAAGTAGTAAGTACCTGATGCCCCGAGTTGTCCTAGCAATCAGCCTCTCTCCTACCAGGCTGAATTACAGCAAGTCTACTGTGGAAGCTGTAGAATATCACAGGCACACTGCTGTAGTTGTAGCAGGATGTGAGGGGGAATTGATGAACGGATCTGTGAGCAGCATAATGAAATATTTGAAGATTTAGCTCGATTCTTTCCACCCAATGGTTCTCTGTGGTTTGGTGGAACATCATATGGGGCTTTTCAGAAGTGTTAAGCCTGACGTGGGTCTGTTTCAATTTGCAATAAATGGATCTGTGCACCCATTGACAAGCCCTATACACAAATAGGAAAAAAACTTGGATTGATGGTTTAGTTCTTTTTCTCCACTGCATATTTTATTTAGGATTAGGTTGGAAAACCTTCCATTTTAAATATTTGTAGAAACTTGGAGTTTCCATCCTTTTTGATAGACCTCTTTAAGTGCACACCAACAAATCAAACGTGTTCTTAAACCTCCTTTTCCTGCATCCTTACGCATCAAGAGAGCGCAGGATTTTAGACCTTTCTAAGGGACAGCAGAAGGGCACACTTAAATTATGCATTAATTGTGAAGCTATTATGGAAGGACTTTGATGCTTATTTGGACAGATCCTTGGCTGTGGTAATCTGGGAAAATCAGCCAGAAGTCAAGACTCACATCAAAGGGAGACCTAAGTCACTCACTGTGTCACATCTGAGGAGGTCAATGTACAGGGCAAACACACACGTCAATCATTTTACATAGATTAAAAATAAATAAATCAAACTTTAAAGAACATGGAGGTTTCCACCCCAGAAATTAAAACTAAACAGTTGGGAAGAGAGATCAGGAGTCACTTTTTTTAGAGCACTTCTTAGGAGAGTTAGACTGGGGTGGGTCTGTAACCCTCAATTTACAGCATTTGCCTCTTTGAGTGCAGCAAAAGGGAGCTTTCAACAGCCTGTTGAGGCCCCTGGCTCACAGCTTCTAAGCAAGTGAAAACCATGATTGTATTCCCCTAGTCCCCAGCTCCTTCATCCTCAGACTGCACAGTCGGTATTTGCAAGAGTTTGCAGATAGACATAGATAAATTGGTCCAAGTAACAAAACAACATGAGGATTAAGAACTGTGTATAAAATGTGAGCTTTGGTAACAAACCAGCATGTGTGGGAGTTCTGCTCTGAGGCAGCAGCATGTCTGGAGGCAAGGAGACTCTGTGAATAAAACCTTCTCAGTGTGGTATTAAAAGGAAGTTCTTAGTAATTCTAGGTTGTCTTGACATGTGATGGGCAGGAAAGACCTGCATGTTATTTCAGTAGTAATGGAGTGACAATACACTAGAGGATTTTGAGAAGACAGAGGGAATGAGCAGAGATCTATCACAGAACATTAAGGATTGGAAGAGACCTCGAATGATCATCTAGTCCAATTCCCCTGCCACAGCAGGAGCACTTAGACTAAGTTGCACAGGAACATGTCCAAGCAGGTTTTAAACATCCCCACAACCTCCTCGGGCAGCCCCTTCCAGTGGTCTGTCACCCTCACCGGGAAGAAGTTCTTGTCATATTTATGTGAAACCTCCTACATTCCAACTGACACCCATTGCCTCTTGTCCTATCACTAGACATTGAGAAGAGCCTGGCTCCATCCTCCTGACACCCACCCTTCACATATTTATAAACATTAATGAGGTCACCCCTCAGTGTCAGCTGCTCTGTGTGTGTCCTTCTGAGATGCTGCTGCCCTTTCTTACTCCAGTTCCAGGTACAGCAGTGGCAGGTGATGCAAATGCTCTGAAAGCTGCTTGGTTGCCCCTTGGCAGTTTGTCCAAACATAAAATTCACAAAAATTAATGGAGAAGATAATTCAGCTCTGTTGTCTTCCTGCATAAAGTATGCCTCTTGCACAAAATGCCTCTGATCTTTGTCCTTCTGCATGAAGCATGAGGGCATGGTATGCAGTGAGGGCATTCATTCCAGTTAATGTTTTTTAAGGGAAAAAGATGTAAACAATTAGCCTTGGTGTGCCAGAGACAGGCCTAATTGTCTGGAGAGTTGCTGGGTGTGTCTGCTACCCATTACAGGCTGAATGACATCCTTTTGAAAAGCCAGGTCTTACTCCTCTTCGCTGATCCTCCTCTCTAACCATGCCAGCAAGCCGTGCCTGTTTGTGTTAATTAGGCACGCGTTCCACATCTCTGTGCCCTTCTTGTTTTGAGGAGAAAAGCTCAGGCAAGGAGGAGCGTCCCAGGAGAGCAACCTGTTCACACCTCTCGCACAATGAGCACCACCAAGGCCAATTACAGCTCCAAGCCTGAACAAAAGGGTTTGCAGCACGGGCTCTGAGAATGCCTTGCATTGAATCGAGGGAACGGTCATGTGGAAGAAGAAACACACGGTCCCTGAGCTGTAGGCGAGAGGCACATTAGCAGGAACTTCATTACGTGATTGTTCGTTTCTGCCTGAAGGCTTGTTCAAGCTGCTGTAGACACTGACACCTCTCATGTCCCTTCTGAACTTTCTCTTAAAAAGGAGCTCAGAACTCGGCAGTTTGTAGTCACACCGTGTGTGTGTTTTGGATGGAAGGGGTATTTCCTTACCAATGCCTCCAAAGAGTCTAACCAGAGTAATTATTCACCTCCTTTTGTGCTGCAAAGAAGACACGAATGTAATGAAGGAGGTTCCCTCTCCCCAAGCCCTACCTAGAGAAACACTGAAGTGAGTGCTTGGTACTGCTTTTCTCCAGCTCTGACGGGAAGAAACAGAGCTGGAGAGGCATGGACTGTCCCACTTGATCTCAGCCAGGCAGATTCTAGAGCATAAAGTCAGTCTCTCTGCATGGTTCCTGTGCCTACGAGGTCTTCTGCTCCTCCATGGTCTCTCAGGGTGGGGTCTGCACTATTAAAGCTGAAGTGCTCATCCCATCATCACCATATCAATTTTTCTCTGACAAGAGTATCTCTACAACCAGCAATAACATTTCTAAAGCATGGGGCTGAAAGCAAGTCACGCTCAAGCTCAATCTCTCATAAGGTATTAATCCAGTTTTTGAAGGGCTGTCTCTGTGCTGTCTTTGCCACTGTTTTTCTCCCGTCCTTTGCTCTCCACTGGTAGGATTTTTGGTGCTCCCTGCTAATCCCACCCCATCCCACAGCTCCCTCTTCGTCAGGGAGCTGCCAGGAGGTGCAAGCAAGCTGCAGGCTCAGCAGAGCTGCTGGCCAGACTGCTGGGCTGTGAAGTGTTTTCTGTGGTTCAGCCCTGCGCCTGTGATTTAATGCCATGCTAATACTGAGCATCTACTGTAATGCAATATTGTTCTAAACCAAGCAGCAGCCTAACATGTGTGTGGTGTTTTTTCATTTCCAAGCTGGAGGCAGGTTGTAAAATAAGTGTGGGAACAGTCCGTCTCCAGCGGTGACTTAGGAGAAGCTTCCTTTTACAGGCTTTTGATAGACTGTTTCACAAAACAGCTGGAGATCTGTAGGGTCAGCAGCTATGCTCAACCTGCTTGTGGTTTCCACAGATATAGGGCATAATGAAGAGACTTGTCTCAGAAGATTTAGCAAGTCAATGGGCATCTGCAGAACAGACTGTCAGAATCTAAGCTGGGAAGGATGTGTGCCGATCTTCCCCTTTGTATTCCAAAGTAACCCCTAGGTCAGAAGAGCCTGGTTTTCAATATAATAAACAGGAGGCCAATACAGCTGAAAAATCAGGGTCAATATGGGGTCCCTTCCCAAAATGTTAGTCCATACGCATGGAGCGGTGTTGAAATTCCAGGTTCCTGTTAAGCCTTTGAGAGAAAATCATGGGATTTCACAAGCTTTGTTGCTTGAGCTCACCCAGATTGCTAGAATTTGGCAAATGGCAGAAGTGGAACCTGTTCCTGAAATTATAAATCTGGATTTGCATTTGTTTTTATATATCAGCCACCAGCCAAAGTTCATGCTGCTTGGTGGTCTGGGCCAGGCCAGTCTGGGATCCAAGCATTAGGAGAGAGCACACACTTCTCTGGAAAGAAGACATCAGTTAAGAGAATTCTTCGGTTTCTGCTGGAATCAGCCACAGTCAAGTAACCACAAAACAGTTCAGCTCACTGTGATTTAATTCCTTTACTTAGAAAAACAGTATTGAACCATTCCTACAATAATGGATACTGGCCATGCTTAATTTTTCATTTTAAGCACGAGCTATTAATTATGGGACCATTCCAGACTTCCCGGTCCATCACTTCTGTTCTCACTGGAATGTGACATGCATAGCAAGCTGGCTGTTACGGCACAGCCAGGCTGACAGGCTCCTGATGACTTCCCTGGCTGTGCTTAGGTGCACTCTACTGACTTGAACTGATTTGTGCTCCAACTCAAATTTATATGGAGCCTCCTATGTTCCAGCTTATACCCATTGCCCCCTGTCCTATCACCAGAAGACACTGAGAAGAGCCTGGCTCCATCCTCCTGATCTCTACCCCTCACATATTTATAAACACTAATGAGGTCACCCCTCAGTCTCTGTTTCTCCAAGCTCAAGACACCCAGCTCCTTCAGCCTTTCCTCATAAGGGAACTGTTCCACTCCATCATCTTCATGACTCTGCACTGGACTTTCTCCAGCAACTCCGTGTCCTTCTTGAACAGAGGGGCCCAGAACTGGACACAAGATTCCAGATGTGGTCTCACCAGGGCAGAGTAGAGGGGGAGAGGAACCTCTCTTGATCTGCTAACCACTCTGCTTCTGATCCACCCCAGGATGATGTTGGCCACAAGAGCACATTGCTGGCTCATGGTCATCCTGCTGTCCACCAGGACCCCACGTCCCCTTCTCCTGTTCTGCTCTCCAACAAGTCAGTCCTCAACCCCTACTGATCCCTGGGGCTGTTCTTGCTCAGATGCCAGACTCTACCTCCTCACACATTGTACTTTAAACTTTACATGTGTAAAAAGTCACAAAGACAAACTAACAACACACTGCCTACACAGGCAGGGCTGAGACAACTGAGTGCTTTTTTGCTTTGCAACAGGTAGAAAGGAACTGATTTGATAGACACTGTTATGATGTGGTGCTTTGCCAGTTGCATGACCCAGCAAAAGCAGTGCAGCCATCTACAGGAAACACAGGTAGATTTTAGTATTTATCCCTACAAGGCACAAAAAGTGAACCAACACAGCCAGAAAAGGAGGAGGCAAGTGAAACCACAAACCTGCTCACTGCAAGTGTAACAGAAAGCAACTGACCCAAAAATTCAGCAACAGAGAAATCAACTACAGTCCACATTCTGCCATAGCCACATAAAGACCACCAAGGAGAGCACCTGAGAAATGCAGAACCCAATTCCTTTCCATAGTCCAATTCATCCCATCCCATTCTTACCAGCAGCTCCAATTGCAGAACATGCAGTCAGGGATCCCTCCAACAACACAGACATTCCATGAGACACCACCACCCTCCAACAGCCTGCTTTTATAAAGAGATGGGCTCCAGGGCTGCACCTGGACTCAGGACCCAGGAGCACCCACTCAGGGCTGTTAAGGACCCTCGAGCTTCTCATGAGCCCAGCCCTCCTGCTTGGAGGGCCCTTTTACAACAGAGGGGATCATCTTTCATGTCAGTGTCTGGTATGGTCTGTGTCCCTACCACTCAACTCCTGCTGGGTTGCAGCCAGCAACAGAGCCAAAGGTTCTACTTGGTGGCAAACACAGAGGCCAACACAGTCTTTCCCTTGACTGTAGTAGGAGGCACCTAATCAGCTTGGTCCCTTCACCTGGTTGTGAGATTCATCCATGTGTCAGCTTTGATTCTCAGTACTTCACATGGATTTTTAGCTGTGGGGTAATTGGGATGTGAAGAAACCACTCTCTGTTATACAACAGAGGACAAGGCAAAAGCGTTTAAAAATTTATGTCAAAACCATAAAGGAGGAAAAGAACTTTCTGGTCTCCATTTAACACTCACAAATAGCACTCTGAGTCTCTAGATAGGGACTGAGCAGATCACTTTGTCCATGAACATCTCGTACTCCACAGCCAGAGGTGGTGCAGGTACCTCAGCTGCTGTTGTGGGAAGCTGTGAAACTGAGACGGCCGTGTAAGAGGTTGTCTAATTAGAATCACAGAATCACAGAACATCAGGGATTTGCAGGGGCCTCGGAAGATCCTCTAGTCCAATCCCCCTGCCACAGCAGGATCACTTGGATCAGATGAAGATTGACATGGTTCACCACTGTGTTAGATGACACAGCTAGCGACACGTTCAGAAACACTCTGAAATCCTTCTGGTGGTTGGACACGGTTTTGTGGATCAAATGCTTGTGTTGTTTAGCAGCAGCTAAATGCCAAACACTAAAACTATTGACCAATGTAGGGGAGGATATAGCAGAGTAGAGCACACGTGTAATTAAATACATGCTAAAAAGACATATTTAGGTGTCAGTGTGGGAGCCCAGAGTTTCTCTTTACCTTTCTCAAGTGACCTCAAGGGAGACACCATGCTCCACTTGTCCTTTTTGTTTTCTGCGGAGTGGGGACTGGTACAAAGGGCAGCGAGTCCATGAGTGGATTTAGCACAGTGGGCTTGCAAGCACTATGCTGAGACTAATTAGCATCTCCAGCTTTCTGTTGACTTTATTTATTCCCACTGAGGGTGAATTAAAAGACAAAGTCTACTTAAGCCTATCTGAACACACAATCAAATCCAGGAGAAAGGTGCTGTTTGAAGTCTAAACCCAACACACAGCTTTATGCACCCCCCTCCTCCCCGAGTGCTGTACATCAGGAATGCAAGCAGTGAAAGCCAGCTCCACAGCAGCAGCCTGAGTTTCTCAGCTGCGTGAAGCCCCAAAAGGCCAAGCCTCTACCACTGCCTGTGTTGATTAATACTTAGCCTGTGAGGAGAAAAATGCCCTCGCAGATACAGCCTTTCTGTGGGAACATCTTCCACTGCTGATCTCGTGTGTGCTCCTGCTGCCGATGGCACACGGTGCATCATCCTCCTGGGCTGCTTCTCTTTGGTTTCCTCAAACAAACTGATCTAAGAGAAGCAAGAGCATGTTTTTGCAGTAGTGCCTGGAAAGGCTTATTGCTGTCATCTGTCTCTGCCTAACCTTTGCAGAGCTTAACCTCCACTCATGTTCTGCAACGTTACTTATGTCCTTTCCTCTGTAGGAAAATACAAGAATTTTTGAACCAGTGTATCCCAAATCCAAAAAATCCAGAGAATCACAGAAAGTTAGGGGTTGGAAGGGACCTTGAAGCATCATCTAGTCCAATCCCCCTGACACAGAGGGATCACCTAGACCAAGTCACACAGGAACACATCCAGGTGGGTTTTAAACTTCTCCAGAGAAGGAGACTCCACAGCCCCCCTGGGCAGCCTGTTCCAGTGCTCTGTCACCCTCAGCACGAAGGAATTCCTTCTTATATTGATGTGGAACCTGCTGTGTTCCAGCTGACACCCATTGCCCCTCATCCTATCACTAGATGACATTGAGAAGATCCTGGCTCCACACCCATGACATCCACCTTCACATATTTATAAACATTATTGAGGTCACCTCTCCCTAAGTCTCCTCTTCTCCAAGCTGAAGAGACCCAGCTCCCTCAGCCTTTCATCATAAAGGAGGTATTCTATTTTCTTCATCATCTTTGTTGCTCTGTGTTGAACTCTGTCGAGCACCTTTATGTCCTTCTTGAACTGAGGGGCCCAGAATATACGTGATATATCAGATGTGGTCTCACCACGGCAGAGTAGACGGAGAGGAGAACCTCTCTCCATCCACTAACCACCCCCTTCTGATCCACACCAGGATGCTGTTGTCCTTCCTGCCCACAAGGGCATGTGGCTGGCTCACGGTTATCAGCCATGCTGTCCACCAGGACCCCCAGGTCCCTTTCTCCTACACTGCTCTCCAACAGCTCAGTCCCCAGCCTATACTGGTATCTGGGATTGTTCTTGCCCAGATGCCAGACTCTACACTTGCCCTTGTTCATTACATTTCTCCCCACCAGAGGAAAGGGGTTGAATTCTGGACAAAATGAAACAGGAGTGCTTCAGGGGTACAAATATGTTACGTTTCGTTCCCCTTTAAGCTCTACTTCTTGAAGAATTCAGTACATTCAACGGTCTTGTTCCGAGACATTTAGTTTTAAATGCAGTTTTAGCACAATGTGTCCCTTCAAAGGGGAGGTTTCACTTGAAAAACATAAAAAATGTTTCACTGCTTCCAAGAGGAAACATTTCATTTAAAACCCGTCCAAGGAAAATGTGTTTACATAGAAGAAAAAACCCCTTGATCAGCTTTTTCAGCCCTAACGTATAGTCTAATCCAACACCAATTACAGTTGCCCTAGAAGTCATCTCCTACAGAAATAGTTGCTGACTGTCCAATGCCTCAATCACCGTCGTCCTGAAGATTCCCAGCTATCTGACTTCATACCTCTGTCAACCTTAAACCAGAGGTAGGGGCAGCTTGTGTCGCTGCACCCAGTGTTAGTTCCTCCTTTTTATTTTCCCTCCTCACAAGCCTTTGTGAGCGCCGCACGCGTGCGCTCGGGGCAAGCATCTGCTGTCGCTTAGCGTGTCTCTTCGCCACCAGGGCTCAGATGTGCAAATTCAGCGTCTCACACCCGCAGTGGGTTGGAGCGTGAAGAAGGAAATTGGTTGGCTGCAGTTAGTGGGAGACTGTTGTATTCACAGTCGTGGGGGCACAAGCCTGCTGCTATTAGACCTGGCTGGGACCACTTGTTGGTGCAAGCTTCACTCATCTGTTTGTAGCTCTGCCTGCCACGGGGATTGCGTGTAGGAGGTGAGAGGACAGCTTAGCTTTCTTGCCCGCTCTTACTTCACTCCCTCTGCTGAAAGTACACTGTGTTTGATAGATGTTCTGTAATTGGGACAGATGGCCATTAAGAACTAGTGCAAATCCAACAAAGTCTCAACGACTAGTTTGCACCTCAGATGAAAACAACTGTTGACCATAAGAAGGAGGGATGGCATTCAGATTGCTGCCCTGACAGCACAGTCTTTGGGTAATGTGAGTGTTGTTTCCCATATGCAACGACTCTGTGGCCACCCAATGCCATCCTTCCTGATAAGACTAAAGGCACTTGCTGCTTCACTGTTTCTGGAAAGGCAGGATAAGGGTAAGTGTGTGTCATGGCAAAATGTACTCTGACGACCAGCAGCACTGCTTCTTTTCCTCTGAGGAACAATTTTTTAGTTAAAAATACACAACAAAGTTATTTTCTTTTTATTTTTTTGCTGGCAAGTGTCTCAAAATGTCAATGAAAGCTGCTCCCTCTGATCCCTCATGTAATCAGTGCCGTGCTATGGGGGGCTGTGTAGGCAGACACAACAGCATTTCAGTAAATGTCTCATTAAGAAACAGCTAGATGCACCAGGTCAGCTTGAAATGCAAATGATGTTTGTGTGATTCACAGGCACTGGTGACAGTTTTCTCTCAGCTCAGCCTAGGTCTTCCCACTTGCTCAGCTGAGATGAGCTTACTGCGAAGATGCTTAAAGTGAGCTACTGTCACCTGGAAATTTCAGAGCTAAATAAAGCCTTTCCAGATATAGGATGCACTAAAGGTAAGCAAAAAGAGATTTTAGAGGAAGAAGTTGGATCTACTGGGGGTTTGGGTTTATACCTGATCCTAACATCACTGCAGAGCCCCCAGTTTGCCCACTTGCTTGCTTTATTTGTCTGGTGTATGCAGATGCTAAGAACTCCAAGGCAGAGGAGTCACTGAGCAGCTGTAAGCACGGTGCCAGCACAGGGGTCTCTGATCTTCACTGGTCTAAAAACAACCGTGGCGTGACGGATGAGTAAAGGAGAGAAGGTGAGCAAAAAGAGGCTGTGCCTTCAAGAACAGTGAAGAACTGGAAAATACACGTGGATTTGAGTTTTCACTTTGTTGAAGTGTTCGGACAGGAGCGTTAGAAAGACAACTAGTAGCTAGGGACTGCCTGAAGGTCAGGAATGGCGAGTCTATTGTTCCTTGACCTTACTCTGCACAGCATTGAAAAACATGTTCTCTGAGATGTTTACGCACAAGGACTAAAATATTTTGTTTAACAAACTGATCAGATGTTGGACAAGCACTGAAGAGTGGCTGGGATTGGGAAATAAAGGAATGAAAAGGCTGCATAGAGAAGGAAATTCTTTTCCCCACAACATCTGAATGTGTCAGCCAGGTCACAGTACATTCAGGCACTTGATATTTACTTTGCCAGTGGTAGAAGAGCAGTATCATGACCGTTTCTGTTTGAAGTTGCTAAGTTATGAAACCACAAGTTCCACAGCAGACTCACAGATGAGTAGGCTCTGCTCAAAAGAGTCACTCAATTGTCATGAGGACGAGCAGCTTTGAGGCAGCCTCACCGGGAGAGCTAAAGAAAACAGAGCTTGGCTCGCCGTGGCCAACGCAGACAAGGCAGTATAATTATGCCTGAACAGGTCTCTGTACTTGTGTAGAGAATTCAGATTGTGGGACCATGGAGATATTAGAGTCTCTTGAATGAAGACACTGTAAACACAGAGTCCAAGAGTCACCTTTTTGTGGTTCTTGAACTTTTCTGTCACAGAAATGCTGGTTCAAAGTGAATCTCTTTCATAATAACCCACACGAAGTTAGAAGATAAAGGCACATTGTACATCTTCAAACCACTAAAACTTTCAGATAGGCATTTCGCTCTTTTCCTGGAGATTTCTGGAGGAATTCAATAGCTCATTTTCATTTGTGGATGTAGTTCCTCTTTGAAGAGGGATTCAGGATCCTTAAAAACCACCTAAAGACAAAACTCCATACATAGTCTTATACTCACAGATGGAATAATTTACCACCCACTGTCTTTTTGAGGAATATTAACACTTAACATCATTTAAAACACTTTTCAAATTAAAATGTAATAAGTGTCTTTGCATTTGACCACAACATTCTCTGCAGAGAGCTTGCTCTTCCAGTACCAGAACAACAGTAAATGTTAGTGGTACCCTTTTTCACAATTAATCATAGAACTGTAGAATCATTCAGGATGGAAAAGACCCTTGGAATCATCAAGTCCAACCATCAGTCCTACCCTGCAAGATCACCCCTAAACCATATCCCCAACACCCTGTATGAATTACACTATTCACAGACGCGGTGTCTTTCGTGGACAGCTACAGCAACACAGGCAATAAAGCTGGGACCGAGGGGAAAACCTTGCTGAGATGTCTGATGATGCTGAGAAGATGTGCATTACATAAGTTGTTTTTTCCAGGCCTTCCTCAGTCTCTCTGTAGTTTTGAATGACTCAAGAGCTTTATCACGTAAGAAAGTTTCCCGATAATCTACTCAACAAGTTATCATCCTCCTTCAGTATGCTATTAGAAATGGTTGGTTTGCTTTCACAGTTCAGTGGCATTTACTGCTCCTGCTGAGAGGTTTCTAGCAGCCTCGCAATAACATGAGGCCCACGTGGAAGTTCAGCCAACGTCAGATAGGGGAAACTGCAGCTTTAAGCCGCAACAAACTTAATAAAGTCACGGTTTTCCAGGTTTCAGAGCAATGGGACTTGGTATGACAAACTGCAGCTGAAGTCTTATCTGAAATGGTGAACACGCACCTTTCTGGCAAGTCCTGTCGTAAACAGCCAAGTAATTCATTGGGGCTATTCTTGTCTCGGCATGAGTCACCAGGCACATTGGTCATACCTTTGTGCATGGACAAAGGCAAGGAGACAGAATGCTGAATAGCCTGCGTGGTTAAATTGAGTGCAGGACTTGACTCCAGGCTGTTACTCAGCTTGATGCCTTTCCTTTGACAGCAGTGTTGGGAGGCCCGTCCAGTCTTTCTCGGCGTGCTTGAGTACCTGCAGGTGCAAAACTGGTGACCACACCTGCCAGGGCGGGTTTGCCTGTGTGACTATTTTTGGCCACTTTAGGCTTGTGGGGAAGTGCCTCGTCTGCACCTACGTGGAAAAAAGATGTCTTGGACAGCAGTCTTCGATGTTTTTAGGGGATCATAGGATCATAGGATGTTAGGGGTTGGAAGGGACCCAAGAGATCATCGAGTCCAACCTCCCTGCCAGAGCAGGACAAAACTATCTAACACAGATCACAGAGGAACGCATCCAGGCGGGCCTTGAAAGTCCCCTTTTAGGGTGATGTAGCACCCTAAATCACACGCTGTCACGTGAAATGGCACAGGTTGTCACAGAACTTTGAGTGATCTGGTTGGGGCTAAGTGTCAGCGGTAGGAAGCTGTGGTCTGTCTTCCTCAGGCTTCTGACACGTGATTTTCTGGCAACTGGGCTCTTCAGATTGAGTGAGAGCGTATAGAGACTTTGACTCCCATTGTCACCTTTCAGAACAAAAAGGAAGAAGAATGGTGTATGATTCCAACGGGATTTATGGACTAAAGGTGTTTTTAATGCCTGCGTTAACCACAAGACAGCTTCCTGGGGAATGGTTGTTCTCCTTCTTCACATCGCTGCATTTTGTCACACTAAGAGAACAGGTACTGCTGTGTTTCTCACAAGAGCACGAGAGGGTTTTAGTACCCTCTCCAGGTTTATGAGTCTCCATGTGCAATGTTTATCATTACTAAATATAGCTATGAAAAGCACCCATCCATTTCATGGTATTTAAAACACAATGACTCTTCAGCCTCTTCAGCTTTCCTCCCTCTTCAAGAGGGAGAAGGTATTCAGCCGGCCGTATGTTTGTTGCCTCAGAAAGATGTATGTGTCTATAGTGAAATCACAAACGCTTGGTTGCCTGAGCCTTTATAAATATTGTCCTTTGGCCCATTGCTCAAGTGATTACTTCATTAGCCCAAGACATACAGCTGAAATAAATGTGATATACAGTGCTGATTTTGGACTGTTCTCAGGCTGCGGGGTCCCTTTTACTATGGGAAACATAAGATAGTCTTTTCTGTTTGCAGAACCAGTGATAACTTGCCCCACAGAGGACAGAAGGCTTACGTTGAACTTGACTTCAAAACATTGCTTAATCTCAGGGCACTATCTAGAAAGGTCTCTGTTTCAGTTGAGGTTCAAGTTCACGTCCTTTTGATGCTGTAAATGGAGCATGCCCGACCGGCTGACGCAGGATAAAATGTACTGCCTGCTTTCATAGGAACAAGTTAACAAATTACCAGGAGGTTAGATTGCTCTGCTTTGCATGCTGAAAATCCAGAGGTACTGATACTACAAGGTGATTTGTGCTGTCATCCCTAGAACTTCGTTCACTCATGTTGTCATTCTTGTTCCTCCTGCTGATCTAGAACATCTCGTTATCTCAGCAGTATTTATACACACGTGGACCACAAGGGTCGAGTGAGAAACACTTATACCACTGCTGATCTGCAGCCTAGTGATTCACATGGTGTTTGAACGAACATTATCTACTGGACATTGTCCTAGATCACCTACTCTAGTTGTCTCTGCCTGAGCAGTGGGGTTGGACAAGATGATCTCCAGAGGTTGGTTCCAGCTTCAGCCATTCAGTGATTCTGTGAAGTCCACCTTGCCCCAAGACCCAAAGCCACGTGCTTATTCTAGTATGATTAAAAGTAGGAAGAATTCTGTATCGGATGTGTTTATGTTCTCTTTCATCCAGAGATGCTGAACTGGGATGATCAGGGAGGTTGTGGAGTCTCCTTCTCTGGAGATGTTTAAAACCCTCCTGGATGTGTTCCTGTGCGACTTGGTCTTGGGGATCCTGTTGTGGGTAGGGGATTGAGCTAGATGATCTTTCGAGGTCCCTTCCAATCCCTAATGTTCTGTGATTCTGTGAAGATATGTGTGAATTTTTCAATTACATTTAAAAAACAGAAGAATTAGTGCTGTCTCTGCAGTTCTTTTCCTCTTTCAATCACATGTTGGACCAGTTATGATACTTTTCTTAAAATTTCAGTAGGAAGCATGTAATATTTCAGGATTTGGCTTGTTGTTCTCTGCCTACAGTTTTCTTTTCTTTTTTTTTTTTTAATGTTACCTTCTTTTTACATGGTCTCCCTTCCCCGTAAAGGAAAAGAACTATCAAACCTTTCTCTGCGTCCGTGTAACTATGGCTTGAATGCAGTCCCAGCACCAGCCAAACAAATACAAGAGCGGTTCAGCATGGGAATGGGACTCTCTGTTCTAAAGCTGGTTGCTTTGACATCTGCTTTGCTGTTGCTCCAAAGCTTTCTGCCTTATATCTTCAGATCTCTTCAGGCCCTGGTTCTTCCCACAGATCACCTTCGGCACTGCACATACTGTCTCCATCCAGGCAATACAGCACTACACTAAATTAACAAGCTTCTGAAATACTTCCTAAAAGCCCTTTCACAGTAAGAAGTGCTTCAGGAGTGATCTGGTTTTTTGTCCCCACAGCCAAAACATCCCTGTAACAGGCAAGAAATCACATCAGATATCAAGGAGGTGTTGCATTTGCAGCAGTAAGATAATTGCTGTGTGATCTTTTCTCCATGCTTCTCACGCTAAGAAGCTAAAGGCTTCCCAGGTGCCACAAGAAAAGATTTGTCACCCTTTGGAGAATTTTCCTGTACACAGCTGGTTATACATAATGCTGTGGGAGGACTGAACCACGAATTTGCTGTAACATCTCTCTTAAAGACAACATGTAAAATTCTCTCTTACAGACAGGATGTACCCTGCAGAGGGTGCATCCTAATAGGTTGAACCTATTAGGTTCTCATGTTAATAAAGTGGTTTCTGCCATGCATCTTGTAGTTAATAGGTAGTTTACTTTCACGCAGCTTCAAAGTAAGGTAAGAATATTCCTCTGCCTGGAAATAGTCCCGTAGTCTGAGTCACACATGTCGAAAAGATATAGACAATAACCTAGGTGCATGGCAGATTAATCAAAGATAAGAATCACAGAACATTAGGGACAGGAAGGGACCTCAAAAGATCATCTAGTCCAATCCCCCTGCCTCAACAGCATCACCTAGACCAAGTCACACAGGAACATGTCCAGGTGGGTTTTAAACATCTCCAGAGGAGACTCACAACCCCCTTGGGCAGCCCCTTCCAGTGCTCCATCATCCTCACCATGAAGAAGTTCCTTCTCATATTGATGTGGAACCTCCTATCTTCCAGCTTACACCCAGTGCCCCTTTTCCTATCACTAGATGATTGAGCAGAGCCTGGCTCCATCCTCCTGACACCCACCCCTCACATACTGATAAACTTTAATGAGGTCACCCCTCACCCTCTGTTTATCAAGGCTAAAGAGACCCAGCTCCCTCAGCCTTTCCTCATACGGGAGGTGTTCTACTCCCTTCATTATCTTCATGGCTTCCCAGAACTGGACACCATATTCTAGATGTGGTCTCAGACTGACCTTCCCTTCCAAGACAAGTTGTCCAGCTGATTTGTGATGGACTACCTTTGGACTGCACTGTGAAAAAAAAGCCATCCAGAAAAATCAGTAATATCCAGACCAGTGGACTAGACGCTGAATTGTGAGGACCACTCCCAGTCCTACCTGGCTTCTTTTGGTCATCCAGACCAGTAACTTTATTACTCCTTAATTCTTCTGGAAGGAGAAAAAGAACATCATTTCTGCCTGAGAGGGATCAGACAACAACCTTTGGAGGTCTGCAGATGTTTGTAAGAGGAAGACTGTATCTACTAACACCCACACCCCGAAGAAGAGTCTAGAGAACCGTAAAGAAGCAGGTTCAGCTGCAGGGAATCCCATTGTGATTCAAATGCCTGCTTGAATACCAAAGAAAGATTCTATCTCGTTCTTAATCTGGAGTAAAACTCAGGGCTAGAAGAAAAACATCTGCACTCACAAGGGTGTTACTTTTTATGTGTCACTGTGGGGTTTTTATGGAGACTGTTAAGAAGACCAGAGGGAGCTTTAAAATTCTTATGAGCAATCCAAGCAATATCAATTTGGGTTTCTTTTCCAGTCCTTCCTGCTACTGCTGATCTTTGCAGCAGCAAGATGCCAACATAAATTTCTGTCCTCTTTTCCTTCTTTAGTTAGGTCTGACAGAGCAGAAAGCACATTCAGCTCAGCAGATACAACAGCATTACTGCTGCCACAGAGCCAGGAACTTGCCCTGGAAGGCTGCTTGGGTTGACTACTCTGTCATCCTACTGACAAATTAGTTTTCCTTTAACTGGTTAAAGATAGTTGCCTTCTAACACCTTGGCTGCAGCAGTTTGCCCTTAGTAATACTGCCATACGAGAAACACTAAGAGAGATGGTGAAGGAACAGGGGAAGTTGGTGTTTTCAGAGTGGTTTGGGCAGTGGCTGTATTTTTTGCTATTCAGTTTACCAAATAAAACTTCCACCAGAGATGGACCAAACAGGACAAAGAAACAAATCTCAGACAAAAAACATCCAGAAAATCCTGCTTTGTCTAGTACAGAGCAGAAGAAACTGGACCTCTGGCACCTCAGATGACACAAGGT
Source organism: Rhinopomastus cyanomelas (assembly GCA_013400115.1). NCBI lineage: Eukaryota > Metazoa > Chordata > Aves > Bucerotiformes > Rhinopomastidae > Rhinopomastus > Rhinopomastus cyanomelas. Next base: position 177,789 of record VXBP01000803.1, on the reverse strand, counting down.
TTATACTGGAGAAGAAGAGGATTTGGCTCTTCACTCCTGGGGACTTGTGTGTATAAAACAATACAAGTGTATTTGCAGAGTTTCTTGAACTGGAGCCTTAAATCAATCACAAAACTTAACACCCCGTCAGTCCGTCTCGGTACTGTTCTTTCAGTAGGATAGAAGTCAGGAGGAAGTTACTTCTGCTGCCTGTTAAGGTCTCACAGAGAGGCATAGTCTGAGGTGACACCACCTCAACAAGAGAGCTGATATTTCCTCTAACATCTAGGGGTCACTCAGGGCTGATATAGACTGAGGTAGTGGTGTTGATGCAAACACAGGTCCACACCCTTGGCTGAAATTACAGCTAGTGGTGATGAATTCTCACCTATTAAATGTGTTAGAAATGTGTGAAAATCTATGCTGAAGTTGCTTCAGGTCTATGCTTTTGGAAAGCAGGAGTCATCTGACATGGCAGCATGGCTCAGTAGTAAGTTTTCTGGGGACAAGCTGTCAAAAACTTCTCCTTGACTGAAAGGAGAAGGGATCGAGCCATGCACCATCATATGGGTTTCGCTGTGAGTAATGGCAACTAAAAGTCATCGTGAAGCCAGCTGCAGTTAAAGGAAAGAGAAGCATGCCTCCATGTCAAGAATGAGAAATGGAAAACAAATACTTTTGATATCAGGTAACCAAGGGTGAGAGCAAACCTCTTATTCACAGGATCACAGAATCACAGATTATTTTTGGTTGGAAGATCACAAAGTCCAACCTTCCACCCAGCACTGCCAGGTCACCACTAAATAATGTCCCTAAGCACCAGGTCCATGTCATCTAAATCGTTCCAAGGATGGTGACTCCATCATTGTCCTGAGCAGCTTGTTCCAATGTTTTATAACCCTATTGGTCAAGACATTCTTCCAAACATGAAGACTAAACATCCCCTGTCACTGCTTGCAACCATTTCTTCTTGCCAACCGTATTGCTTGCCATCAGGGAGATGGGGCTCTCCCTTTCCTCATGCCAACCTCCTTTCGGGCAGCTGTAGAAACCAATAAGGTCTCTCTTCGGTCTCCTTTTATCAAGGCTAAACAAATCAAATTTCTTCAATCACTCCTCACAGGACTTGTGCTCCAGACCCTTCACAAGCCTTGTTATCCTTCTCTGGACACACTCCAGCACTTCAACGTTCTTCTTGTAGTGAGGGGCCCAGAACTAAACAGAGTACTTGGGGTGTAGCCTCACCAGTGCTGGGATGTCAATCACTTCTCTAGAAGGACTATTATGCTGTTTGACCACCATCTTCATAAATGTGCAGTCTAAACATCCCCTGCCACAGCTTTGAACTATAATGTGGCTTCATGTCACCCTCCTGTGATGTTTTACTGCTGACCAGCTCTGGATGTTACAAAATGCCTTTGGAACCATTGCAGCTGACACAGCAGTTGTCAGCTCCTGGATCTACAATCGAGGTGAGTTAAAATAGAGCTTATCTGAGTGGTGGTAAGCGAGTGAGAAGAAAACTGGACTTGGCATGAGGACTATACAATGCACCAAAGCCACAATGTCTATCACAAGCATTTTCCTGCATTCTGACTGTCCTTCCTGGCTTGTTGTAGACCTCACGAAATTCATGCACAAAAAAAGCACAGACTTACAGAATCATCCTAGCTGGGAAAGACCAGAAAGACCATCAGGTCCAACCATTAACCTAGCACTGCCCAGTCCACCACTAAACCATTTCCCTCAATGCCACATCTACATATCTTTTAAATACCTTCAGAGATTGGGTTCTCCACCACTTCCCTGGGCAGCCTGTTCTAGTGCTTGACAACCCTCGGCTACATGACCCAGGGAGCTACAGAATAAAACTGTGCTGTTCTCTGAAAGCTTCCTGTAGAAGCCAGCAGAAAGTCTCCCAGGTTACGAGAAGAATCAATGTGATGGAAACATCTCCCTGCAATACTGTGAGCTCTGTTATATTTGCAGAATCACAGGACATTAGAGATTGGAAGGGACCTCAAAAGATCATCTAGTCCAGTCCCCCTGCCAGAGCAGGATCACCTAGACCAAGCTGCACAGGAACATGGCCAGGTGGGTTTTAAACATCTCCAGAGAAGCAGACTCTGCAGGGTGCAAATTCTGCCTGATGCTTCACTGAGGCGTGTGGGAATCTGGCAAAATTAAATTAACATCTTTTACAATTGGAGAAGAGCACTGGTTTTGGATTCTAAGTTCTTGAGGCTTGCAATTAAAACATCATCACTGAAACATTCCTGTGCATCGTAGGTGTAGTACTACGTTACTCTGCACAGGCGTTCTGGCTCCTGCTTGAAGGAATATTCCTGTCCAGGCAGGGACACTGCAAATCTTTGGGAAATAAGTGATATTTTAACTTTGCAGGATGTGAGATCTATGCCATCAGTTACAGATTAGGTGCAGCAAATAACAACTAGCTAGTGAAAAACACAACTGCAGATTCACTTTCTCCCTTTCTGCTGGGGGAGAAGGCAAGGCAGAGGCCAAAGCTTCCTCCTGATGCCTCATGGGCTTTCCTGTGTTGTTTTGTGATTCTGTGCTTTTTACAAGAGTTTTGCTGATTTGAAGGAGCTGTGTGGGCAACAGCCACTTGGGATCCTAATTAAGGCTTCAGAATTATGTTCTAATTTTGTTTCAGTGTTGCAAGGGTGGAAATAATTTAGCTTCCTGGACTAACTGCAGCCATTCCAAAGGCTCTAAATCCTCAGCTAGAAGGCAGGGAATCAGTCCTGCCACTCTCCTACCTTCAAACTACCCTCTTAATTTTAAGGTAATTTGTTTTCCTCCACCACCTCTTTGAAACAGACAGCAAAGAAAGGGCCAGGAGAGTTTTCTCACAGCCTGCTTTCATACTCATCTATTTCCCAGGGTGGAAGCGAACAGATGCAGCTTCTGGCTTACAGCATCTCCGTAGCCTGTCAGGATTGCATTTAGCTTCTGTTCACAACTTCTGGGGCTTTGCTTAATACACAGACTTCATTTTTCACCAGCTGCTGGGTATTTTTATAAATAGAACTGGATAGGAGAAACTCACTTATTTCTTTTCAAAGACCCTACCAGTTGAGAGGACTCGATTTCTATTGCACAATTCACAAATTCAACAGAAACCTCTAAAATGTTCTGAAGCAGACTTGTATCATCCTCTCAAAAACACCCCTAATATCTCTTAAGTATATTGACATCATGCAGGCATTATCCCTCACACGTTCTCCAGGTCAAAAATTTGACTTAAAATCAAAATGTATTTTGAACAAATATCTATATTTTATATGTCTTCACGGATTGTGTTTTCAAGTTTCTCTGCAATTCAGGAAGATAGAAAAATGGCCTTTTGATAGAGAGGGCTCACTGGTTGTTTTGTTATGAGTGTTGTGATCCCTAATGCCAGAGGTTCCTAGATCTCGGGTACTAGGAGTAACGACCATACTCAATTAATTATTTTCCTCCTGTGTATTAGTTGGCTTAAGGCAAAAAACTCCTTTGGACAGACATTTTCTCAGTTCCTTCATCCTAAAAGTGACTTGCATGCAGAATGCATAGAAATACTGACTAATGCCACTGAATTCACAACCATTAGCCACTAGGAAATAGTGTTACTGATTCCTCTCCATGGAAAATGCCAACCAAAAGAGTATCCATAGGTGTTTGGGTCTAGAGTTAGAGTAGAAGATTCAAGGTCATCTTCCTTCTGCATGGAAACACAGACCTCAAAGTCTTATTCCTTTGCTAACATGGGTTAATAGGTGATCCTGGACTGGATGATCTTTCGAGGTCACTTCCAATCCCTAATGATTCTATGATTCTATGATTAATGTGTCTAGGCTTGCCTGTTATTAGTATGTTCCTGTGCGACTTGGTCTAGGTGATCCTGCTGTGGCAGGGGGACTGAACTAGATGATCTTTCAAGGTCCCTTCCAATCCCTAATGATTCTATGATTCTTAACTTCCTTATTATAAATCTAAATATGTACCAAGAATTAACTCTTCATCAGCAGAATGGAGTCATGCAAAGTTTAGCATTAGATGGGAAGTGCTGTATGAACGGAAAGGACACAGGTGTGTGAGCATCTGTATTGTGCACACATAGCACCTTTGTGTGGGTAGACCTGGAGACTATCTAACACAACACTCTGCCAAGGGTTCCATGTCATGAGAAAAACAACTTTAATATACCAGCAATTGTGAAAGAGGAATTTGTGACCTGGATGCTCAGTGCTAGTGAAAATTTTACTCCCCACATAATCATTAATAAAACATTCTGCTTCTGCTTCAGCTTGTACAAAAAGCTGTATAAATGAAGACAGTGTGACTGGAGGTGAGATACCTTATTGACAAACAGTCTTGAAACCCTGTATTTTATTTGCGATTCCATTTCTCAAGGCTCTGTGAAGACTTGTAACAGGAAGGACATTCCAAACAATACTCTGTCTACCAAGACCACAGGTGGGAGATGAAGCAAAGATGCTGAAAGATGGAGATTTTTCGTGTCAGCAGTAAGATATTCAGGTGGTCCACCTTGCCACACAAGGCACAGTGCTGTATGTACCACAGCACCACGACACACTGGTTTGAGACTCTACCAAAGTCCGCAATGACTGTCTGTGTCGTACCTCTTTACATCTGTCAGCACTTGAGCCCTCTTCCAGTTCCCAGTAGAATGCCTTATCTCTTCACCTTCCTAAACATTTGCTATCGTTTTGAGTGAGACCTCTTTTTCCTAAAGTGACAGGACGGTTGTGATCCATTAGAAGCTCCTGGCACTGTGACGGACGGGTAGTTACACGGCACTGAGCGCCAACACCATCTCAACATCCTCACAAGGGAAATGGCTCCACTTGCTGCTGTGAGGTAGCCTGCAGGAAATGTAAAGGATGAATTGCTTTAGGGAGAACAATCCTTTCAGATGTAATTGTGCCTAAACCAGATAGTTCCTTTTGTCTGCAAACCCTCTGATACCATTTCTGCTATTCTAAGCTGAAATTGATTTTTTTTTTTAATCACAGATCAGTTGAAAAAAAAACTGGGAGAACACAATAGAAAGTGTCAACTCTATTTTTTCCCCTTATTCTCCACACAAGCGAGTCCAGAGGTGCAGATAAACTGGGGAAAAAAAACAGGAAATTGATAATCTGACATCAAGGGCTCCCAGCGGTCCCCTTTCTAGTCATCTCCTACAGCAGCAGGCAGCAGCAGTTCCCACGGGCTCTGTGGAGACATCACTATCCCAGAGCTCACCATAGCAGCTGGAATTCTCACTGGGAGCCTGGACTTTGTGTCACACCCACTTTTGGTGCTGTATTTATTCCCATTTCCTCTCCTCCCTTTACAATATGGCACAGAAGACCCATGCCACTGCTACGTCTCACACACCAAGATCTCTTTGAATCACCTTTACCCTAAAGCAAAGGAACACACACACATCTGGGTCCCTGCAGTGCCACTGCTGTGCCATTCCTGCTGCCCAGGGGGGTAACGCCAAACAGACTCTCCTTCTCTGGAGACATTTAAAACCTGCCTGGCTATGGTCCTCTGGGACTTGGTCTAGGTGGTCCTGCTGTGGCAGGGGGATTGGGCTGGATGATCTTTCGAAGTCCCTTCCAATCCCTAAGGCACTGTGATACTGTGGTTCTTCAACTCGAATGGCCTGAGTACAGTGCTAACTATCACTGCCTCTGTCCCCTTGGTTTCAACAGGCAAAGGAAGGTTTGATGCTGGTAATTTCCAAATATTTAGGATGTTATAACCCCACGTGGCCAAGCTTTTTCTGCAGCTGCAGGCAGCAGGTGTTGCCTGTGTTACACATGTCTCAGCAGAAGTCTTAAGAGTATTCCATTATTAAGAATTACAGCAATATTACCCAAGCAGTGTGTTTGGGGGCAAAAACAGCTTCCCTGGTAGCTCTGACCCATTCTCAGGAGAAAGCCAACTCATTGCCTGACTAGGCAATGAAAATACGTTAATCTGACTGTGGCCCTTGTAAGATAAATTAACCTGGATTTTGCCCTCTTGGTGATATGTTAACAGAGATTTTTTTCTGGCGGGTGGCAAATGACCACGGCATTAACTCCTGAAAACAAGTCTGAGAGTGGTCACATACAGCACACTTCAGAGAAGTAAACTCACATTTACTTACTCCTTGGGTTAACCAATCCCACAATCTTTTCCATACAGCTGAGAAATAATGACCCTAATATTTTAAGCAAACCCTATGAGACATATCAACATATCCTTTAGTTAGCTCAGCGACCACAGATTAGATTTTCCTGGGCAAAGCCACGGTTTCTCGCTGCTAGGCACAGTCTCTCTGCAAACAACCCTTTCAGTGCAAGGATAGTCTTTCATCAGTGTAGGAGTAAAACTAGTCTCCATCCTGTGTGAGTTTATGGGAACTGTGGCTGCTGTCCCTCGGCTCACTCATCGACTCATTGGTCTCTGTCTTTTATTGCCATTGGAGTGCAAAGTTTGCAGACAGCACAGGCGATCCAGCCTGCGCTAAGCAGGAGCAAACCTAGTGATCTCCATGCAGTTCTGCTCATGTGCGTGAGATGCTGACTTGTGCACAAAGCATCTTGGCTATAAATAAGAATCTGGCCCTTTGTTTATGAATCTGGATGATATAACGTTGGCATCTGAGATGAAAAGCACTAAATCATCAGATCATTAATACCTTTCACTTTTTGTCAAACCATGGGTGAAAACGCCAAACAGAACTTGGGGCAAAGTTCATTAAGCTGGCAACAGTCCTGGGAACACAGGCCAGGATCTTGAACCAAGACTCCAGTGAAATCTGTTTATCTGTGTCATTACCCAAAATGGTCAGAGATGGAAAACAACAGTGGGCAACACTGAGGTTAAATCTCTGTTCATGCTTAAGAGCATAAACCTGTGCTTCTCCTCTTCTTGTACAGGACGAGGTATGAGCTTTGGACATACAAGGTAACTCCTTTTCCTCCTCTTCAATATTTAGTGTTCTCCGTGCAGACAAAGATTTCTGTTTCGTCATGTTCTGGTGTTCTCTATGGCACAGATCCCAGGACCCCAGGAGAACACACAGAACCCTGAGCAAAACTGTTGAAACCTTCCCATGAACTTCAACGAACTCTAGTGGTTTCATCTTGCAGCAGCTGTGAACCATGAAAGCCTTGCTGTTCACGTGTTCAGCAGGTATCACACCTGCACTTGCCTGCTGCCCCACAGCATAAAGCCTACTGGTGTCAGTGGGTGCTGTGCTAGGCTCACCAGGACGTTCTTCTGTACCTGCAAGTAGCCAGCAGCAGAAGCGTGTGCGCGCTGCAGAATGAAACCAGAACCAAAATCCCACTCCTGTTCTGTTCCCTGCAAACACCACAGTAACTCCCAGTGGTGCTGAAATCCTGTGTCCAACGTGACTCTACAGGCAGCTATGAAGAGCTATCAAATAATAGAAAAACAGCTAATAGCTATAAATAGCTCTAAGGTTCATCTGAAGGAGGAGAGAGATTTGTGTTGGTTTAGTATCTGTCAAACCACATGCATCTGCAAACAGCTGTTAACATTTCTTCCACCCAAATACCCAGTTTAACAAGCGCCTGTTAGCACCATGGTGGTATTTCTGTGACAAAATTAATCAGGTTCTCTTAAAGTCACAAATCTATGGCAATTTAAAAACCAGGTGAAGTATGAAATTGTTAATAAAGATACGGGCCACTGACAATTTAATCTCTCCTTTCCCAGGGTAGGGAAGTTGAAAACTTGCGGAATGCTTTGGGGGGTATTCACCAACTACTGAATAATTATAGACACAGCTAAACCAGCCTGCAGGCAGTGCAGCTTGCAGACAGCCCTGCAAGTAAACTGGGTGCTTTCTTGAGCTGCAGGTTCCAGCTGGCCACAAATCAGCTTCAATTACAACAGCAGCCTCTGAATAGGAAGCTAGTTGTGCACGTTCTTACGCAGTAGCACCCAGCATCTGTAGCACAGCTGGAGTAGGTCATGGGTTATACATCACGGCCCAGGCTCACAGTGATCATATCAGTGAATGCATGGAGAGAACTGTCACCCTTTCGGGCTCCTAGAGCCCCTAGAACTACAGGGGCTTCTGTCTTCTGCTGTTACTATGTCAAGGGGTAGAGGCTACAGATAACAACTTTGGTAAGGCAGGGGACAACTGGGAATTGGTAGATTAAGCAAATTGTCCTGGCAGGTCACAAGCAGAAGTTCCTCATGACGGGATTCAGCAGAGCATCAGGAGACCTGCCAGCAATGGAGACGTTTTGTGAATGTCTCTCAGTTGTGCTCAACTGTCCATGAATAACAAACCACAATAAATGGTGAAAGCTGGAATCTCTCATGCTGGCAACTCCAGCCAGAACATTTGGTTTCCAGTTGGAAATGGCTTTCATTGAGAAATTTCACTTCCCTTTATTCAAGAAAATAGATGTTAGAACATCCTGCAGTGCTTGAATCTGAAATGAAATGTTTTCTTTACATCAAATTCCAGAAACTTGTGGGGTGGGGAGTTGGAGGGCTTTTAATAATTTTTTTTAAGAAAACAAAACCATCAATCACGGGAAAAGTTCTCTTCCTGCCTCTGCCTCTGCTTTCTTTCTGATGGGAATTGAGGTATCTCAAGACATTTACTAACCCCTTGTTTTGCCAGCTTTATTTGGAGCTACGGCTATCCCTCGCTGTGTTTTTGTTGCACCGGTGGGTTCTGACCTCAGGTCTACCCTAACAAATACCGTGACAGTTCACCTCTCGTTTTGTCTTGTCTACTTAGCCTCTCTGAAACCACTGATGAGCCATGGATAAGAGTCTGTCTGTCTTCTGACATCATTCATCTTCTGCCTTCTCCCTGGCTGCTGCCTTCTGCAGAAGACTGCTTGAGAAAGTGAAGATAAGATGCTCTAAAAGGGCAAACAGGCTTCTTGTGCAGATTCCTCCAGTGCTGTCCCCAGAGAACTGCAACCACAGACAAGCCAGCCCTGCCAGATGCGACTGGGTCAGCATAATCTACCCCCATCCACAACTCTCCTGATAACCAGCGCGAGATGAGCCAGAACAGATTGTTCTCAATGACAGACTCTAACTTCTGCTACTCCCTAGTGCCAGCAATTACTTTAGCCAGAGCATGACCGTATTCACACACGAGATTAGCCTTTCCATGAATACCAGCACAGTTTTCTCCGTAATCCTTTGGTTTCTTTCCTCTTAAGAGTCCTGAGAAAACTTCTGCTGGCACAAATTATCCCGATTCTACAGAAATCTCTAGAACTCTGACAATTTTTGTTCCAAGTCAGGTTCTTCTACCCCTTGGCAGGGAGACCCTCATGGCATTAGTGTAACTTGATAGGAGAACTGAGGTCTTTGTCCTTGCCCTTGGACCTGCCTTACTGAGAGGGAAAGTAGAGTCCAGGAACCAAGAGCAGAAGGGCAGCACGTTTTTCAGCAGAAAGGAATGCCATCACCATGTCGTCACCACCTGCACTTGCAATAGGTCAATCGCAACGGCAATGACTTTGTAGTCGGGATTGTATTGACTCAGTTTGCATGACCTTCTGAAAGACTAATCTAGTTCCTGCTTATTTTGGGTAAAACCAGTCAGGAAGTGGATAGAATATTTCTTTAATCAGCTTTCTTTAATCGGCTGGTTTGGGGAATGTGATCAATGGGCTAGATGGACAGGGTTATGGTTTGTGCTGCCACAATAACGCTTCCTGCCTGATCGTGTATGGCTGCACATCTCACAAAACCTTATCAAGGCAATAGTAACTAGTGTCTCTTAATTAAAATAAGGTAAAATGAATATATGTGCCAGGATGGACAGAAATTCTTCTTGGAAGTTATTTCCTTAGTATTTGGATATCATCTACCTTATCCAGAAACATCCATCTGTGTGTATAAGAAAGAAGCACGCTTTTGTCCCCTGCAGCAGTGTCCAGACACAAGGCACCAAGTATTGCTTCCTGATCACACAAAACACAGGGTTTTATCTGTGCCAAGATCGTAATATTAACTCTGGAACAAAACAGAGAACAGAGAGCACACACCTGAGAGCCTTCAGCTAGTCTTTCCATCCCCTCAGCCTCTCCAGCCTGCTCTAATAAAGCGTGAGTGAAGCTTTGTTTTCTCAGGACATTTCTATTCTATTAGGAAAGCACAAACGCGGCTAACAATAGCCTTGTGTCAGGCCACAGTTGTATCCTTTGCTGCTAATGCAGACCATTAAAAGACAAAGTGCAGCCAATGTCTCATGAGTTCTCAGAGAGCTGGACTATTTGGATGCCAGATTCACTTGCCATTTCCAGGCTTTGCAGTATAAAAGATTTCAGCGATTCCACCGAGAGAGACTCTACCTGCTACATTTGCAGAGGCCACTAAACTAAGAGGGGCTGCAAGTCAATCGCAGTTAAAATACCAAATATGTTGGCAAATAGGAAAAGTCTGGGCAAAATATAAAGCTGAAGGGACAAGAGCAGGGCAGAAATAATCAAACAGAAGGGATAAGACAAGAGGAAATGAGCTCAAGTTGTGCCAGGGGAGGCTTAGATTGGACATTAGGAAGAGTGTCTTTGCTGAAAGGGTTGTTGAGCATGGAACACGCTGCCCAGGGGAGGGGTGTAGTCACCATCCCTGGTGCTGAGGAACATGGTTTAGTGGTGGACTTGGCAGTGCTGGATTAATGGCTGGACTCCATGATCCTAAAGGTTTTTCCAACCTAAACAATTCTGTGGTTCTCTAACTGCAGAAAAGGGGGCAAGCTGAAAAGGATTGCAAACTGAGCTTGCTGTTGTCCCTTTGCAAAAGAGGTGAGCAGCACGACGGGCTGCCCAGGCTGGGAGCCTTGTCTGCAAAGACAGGTGGAGCAACCCTGCTGCATACCGGGCTGGGAACACCTGAGCTGAAGCACCAATTGGCACACAGGGAGACTGGACCAGATGCTCTTTCAACGTCCCTTCCAACCCCTGATCTTCTGTGATTCTGTGGTGGGAGATTCAGATGGCAGGAAAATTGTTTTAATTGAAAGTATGGGGAAGCAGTGCAGTGCAGGTTGCTTGAGGGTGACACAGAATCTTGAAGAACCAGTGGGAAAAAAGTGAGAATTACAAAGTAAACCTGGTCCCATGCTGGATAAGGGGTAGGGGATGGAGGAGTCTTTTGTTGTTGTTCTGGAGATTGGGCTGGAGTTCTCAAGAGTCAGCTGCATCCATACAACTTGTGTGGGTTCGTGGGCTGTGCAGGAGACCGGTGTGCTTTCCCTGTACTTCCTCAGACTGACTTCATTTAATTTATTGCCCATGGGGCTGCACAACTTAAAGTGGAAGGCAGCACTCCAAGGATAACATCCCTGACTGACCTTCCGTGCCCCCAGTTAATCCTTCTGCTCCGAGGCCAACCCACTCCAGCCTAGTGCCAGAGCTACTCAGTTCACATGATCTAGGAGTCTAGGTTCAGTTACGAGACTTAAGCCAAAACAACAATAGACAACAAGCAGCCACTGTTGCAACACCTTCTAGGAAGCTGTACCCAAATGTAAGCAACCCTTATCACATCCATGAGACCAGCAAGCCCCTGAATAGCCCTATTGGGCCAGATCAGTAGCCCATCTAGCTGACCACGCTGTGAATGCTATTTGACTGCTCTGGGTATTTCGCTGTAACTCAGCTCCTTCCTCCAGGAAGGCAGTTGAAGAGACATCTGAAGGTGGTTCATATCTGAAGTGGTCAGCTGCTGGAATGCAACAGGGCAATAGCTGCAGTCATCACTGCCCAGTCAGAAGCATCACGACTTGCACACAGAGCTACAGGAAAGAACTCCCTTCAGCCACCCTGACATCAAAGCATCATACCCCTTTCCAAGACTGGGGCTAAATGATGTTTCACGTCCTATCATTCCTTACAGAGCTAGGCACTGGGGAGAAAGGCTATTTCTCTGAAGAATCCCTTCTGTTTGAAAGAGTATGTTCACTAAGGGTGTCCTCATTTTCCCTCACCGTCTTCAGGACTCTGACACGCACAGGAGGGGAAGCATTTGTAGTCAGTCACCTCAGCCTGACTTCAAAGGAAAGTGAGCTGGACAAGACGTGCCACAGGCATTAATATTTGCACCATTCCTATGAAGCATTGTTTTGTCCTTGATGCTTAGTGAGGAGACACCCACATGTGTTTTCCACTTTCATTGTGAAAGCAGGAAGCATTTAATTAAAATCAAGCTTAACCTACTTTGTTTTCTCTTTGTGTTGAAGTAACATCAGCTGCTGAGAGGGAGGACCTGTGAGTCTTGGCACCCATATGGCCTCACCCAGCAGAGGGTCAGAGCTGGAGAGATTCCGACAGATCCCTTGGATGATATCTTTGTCCCAGAGGTACAGGAACAAATTAAGTCGCATGCCAGGAAGGGCAGAACTTGCTGTGTGCCGGGGAAATTCAACATGGATAGTTCTACTGGGCCAAACACTGTTGTCATTTATACAGAAAGATGAAAAACAAGGGTGGCAAGGACCTCACCAGAAGATGTGGTGTACATGTCTTTCTCCAGTCTATCAAATCGATGAGCTATGCAGTACCTTGGAGAATTGAAGTGAAGGCATCTGCAGACATTGTACTCCAGAAACCACAGCTTGAGGTACAGAATTAGATTAAGAAACTCAAACATGTGGCTGATTTATACCCTCATGGGCTCAGGCCAAAGGAAGGATACTCCACCCAACTTGCTGTCGAGATCTCAGGATGTGGCACCTTCCATTTGACAAGAGCTGAAAGGCCTTCGACTCCCCTCTCACTGGCCACATGGTGACAGAAGTCTTTATGTTAGGTGTTGGCAATGCAGAAAACAGTCCTATGGGCATGAGTGATTTGGTGGGAAGTCTGAGGCTGCAGGTTCCTTTCTTGGAGACAACTCCACTTCCAATTACCTATCGTTATGGGTCAAGCTCAGCTTCTCTTCACCACAGCAGCACTCTCGAGTGTCTTTCGCTATGGCATTGCCAGTGCCAGGAGAAACCCTAGGTCTCTTAGGGAAATATATTTATGATTGTGTAACAATAAATATCAGGTTTTGTTGTGTAACAGGAACTTCCCATGCAGCAAAGTAAGTAAAGTCCAGTCCAGTCCAGTCCCTGGGGGCATCCACCAGGCCACTTTGGAAAACTCTGTACATCTGTAGGCTCTGATCAGTGTCTTATAAAGAGTATAATTATTTCCATTAAACTTTACAATAATTCAGATATTCTTGAAACGGAGGTATTCTTCAAATACTTCAGTGTTGTGGGTCGAATCTCTTTGTGCAATTTTCCTGCAGAAGACAAGTGACCCAAGTCAGGCTTTAACAATTGCTATTGCAATGGATTTTCCAGCCGAGTGTTAACTTTCTCATTTACAAGAAATTTTGAGGCAGCGTTGTCGAAGCTATAAAGTGCTATTTAAAACCCATTGGGACTGTCATATTTATCACATAATCACTGTCGTAATTCAGATGAGGTCTTAAGTGCTTAGAAGAACAGCAGCCAGAACGTAGCTCTATCCGTGATCCCACTACAGGAAGACACTCGTTGTCCATAGAAACATAACCCCTGGCTCATATATCATATTAAATTAGGCTACAGAGTCTTCTTCAATTGTAGATGGAGAAAGAAAGGAGGAGGTAAGTCAGAAAGCAGAATTCCCTTGTTTCATCAAGTTATAGCATCTTGCAGCAAAGAGAAGACAGACAGTGGATCATATAAACACACTGTCAGATTTATACTTCCAAAGTGAGAGGAGAATGGGTAGATTTGTCCCCTCTATCAGTGCTATGACAATGGAGGTTGGTCTCAATCACTTTATTGTCACTTCTTATTTTCCCTCCATTCCCACTTTGGCTCATCCTGACATCACCCCCATGCTTTAACTGTTGGGCCCCATTCTCCCATTTTCCCTGGAGAAAAGGAAGTAAACAGGCTCAGAAACGAGCCCAGAGCAGAACAAGAGTGTAAATTACCATGGCTCATGGAGTTGAAGTACAGCAGGGTTGTTTCCTCAGCTTCAGAGGCTATAGAATGGCAAGCAGCGGAGCACAAACGTGTTGTCATGACAATGAGTGTGATAAAAAATAGGGGTTTCTCTGCCTGGTTAATGCGTTGAGAGAAAGGTAACCAGGGCAGCAATAAACACTTGATAGATCTCACGGTGATGAGGAGCAAAGCAGCAGACCCTGAAATGCAGTAACAGCACAGACAAATTATCTGTTATTGATGATGAAATGATCCAAACTTTCCTATCTGTATTGAGGGACACTAGTGCTCTAGTGCCAAGAGGCACAGAAGAGGGTCATGTGTGGGTTGTTTCCACAGTGCAGTCTAGGTTTCATGGACTAATCCAAAGTGCTCCTAAATTTATAAGAGCTTCTCTGGAAAACCAAAACCTATTCTACCGACTACATGCTGATCCGTAGAATGAATATGAAGGTTACAGTGTCATGATGCTGATCTCCATCCAGAATGTGGACTGGGTTGTTGAGCTTGTAGGGAAGAAGCATGAGGACAGACTCCTTGCGTGGTTGCTCTTCTGCATGGCTCCAGTGCCACACAACCATCCAACCAGGAAAGACAAATAAGTACCTCTGGATAAAACATATAGTACAGTCCGATGCTCTGAGACTGTAGAAGTCCTGGAAAATGAAGAGAAGCAGGAGAGGAGACCTCAACCTCTTCCGTTCAGGCTGCATCACTTCAAGTTGAAGGGACACTGTATGAGTCACAACCTGAAGACCCAGCACATGGATCACTGCAGGAAGCCACTGCAAGAAGTCTATGAAGAATTCTGGGCTTATTCATTTTTTTTAACCCTTTCTGTGATTTATCAGACCAGTGAAAAAGGGGAACACCATGCCACATTCACCCAGCAGGTCACCTCAAAATGTATAGTCCTCTGGCTAGCAGATTCCTTTTTTCCTTTTATCTCCTGTTCATGAACTATTTACTTTTTATCCAAAGGAAGCAAATGATGGCTCTTTTTGAACAAAAGACAAACCGATAACATTAGACCTCTCAGTTCATAGGAGGGTTTGCTTTGTTTTCAAGTCAAAGCCCACTGGCACAGAGCCAGCCAGCTCTCTGAAGTTTCTAGATGTGGCTTCTTGAGCAGGTTTTAAAACTCCAGCCAGCATTGTTTACTTGATGAAATCTCATATTTTTGAGCTCTGCTGGAAAGACACATCAAGCTGTAAGGAACGGTGGAGGCCAGCCTGCGGTATTTAATAAAGTGTGTTGATCAACCTGTCCATGGGTCTTCTGCTTTTACAAAAATAAACCTCTAGCTGGTCTCCTCTAGTCGCAGTGTTGTCTCTCTCAAAGCAGACAGCCCTTGCTACGCTGAATTCCTAAAGCAGGAATAGTCCATACAGTTCTGGCTGAGCATGACTGATCACATTTGTGTTCTGCAGGCACCGTCCCTGAGATCCCGCACAGTCAGCAGAACGGCACATTTCTTAATGGTAACTGGGAAATAAAAGGGAATTCCAAAGAGAGGAGTCAAAAGACCTGGAAGGCAAGATCTAAAGGTCTTGGGGGTCCAGTGTGGCTGGAAGAATTTTCTTTCCTGGCCACCTTTCTTCTCAGGGTCATTCAAAATGATTGGGTAGTGAAGTGGATCCAACTAACATAGGAACTTCTCAGCTAGAAAACTACGGATTTATTCACATTGCATCCAAGGAAGAGACATAGAATATATTTTTTTGCAATGAACTCCATTGTGCCATAAGTAGCTTATGGCACTAGGACTAACGATGTCCCAGTTGCTAGCTTACTGTCATACTGGAGAGACAAATCTGGCACAACAGAAAAAAACAACAAGCTATTTCTTCCTACCCTGTTGCACACATGGTGGAATGAGTGGAAAGGTTTTTCTTCACTTTTCTAGGGGGAAACTAAAGCGTGTTTCCCATTTGCCTGGCTGTTTAGTATTTAGGTGTTAAAGGTATTAAAGTTCACCATCTCCAGAAAACAGGTCACTCTTCTTGCACAACCCATTACTGATCAGAGAAGTGACACAAGGGTTAAAGGACAGGTCCAACGCTGGGAGCACATAACCAAGTAGCAATTGTAAGGGGCAACCAGGCTGCTTTCCTGTTCAGTCACTGCTGTCTGCACTGCGATGATTTCATTCACTAAAACATGGTCATGGACAAAGAACGGACTCTGCAAAAACAGCCTCTTATCTGCTCCTGCCTGCCTCTTGTCCAAGTCATGTGCGATTAGTTTACTGACATAAACACCCCTCTGGAGCCAAAGCAGCTGCAGGAGCAAGCTGTGCTCTGATACAGCTCATGCCTTTACAGCAGTGTAAGAGCAGTAGCTCTGGTCTAGCTGAGACCAGGAGCTCTGCTGTTTATAGAGCTGGAAATAAAATGCAGCTTCATTATCAGGTATCAAGTAAACCTGGTTCAGCTGGCAACCAAAAAGAAAATAATTATCAATTCAGTAACAGTAACCACAGTGAGTATGAAATAAAGATTGGCTGCAGGAAACAAAAACAGGACAAGGTAATTCCCTGGAGGGAATTAGTTTGTCAATATGAAGCAAGGGGTTTGAAGTACTTGGGGCTGGTGAGACTAGGAGTAGGTGGTGGCAGAGCCTCTACGTAACTGCATACTCCATAACCAAATAATGCCATAACTCCCACGGAATATCTTTTAAGCAATTACTATTGTGAAAACTAAAACTGTGGGAAGCTTCATTTCAAACACGATTTTGCTCTGTGAATTCTTTGATTCCTACTGTGAAAGGAGCTCTGCAGCTGCCCTTCCCTAAGCAAAGCACTAGTAGGAACTCTTAATTCTGTGTGAAGGGTGGGTGTCAGGAGGATGGAGCCAGAGTCTTTCTCAGTGTCATCTAATAATAGGACAAGGGGCAATGGGTGTAAGCTGGAACATAGGAGGTTCCACATAAATATGAGATGGAACTTCTTCACATTGAGGGTGACATCACTGGATGAGGCTGCCCATGGGGGTTCTCCTTCTCTGTGACGTCTCCTTCTCTGGAGATGTTTAAAACCTGACTGGATATATTCCTGTGCAACTTGATTCTGTGATTCTACCCAATTATTACTTTTTCCAGTGCAAGTGTTTTGATTGTGGTTTTAAATATAAAGTCTGTGTTTTTATTAGTTATAGCTCCAGACAGGTCACTGAAGATCCTCATCTTTTACTTCCTTTCAGGCACGCAACGTGAAAAACAAAGCAAGCTCACCTAAAGCAGCTTGCCAATACTACACCAATAGGAGGTCATAGGTAGATTAATTTTAATGCAATGTCTTCTGACCTGAGAGGACAGTCAGATTATTAGGGTGTGTTTTAGTTTTTACTCTACTTGTTCATATTTATAAGGAATCTCAGACAACTGAGCCTAAATCTATTTTCCCTTTATCTGGCTTTTTATTACCCAGACTGGAACACAACCCACTAGGTAAAACATGATTTGTTATCAGTTATTTTAGAGGATAAATGGTTTGGCTGAGGGACCCCTCCAAATCCACTTTATGTATTCAAAAGGGCAATTAATTAAAGAGTTTGGTTCAGTAAATGCATCTTTAACCTTCCTGAAGTACAGGAAACATATGTTATGTTCATGCTAAGGAGGCATGAACTTCTGTAAAGCAAAGATTCGCTGCTGAATGCAGTAAGGCAACAGAAAAGCAATGATGAAAGCAGAAACTGGAGACAACCTCATAGGACCCACAGTGACTACTGCAGTACAGGCAGGTCACTGAGGCTTAGATCCAGGCCGTTTAACTCTAGGCACTTGAGCAGATTGGCTAATGTAGGAAGCTTGCTAGTCAATGCACAAATAAAAGCTTCTTCAGAGAGAACTGAAGAAAGAAGAAAGCCAGAATTAACATCTCGCTTCTCCACATATAGAAGTCCAAACTCTAAACTCAATGATGGTCCTAACCTGCAGACTTCACTTGATTGCACAACGCTACTCCCTGCCCCAGCAATCCAGCCTGAAGCCCTGTCCCCTCTGCAAACTAAATGGCTCTTCCTGCAATGTATGGCCATTCCCTCTTGTCCTGTATCCACTAGAGAACATTTTATTCCTCTCTTTGCAGGAACATTCTACACTGTCATTGTGTCCCCTTAGTGATGTCTCCGGAGTAAACAAACCTAGTTCTTTCAGCCTTTCCACTCCAGTCACAGTGTCAAGACCTCTGGTTGTTCTCACTGCTTGCTTTTGGGATCATGCCACTAAAAGTTGGCACCCAAAGCTGGACACAAGCATTGCCAGTACACCAGTGCCAGGCATTGATTTGCTAGTCTATTTTCAATAGAGTGGAAGGATTATTATATGTCTTGCATGTAATTCCTGCTTGTGATGTTTGTGTAAGTACAGTCACCACTCCCCAGAGACCTTAAAGCACATCAGGATTATCAAACCTTTTCAGTGAGAAAGAAACAAGGGCCCTACCCCCTTAGACCTACTCCCACAAGAAGGTCTCTTCATGGTACTGTGACAGGTGCCAAGAGTAGTAAGAGCAGGAAATGAGTATAAAAAGACGAATTGGGTAGAATCAGTAGGCAGTGATCCCACAGACTGAGCACCAGTGGAGATGCTGAAGCTTTGAGTTGCAGTCTGACCTTAAAAAGCCCTTGTGGGTGCTACTGGAAAGGTCACTCAACTTAACCCTTCTGTCCCTTTGATCCCTGTCCTAACTTTGCCTTAACTGGCCTGTTTTAGGTCTATAGGAAGGCACTACATGCCAGATCAAGCCATTCTCCTACAACACTCAAGGCAACAGCCTCCACTGTAGTACAAGTGCTAGCAACAACTGGACCAAAACATTGACGCCAACTGTTCAACACATTCTCCAAAAACATGTGAGAGTGAAATTGTAATTTCAGTAACAGTTGAATGAAAGCTGCAGAGAGCTGGGAAACAGCAAGATACCCTAATGCACAGGTCAGAATCTCCCTGTGCCTTCCAGAAATGCCTTTCCTGGGTTTGAGACTCATCAGGTGGGGAAGAACAGCACTGCCACTTGAGATGGTTTGCAGCGATCCATGAGTTCTGTAGATTACACATGATGAACAGCAAATAGCAGAATCAATTAGGAAGGCAAAGGGTTCATAGAAGAACCCGCGCCCTCAAATGTGTTTGCATAAACAAACCCCTTGAATCATTATGAATAATTAACATTTATAAAAAACTCCTAATCTCATTCCTGGATAGTCTACAGAAGAAAGGGATAAATAAATCATAAGGAACAAGGTGTTTGCTGAGTGAGAGTAACTAACGACAAGCTTAGCAGTTTCAGATTTCGAGGCTGTGCTGTGGTTACTGTCAAGAACAGCCTGAACACAGAGGTGTCTCAGTAACAGTTCTGCTATTTAAAACAACAATATTATTCTGCCTATAGGAGACCTTTCAGATGAGGACTGCCAAGTGGTTCACAGCTACTCAGCTTCACAAAAGCCCAGTGAGGGCACAGAGAGTGTATATTAGATGCAATGATGGCGTCGTTACGAATTTAATGGATAGTGTAAGATTTTGCCACTCAGACATGAGGGAGTTCTGTGCATTAAGTATAACAGCTCACAGAGAAAAAGGGTTAATCTCTCTTTTTGTCCAGAGCCTTTGGACAAAACCAGCAGGTATATCAGGAATTTCTTGCAAGAGCCATTTATGTCACTTGACCATAAATTAATTAATCTTGAAGCCATGGTATTTATGTGTTATTAAATGTCTTGCTGATTGATGAGGAGAAGAATAAGAAGATCAAGTCAAGATGAAGACAGAATTAGTATTTTACATTGACAATTGAAACAGAACTTATGAGTGATGCTGTTTCATCACATACTGAACAAAACTAGAGAAACACAGGTCTGGGTGAGTTAAATGCCTCCAGTAAAGCTCCAGTGAAGTCACTACGACTTTGAATCACTACTCCTCTATCTCCATCACCTTTAATAAAAAAGATCAGATTTCTAGAACTTGGGCAATTTTTCTAAGCATAAAAATAGGTAGAATCATTGAGGTGGAAAATGCTGGAATCTGTTGTTGAAGACAATTGTCTTCTCAGGACATCCACATGAAGAAGCATCATATAGAGGAAGTTGCTAATGCTAGTGCTGCATGTTGTTTCCTTCCTCCATAAAATAATTTAAGCTGAATACACCTTGAAAAGTCTTGTTTGTAAATTTTTTGGGGGGAATGTGGGGTTTGTTCACTGATGTCCTAACCCTGCCAGAGTCTAGATGCCCTCTGGTCTTCTCCTAATCCCTGGGAATCTGATTTAGCACTACTAGGCTGGGTCACAGCCTCCCCTCTGCCATACCTTTAGTTTTAAGATCTGAAGATTATTAACCTTAATACTCCACCAGTCTTGTGGCTCCTGAAGTCTTCAAGGATTCAGTATCACCACCATGGCTGGTCAGCAAAGGCATAGAGATGGACTGGAGCTGCCAAGGCTGGGCTGACGTATGGATCATGCTCTATTGCTTGGGAGTGTATGGAGTCTGTAACAGAGAAAGAAAATCAGATAGACATTTCTGAGAATTTCTGAGTCACTCAGGACTATTGTCCGACTCCAGTGCCAGCATAACTTGGAGTTTTAAATGTAGGACAGCAATTCAGCTCAAAAATTACTTTGAGACAGGTTACAATGAAAAGAAAGTCATCAAGACAGAAGCCAGACCCAGGATCACTTCAGCTCTATTTCTAGTTATTGCTGTGCTTTGATCACCATCACTTTATTGAAAGATGCTGTTATGGAGCTTTAAACTCTGGCCAAATTTTCAGAAGTTCACATGTTTATCCACTTTGTCTCCAGGAAACAGGAATGCTGAGCACCTCAATGTATCATCCCAGTGCTAAATGCAAAGCAAAGAGGCACTTCCCAACAGGAGGTACCTCAGCAGAGGGTTTGCCTCAGAAATATGCTGTTACCTGCAGAGCCAGAATATACTAATTTAATGTACTACAAATTGATAAGCAAAGCAGTGAGGTTGTGACACTAACTCAGCAGGATTTTATGGTAGATAGAAAGATAAAGCTTGCACCCTGGTCTGCAACTAATGAAGAGTAAAAGTTGCAGAGGTAACAAATGTTTTTGTCCAAACTCACAGTACCAAAACAACTGAGAAATGGTCAGCAGAGGAGTCTTGTAGCCACTAAGAAGAGGATAGTACAAGCAGATGCATTACTCTGCTTAAACATAGCAAAGGAGTTTAGAATTAGAAGTAGATACAACAGGGTTCCAGCACTTCTCCTTTCTCACCTGCCAGAAGACTCCACTGCTCTGCAGGTCACCCTGGGCAGTTGATCAGCAGCAGCCAAGTTCACCCAGGACTGAGGTAGGTGCAAAGTGACTATTTATTCAGTGACTACTGAACCACAGCTGTTTTCACTCAATGACACACATCAACTATACCTAAGGCTGAAGTTAAGGATGTTTAAACTTTTTCAGCACTTTCCAGAACCATGTGTCACAGACATTTGTCAAAGAGGTCCAAAGCAACAGGTTAAGGGGTTCAAAATCACAAACCACAGAATTAGACCCAAGATGTGGTAGATTTCCATGGAAGGATGTAGAAAAAGAAGGGCTGTCTTTTGGATTTTCTTAGGTTATGTAAGAGCAACATCACACGGCTCTGAAAACCTACCCCTCCCTCAAACTGAAGCTAATGCATCCTACTAGTTCTTCTTATTTTAGCTAATCCTGTGATTTTTTTTTGCACCAAATAAAAGCAGTCATGATCCCCCACACTTTTCAGTGGGGTGCACCTTCATTACCCTAAAGTAGGTTTGCTCTGTTTGATGTGTAGTAAAGGTAGCATCTACCTGAGTGTGTGGCAGGTTAGTGCTGTCTGCTTGATGGCCAGTGGAGAGGACACACAGAACTACAGATGGATGTAAACAGGCAGTGATTCCTGCTTGTGAAATCTAAAGCAAGGCTTGCTTTTCCCTCTTAGCAAGAAAAATAATAACCAAAGTTGCCTAAAATACTAAGGCCTCTTAGGAGGACCATTACTGGGAAAAATCCCGTAGCTGAACGTTATGAACTGCCTCAGAGACAGGTTTGGAAAAAAATAAGTTGCGACTCAGCATCCCCATAAAACTTCAAAAGACACTCCTAATGCCACCAAAAAAGAATAACCTATCGGCTCTTTCACATGTTGTGACACAGTCCAACTGCTCGGAGCCCTTTCCCAGGGCACTGCCCTAAGTTTGCATGAACTGCAACTGACTTTTCTTGCTTAAAAAAATCCAGAATACATTTTCTCCCAGTGGGAGCCCTAACCCGTTTCCCTACAGAAACCAAAGTCTCAGTCCTACATGTGCAGACAGACACTCGGCCAACAACACTGGGTCTGCCCAGACATCCAAATCAGTCTTAGCCATGCACCCACCATCAGAGCCAGGCTGAGCTAGACCCCCTGCCACGCTGCTCAGGACAGTTTTTGCCATCCAGGACGTATTTCCCACACAGCTGAAAAAGCTGGTTCTACCCCAAGCCATTTGAATTAGTGTTTTTGCACACTGCAGCAACTAGCTTAGATGCTCTGTCCTCCCTGATGTGGAGGGGAAAGGAATGGTTTCTCAGTTGACACAATTCACTAACCAGCGAAATGGCTCGACACCGAAACAGCCACCGTGCCTTTCCAGTGCACGTCATGTCCACACCCCAGCGGGCGCTTGTGAAGGATTAGCTTTGATTCCAATTAAAATCTGAGATGATAACTCCCAAAGCGTGCAACTTTCATCCTGCAGATGGGTAAGCTTTGGGGTGGAGGAATAAAGCGACTTCTTGCAGCCAGTATGTGTTGAAGCAGGAATAGACTAAAATCTCAGAGGACTCGCAGTCATCACTCCTCCGACCACATTCTCTCTGTATAAACAAAGGCTCTGGCTACTGCAGGGCTTTCTGGCCTGCTGTAAAATGTTTTGCCACCCCTCTCAAAGGAATTGCTGATGATTAAAAAAAGAGGCAGCCTCAGTCAGGCTTTTCTCACAGTGCCAGTGCCTCTGTCGAGGAGCCTAGCTGTCAAGAAAGGGCAGGGAGATGCGGACAGCGAGCCGTGGCAAACTGAGCGTTTAAAGGCCACTCTTAGTTACAATCTGGATTAATGAGCACATCATTATTGCTCCAGATAAACGTTGGTCAGATTGTAAATTAAATGCTACTGTTAACTAATTATGGACACTAGCTTTATGAAAATTGCATCAGTAGCAACAGAATACTCTGCTTCCAAAAACACCAAACTTGGCTTACTCCTAGCAAAGTTTGAAAGTTGCTTTTGCCCAAGGACAATTCCATAGCGACATGAGGGCAAAATCACTCTTTGAACTGAGACACTGATGGGACCCAATCAGCAATGGTNACTAGCTTTATGAAAATTGCATCAGTAGCAACAGAACACTCTGCTTCCAAAAACACCAAACTTGGCTTCCTCCTAGCAAAATCACTCTTTGAACAGAGACATTGATGGGACCCAATCAGCAATGGCAAGTCTAGATCATGCAGATGGCAAAGTGACACTGAGAAAGGTGAAATAAGAATTTCTTCTGGGTGAGATACTTCAAAGTTGAACTAGAGACCTTCTCTGAGAGGGTGGAGTGAGACTGGGGGAGGAAATGTTGAAGCCTATCAGCCTGGCGAGACAAAGAGGCAGCTCTTCAACTGGCATAAATCTGTACGGCTTTTGTACTTGTCATACAGAAGCCAGAAGTCTTAGTTCAAACTTCTTCTGTACACTCAAGACTAATCCTATTTTCTGAAAAAGTCACATTTGCAGTCACAACAGCCCCTTCACAATTCTCATAGAATACAGGAAAAACAGACACCTAGTCTAAATCCTGTGATGGAAGTCAGAGGATCCTTAAAATCCGGGCACCTCTAAAGAAAAGGGAAAAAGGACACTTCAGCCCATTCTGGGAGGGGTGAATGAAATTAAATGTAAATTAAATTCAATTTTTTTGAGTTTTGACTTATTAGCAACTATGCAACACAGATTTCAGGACACAAGAAGGCCTTGGCTTGGCTGTTGCTCAGCCTTTTACTCAGTGTTTGAAAGAAAGACAGAAAAATCAATAGTCGTTGCCTCTCTTTCATTATCTGAACGGAGTTAATGAATCAGTGTGCTGGTAAGAGGGTCTCTTGATGAAAAAATGCTCTAATCAAGGGCTAAAATACTGTGGCAGGGTCTTCCAGAGCGTCAGGACATATTTCTTTGTGTCTAGGTTGGTTTAGGTCTTTTCAGACTGTTGATACACTCGGTGAGAATCACAGAATCATCAGAGATTGGAAGGGACCTCAAAGGAGCATCCAGTCCAAACTCCCTGACACAGCAGGATAACCTAGACCAAGTCACACAGGAACATATCCAAGCGGGTCTTAGACGTCTCCAGAGAAGGAGATTCCACAACCTCCTTGGGCAGCCTGTTCCAGTGCTCTGTCACCCTCACCGTGAAGAAGTTCCTTCTCATATTGATGTGGAACCTCCTCTGTTCCAGCTTACACCCAGTGCCCCTTGACCTCTCATTAGATGACACTGAGAAGAGCCTGGCTCCATCCTCCTCAAACCCACCCTTCAAATATTTATAGACATTAATGAGGTCACCCCTCAGTCTTCCCTTTCCAAGCTAAAGAGACCCAGCTCCCTCAGCCTCTCCTCATAAGGGAGGTGCTCATCTTCCTTCATCATCCTCATTGCCCTCGCTGGACTCCCTCCAGCAGCTCCACATCCCTCTGGTCCTGTACCTGCTAACTGACACACCAGCTGTAGTCCTTGGGTCATCAGGAATTAACAGGCATTCACTACCTGGGACACCTCTAAGTCCAGGTCAGTGAGTGCTTACCAGCATACCTGAAGTGACTGTGGTGTCACACATACAGTATGGGTTGGAGAATGGCTCTGTCATTCAATACTCCCATACTTTCATGGCATTGTTGAACTAAAAGCAACTACATACAGTGTTTGGCGCGCTGTCACGTGTAATGAAGAGATAATGTCAATGGAATTGCATGTTGTCACGGGATAACAGCCTCCCGCTGTTGCTGAAATGCCAAACTCAAACTGAGGCATTTATGGAAAATAAACGTCAAGTCAAAGCCAAGATGTTTATTTTAAAAACAAGAGACATGGATCTCGTGGCAATGTTCCACCGTGTCTCTGTTTCTCTAATAACAAATATCCAGTGTGAATAGAGCCAAGCGATAGTTTCCTCCTGGGACGGCAGAGAAAGGATGAAGACTGATTACTTCACAGGAAGACTTGCAGAGCTGTTTCTCACCTGCTTTTCCTCACAGTTCGGGATTTGGTCAGTCTGTCCAGGTAAGGAACACAAAATGGTTTCTCAGATGTAATCTGAGGCTGCAAAGAGCTTTAGGAGTACAGCAGGAAGTACTTGCTTTCATGTAGATCTTTTTCGCCTGAGAAAGAAGAACAACAACACAAGGTCCACAGAAGTCATCATGAGGCCTTCCAGGCATTTTGTTGGGCTTTGACTAATGCATTCAGAGAATTAACAGCTAATAATTTAAAGGTTTATTATATTAATAATGGTGGTGCCTGCATTTGATTGCAGTGAGGGCATAAGTGGATCAAGGTTGGGCAAGGAAGACAAAACCATTCTGGGTAATAGGCAGCAGCACAGTCACACCTTGCACCTGGAGAGCAACTGGTTATCCTGGCTGCTGGCTTATAATAGATTTATGCTCTGAATATATCAGAGAGAGAAAAACTTTCACTTCATTTCATCAGTAGAGCTCCCTTAAATCCAGCTGGTTACCCAATACTGACTGAATTTATTTTCCTTGCATAGGGAAAATTGAAGGTTATTGTCAAGAGCCAAGCTGCTGAGATACAGTAAGAAACTATGCTGAAGCTAAAAATAGAAGCTGGAAATGTCTTGATCTTAGACATGACGATATCTGACCCAAAGTTGAGAGTCAGACTTAACTGTAAAGGCCCGAGTGATGAGACATCTACTGTAACTACTGGTAACTGAATAGGTTTGACATCCTAAAAGCTCTTTCAGATATTCATACTAAATTTTCCCTTTAATCAGATTATCACTCATTAAATCTCCTTGTATTCATCTAAATTATTCCCCTCCCTCCTTGACAATTTTTTCTTCCTGCAACTACATTAAGAGATGATGTCCTCCACAAGCTACAATTGCTCCTCCACCCTCCTCATCTGTAAATGCCACCACCCTTCAAGCATTCATCACCTCTCCACCCAAATCATCCCTCTCCAACCAACCTTGCAAAGCCACATAATAGTGCTAGGATGTGGCGCACAGAGCTCAGATCATCCCTGGGAATACAGCAACAAGTCACCAGGACACAGAGGAGCCAGGGGCAAAACCATTGCCTCGAGTGCAGCCCTAGCTGCTGCAACAATGATGAAAGGGGTTCACCAGAGAGCCCAGCCCCATTCCCAGTCTCCTGCCCCATTGCTGCTGCTGCTGCTGCTCCCCAGGGCAGGGCTGTGCGTGTAGACGCATACCCATGCAACAGGATCCTCATCCTGCAATCTGTTTTGCATGGAGAGAGAGACAGATAGAGAGGCAAGAAGACAAGCAGGAAGCTCTGCAAAGCATCTCAAAGGGCTGGGGGTTAAAAATATACCTAGATAACACACTTCAGTTCCTGAAATATTGAAGCTTCACAGGTCGTGCCAACAGAGTTCCTCAAATGCACTGCATTTTGGTTTTCATCGCATCAATCCGTTATCCTCTGCACAACAAAAGACTGGTTTGTCCTAATAGCTACTGAGAGTTTGGGCTCTTTTTTGTGGTTTTCTTTTTTTTTCTAATGACTTCCAAGGGAACAAGTAAATTAATTGCTCATTAAAAACTGTGATCAGGAGAGCAAACATTTCAGTTCTGAAAGATTTTCTCTTGACCTGACATCCTTAAATAGTACGAAAAACAGAAGGCTGTATTAAAATCATGTTAAGGAGCTGTTTGAAACTAAAAAAAAAAACCAAACAAGGAAATTTTTAGTTAAGGGAGATTTGAAGAAGTTCACACTCTGAAAGGGGTTAAGCCTACATTGACTCTCTGGCTGCTCTGGTCTACAAGAGCCAGAGGGATGTTCTGTACAGAAATGGTAAATTTGCTTGTTTTTTTTCCTTTGGAGATGCACTGTTTCCCAAAGACTTTCTGGCTCCAGCTCTGATCTGGCATTCCAGATTGACAGTTGTTGAACCAACAAAGTTACTGGGAAGCAACACACAATTACACGTCTTCTGGTTTACTGCACACTTGGTAGTGATTTCCCTTGCTTCTCCAGCCTTTGAGGTTGTCTTCTCTGAGATGGGCTGAGGTGATATGACTAGACAGCTTGGTGGGCAAGATTTTTGGATGAAGTTACAGTATCTATGAACAGTGTAGACATACTACAGCAACAACTGATCTGAACAGAGGACAGACGGATGATGCTCCAGGAAAACCAAGTAAAACAGCTTCTTGGTACCCCCAACACTGCTTTCCCCTGCCAGTGTCATCTTGGAAAAAGCTTTTAAGATTTTATCAGATTTGGCTTTGCCCTGAAGTGGACTGTGAACATTCACAGAATTCAACCAAGTGTCTCAACTGTGAAGGTTTGCTGTGGTCATGCACCACAGGGCTTGTACCTACAAGCACCACTGTCCTAACCTGGTTTTAGACTATGATATTTTAAAACCAGAATTGCAGATACCAGTCATGTGGCAGATACCTGCCACAGTCCTGCATATTGTTCAGTGCAGAGCCACAAAGATTATGAAAGGAGTAGAACACCTCCCTTATGAGGAAAGGTTGAGGTCTCTTTAGCCTGGAGAAAAGGAGACTGAGTCGTCACCACATTAATGTTGATAAATACATGAAAAGTAGGTGTCAGGAGGATGGAGCCTGGCTTTTCTCAGTGTCATCTAATGAGAGGACAAGGGGCACTGGGTGTAAACTGGAACAGAGGAAGTTTCACATCAATATGAGAAGGAACTTCTTCACAATGGTGACAGAGCACTGGAACAGGCTTCCCAGGGGGGTTGTGGAGACGTCCAAGACCCTGTGTGACTTGGTCTAGGTAATCCTGCTGTGGCAGGAGGATTGGACTAGATGATCTTTCGCGGTCCCTTCCAATCCCTAATGTTCTGTGATTCTGTGATAAGGTGTCCCTCCACTCTCGAACCTATCACGCCTCCTGCCCTTCCTACCAAACAGGGTCGTGCTTTGGTCCAGTGGAGAACGAGCCACAAGGCAAAGTCCATGAGAACATGAGGGAATTGTTTCCAAACAGCAGGTCCTGCTGGTGTGTGGCCCTTTGATCAGAGTTAAATAAACAGCGTGTAAATAAATAAATAAATCCCACCTAGGTCATGACCTTGTAAATCAAGCCTGGAAGTGACTTTTATGGTCCAGCTGGAACAGCAGAGATGTTTTAGCACAACAGATAGATAGATAGATAGATAGATAGATTAGATAGATAAATGGATGAATTAATTAATTAATTAATTAATTAATGGGGAAAAAATATCTGTGCATTCCAGTTGCTTGCAGACTGCCGTGGGGAGAGACTGATGCTGCTGCAAGATATGTTGCTGATTGAATAAAGGAGAGGGGGGACGTCGCTCTCATTTACCCACAGCTGTTTCACATTATTTGAAGAGCTTTAAAAGAGGAGTCAAACAGTTAAATGCACCCAAGAGTAATCTTCCCGCTTCAAAGGCAAATAAAGGGTTGAGCAAGTAAATGAAAATGAAGCCCGGATAGTTCCCAGCAGCCGGTTTCACGGCAGACGGTGGGAGCCGGGCAGGGATTTGCTCAGTCCGTTATCTGGGCGTTACAGCCCGGGAGGCTCCACGCGTTGTACTGCTCGGTAGCAAAAAACAGCACTAACACTGAGAACAGTCCCTGGGTGATTTGGCCAGGCTGGGTAAAAGCTACTGACTGCGTTTTAAAAAATCCAGAGAGACCAGTACGGTGCAACAGGGGAAATCCAGGAACGCAAGCCGGGATTTCCACGTCCCAGCCTTGCAGTGGTTGGGGCTGGCAGGGCCAGAAGCAAAGTCGCTGGTGATAGGGAGATGCAGGGGACAAGCCGCAGCCTCTGCACGGAGGGACCATCCCTTGAGCCAGAAGGTTCTGAGGAGATCCTGGGCATCGGAGCTCCGAGGGTGCTCGGGCAGGGGCAGGAGGCACTGGTGACGGGAGACTGCAACCAGCAAGGGGCTGGTTCCGGTGGGGACATCTCATGGAAGGGTGTCCAGCACTTTTCACTAGAGAACGACGATGCTCACAGTGCCGGTATCCGGTATCTTACGCTTTCCCGGTGTAAGGAGGGGGAGCTCCGGCAGCTCGCACTGGTGTGCCCGACCGTGGAGAAACGGGATGTCTCTGCTCGCCGCAGTGATCGCATCTAAATGCTGGGGGCTCGGACTCCACCGCCTTTCACCGGGGCTGCATGGGACGGGGCCCGACTTTGCGCCAGAGTGGTCGAGCGCCAGCACCACGGGCGGGGTTACCCGGCGAGCTGANCGGCCCGAGGCCCCGCAGAGCCATGGGCGAGGGGTGGCTCCCGCCCGACTGCGGCCCCCAGAACCGCTCGGCGGCCGGGGTCACGGGGGCTCCGCCGCCCGGGAGCCGTCAGCTGCCCGGCGAGGTGCTGTCGCAGCAGTGGGCAGTGGGCATGAGCCTGCTCATGGCCCTGGTGGTGCTGCTCATCGTGGCCGGGAACGTGCTGGTGATCGCGGCCATCGGACGGACGCAACGGCTGCAGACCCTCACCAACCTCTTCATCACCTCGCTGGCCTGTGCGGATCTGGTGATGGGGCTGCTGGTGGTGCCTTTCGGGGCCACACTGGTAGTGCGGGGCACCTGGCTCTGGGGATCCTTCCTCTGCGAGTGCTGGACCTCCCTGGACGTGCTCTGCGTGACAGCCAGCATTGAGACTTTGTGCGTCATCGCCATTGACCGCTACCTGGCCATCACCTCACCTTTCCGCTACCAGAGCCTCATGACCAAGAGTCGGGCCAAGGGCATCATCTGCACTGTCTGGGCCATCTCTGCCCTTGTCTCCTTCCTGCCCATCATGATGCACTGGTGGCGGGACGAGGACCCCCAAGCACTGGAGTGCTACCAGGACCCAGGCTGCTGTGACTTTGTCACCAACAGGGCTTATGCCATTGCCTCGTCTATAATTTCTTTCTACATCCCTCTTCTCATCATGATCTTCGTGTACCTTCGGGTATACAGAGAGGCCAAGGAGCAGATTCGGAAGATCGATAAGTGTGAAGGCCGGTTCTATGGCAGCCACGAGCAGCCACAGCCACCCCTGCCCCCTCATCACCAGCCCATCCTCGGCAACGGCCGAGGCAGCAAGCGGAAGACCTCCCGCATGATGGCCATGAAGGAGCAGAAAGCCCTCAAAACTTTGGGTATCATCATGGGAGTGTTCACCCTCTGCTGGCTCCCCTTCTTCCTGGTGAACATCGTCAACGTCTTCAACAGGGACCTGGTGCCGGACTGGCTCTTCGTTTTCTTCAACTGGCTGGGCTACGCCAACTCCGCTTTCAACCCCATCATCTACTGCCGCAGCCCTGACTTCCGTAAGGCCTTCAAGAGGCTGCTCTGCTGCCCTCGCAAAGCTGATCGGCGGCTGCATGCTAGTGGTGGGGAACTTGCCCACCTCCCCGGCGGCTTTATCAGCACAGTGGGCTCTCCCGAGCGCAGCCTGGGAGGGACGTGGTCCGACTGCAACGGGGGCACGCAGGGCGGCAGCGAGTCCAGCCTGGAGGAGAGAAATAGCAAAACGTCCGATTCGGAGTCCAAGGTATAGGGGGGGCGGGGGCTGGGGGTCTGTGTCGGACGAGAGCAGGGAGAAAAGCAGTCAGGGAGACAGCAAGGAGCCGCGAGATCTCCGGCAGCTGCCTGGCGGTAAGGCTGATGCCAGGCAAAACTGATCCCTGTCTTAGCGGGGAGAGAGTGGGTGTTTACTTAGGAATAAGAGCAGGTGAACTGGTGTGCAGACGTACCTCATCCGAAACTACAGCAAACAGGAAACCCAGAGAGCCGGGACAGCAAACCGCCCGTCCCAAAGATAGCCAGCTTGTGTTTAGCAGAAGTGCTCTCGGGAGGGGCCGTGTCGGCAGTGCCCGTCGCTCGGGTCACTTGTCCCAGGACCACCAAGCACAGTGGTTGAACCTGAGCGTGAAGGTGCTGGCCCTTGGCCACCGAGTTCGGCCGCAGCCGAGATGCCAGAGTGGGACACCCCGGCTTGATCCTCTCAGCCACAGCCCGGGGCAGGTTTCGGGGCGGTGCAGGGTCTGTACTGCAGCTGCGGAGGATACGGACTGGCGGGTGAGATGCTTGTTGAGCTCGGAGTAGCTGTGGTCTCTGCCTCCGCAGAGCAGAATACTGAGCGGTGGGGGCACAGGTGTGTTGTGGAAGGGGGTACAAACCCCCAGCTCACGCCCCTGCGCTGTTCCCGTCTGCATCAACAAGCAGAGGAGTTACTGTGCTTATCTCCTTCGGCCAGACAATAGCAGTCAGGCTGAGAAACTTCTACCTCAAACTGTGCATATTGTACAGGGGAATACACGGACCATGTTTATATTAAACAGCCTATTTACGTACCACTAGTAGTATTTTATGGGGGGGGGCGGGAAGCAAGGAGCCTTCTGCAGCTTGTTCATTGTAATTACAGGTGAACAAGGGGTGGGGGGAACATCCTGGCAACAACAAAAATTGACTGCACATTTTTTAAAAATGGCCACAAAGCCCTTTTTTTGCACAGTGTTAAGAGTTGTAAAGTTATTTGAAGATGTTACTTGCACACACGTACACATGCGCAAATCAAAGAAAGAGGTTTGAGTAACACCCACCCTGAAACTGACTTCTGGTTTTGTCTGGTCTGTTAGAGTTTTATTGAGAGAGTGACTTTTAAAATATAATTTTATGAAGGTACTGTAAATATACCCATATTATAAATTAAAATATCTTCAGAGACTTTATTATTTTTATTTTTATTTCCAAATGCCCACGTGGATCTGCTGTTACTTTAGCACTTGTGTGTTTGTTTCCATTTTCCTCTCTGTGTGTGTTTTATAACGTATTTATACTCTGGTGCAATTTACTACTGTGTAAGTAATTGGTCTATGTGCAATAAATGCCGTTGCAGCACAAGCGAGCGTTGTCTCTATAGGTTTTGAAACAATACCTACCTATAATGGGAAGAACAGCATGTGTTTTTCTCCAAAGATGGCTCAGATTACTAACACAACTGTATCTAATGGCTTTTCCTGACATGGTGTTATAAAAAACGTGTTCAAAACCCAATAAGGATGTGTTCCTGTTGCACCGAGGTCTGCTGACTTCCCTTAAAATTAATGGCTAAAGGTGTTTCCACTCTGATAATGCACATACCCATTTTCTGTCAGCATGCCTTTCTGGAATATGCTCTTTTTTTGGCTGTTGTGGGTAGGAGGTTGCAGCGGGGCATCAGGAGATCCGAATAGTTAAGGTTACAGAGGATGCTTCATAGTTAA
This sequence comes from Rhinopomastus cyanomelas, assembly GCA_013400115.1. Lineage (NCBI taxonomy): Eukaryota > Metazoa > Chordata > Aves > Bucerotiformes > Rhinopomastidae > Rhinopomastus > Rhinopomastus cyanomelas. Next base: position 145,287 of record VXBP01000803.1, on the reverse strand, counting down.
AAATGGTCTTGAGTAAAATGAAATCCCCATATGCAGTACACACCATCCCACAAGTAAGTCCTGCTAGTGCTTGCCTGAGTGAGGGGGGTGGTGTGTGCTCGGCAGGATGGGATCCTTTGCAGAGCTGGAGGCCACAGGAGACCTCTGCCTGAAATGAAAGCTGGAAGAGACTCATGCCCTGTGAGGGGAGGTGGCAGTCAGGAAGCCAGTCGCAGGAGTTCCGACTTGGTTTCCGTTTTCCTGTGAAAGAAAGAGTTAACCTCTGAGGGATGGCTGGGGCACAACTGGAACAGGCTGGTACTCTGTGACTGACTGCTGAAACCTCTTCTGTGTCACTGGGTGAAACAAAATGACCTAGTTTGTGGATGTTAAGCTGATGGTGATGTGCAGTGTGGCTGGATTATGATTATGATAACTGAACGTTATCGTTGGGCAGCTCCAAGATGGGAGGAACCATGAGCCGAAGGGCTGCAGATTTGCATCCCTGGACCAAAAGTTTGTCTTCCTTTATTGCTTTATGAACCTACACAGTATCCTCTTGCTTTCATAAATTTTTTTCATTACAGCGCTGAATTCATGGCAGATAGAGCAACAACAAGGCAATGCAGAATAAAAGCAAGGCCATTTTTAGCTTTATTAAACTCAGAACTCCAGTTAAATTAGAAATCAGCAACCATGAAGAGCGCTCCCTGAAGCGAGATCTTTAGGATGGTGGCCATTGGTTTGTTTGGGAAACCATCTGTTCTTTTGTGTTTGTTTGTTTTAAAAATTTAAGGAATTTATCCTTTACAATTTCTAATGATGTACTGGGGTGGGGGCGGTGGGGAGGATTTTTATGCAAGGAGAAAAATAAAAGGGCCAGGGAAATAACTAACAAATACGTTTCCATTGATGTTACTGGGATTCAGTGGGAGCTCTTAATGGTGTTTCCCTTGATAACAGGAAAGGGGCTCCTTAAAATGCTGGGGTGGTATTAGATTGGGTGCTAAGTGAAGTTGGCTCTGCCACCAACTGACTTTGTTTTCTTCAATCTGGTTTTGTCTGTGGTTCCAGCAAAGTCAACAGGACCAAAAGGGTGCATGGGATGGCAATGTCTGATGCCTGCAATGGCGACAAGATGTTGGCTGCACAAGTCAGGGTGAAGATGGGATGAGGAGGCAGCACTGCCCTCCTCCTGCTTTCTGGTGATCACAGGGAGCCAGGGCAAGATTCAGCCCCAGTACTCATCTGGGAGCTGAAGTGGCTGTCTAGCCCTCATTCTCAGCAGGATGCTGGATCCTGTGGAAGTGTGGTGCCTGCTGCGTGGGATGGCACAGTCTAGTGGACTTGGCTCTGTCTCATAAATCAGTTCCCATGCTGAATTTTAACCATCTGAGTGCTCATGACCATAAACTTTGAAAAGTGATGCAAATTTGGGCTAAACAGGGTGCAACTTAGATGGGAAATTGATGACCAGAACTTGCTCTTCTTCTCCTGACAAATAGCTGTGCTAGGTCATGCTTCCCCTGGAAGAGCAGAATGGCTTTAAGAAGATGAAGAAAGGTAGGCTAAATTGTGCCCACTGGCCTCAGTAGAGCCAGCTGTGAGAGCAAAGACATCAGGATTTGTCTGCAGTTGAGTTTTGGCCAGTTGAGGAGCTGCTGGAAGAGTCTGGAGGCTGGCACACCAAGTCTCTTCATAGCAGCTAAGACCACCCACCTGGCAGTGTGGATGGTGAATGCTGGTCCATCTTGCACAGTGTAAAACTGATGGTGGGACAGTAGTGGTGCAGACAGAGCAAGATATATGGCACACATGTGTGTGAGGAAGGGGAGGCTGCTGGAGAGCACTGCCATGGGTCATGCTCCAAACAGGCTGTTCTCTGCGGAGAAGGAGGACACTCTGAAAAGTCTTATAGGGCAGCTGAAATACTCCAGAGGGAATGAGTCAAATGCTCACGATGATTATTTTTTGTCTGACAAAAGCCAGACATGGATTAGCAATTGGAGCTGCAAGACAGAAAGTATAGGTGGTAGACATGTGGCTGCACACGTACGTGGGCTGGGCAGTAGCAGCAAAGAGCTGCAGGCCTGTGGGAAAGGGAGATCCAGGTAAAACAGACGTCCATCAGCAGAAAACATCCTGATTCTGCCAGAACAACACTGCTTGGCAAAGGTGCCTGAGACTTCCACATGCAAGACACTCTATTCTCAGTGGCGCCGGCTCCACTTCAAGCAATGTTCCGCCAGCACTTCTGAAAAGAAGGCTGCATCTCTCCATGTGCCTAACTGGGAATGCGTCGGGTGGGAAGCCTGGCTTCGGGTTTCTGTGTGTTTGGGAGAGTTCAGGATGTTTTGAAAGCACAGCCCTCAGCATCAGCTGACTGTAGCTGCAAGCAGTAACTCGTGAACGCAGGAAACTACGTGCAAAAGTTTGGGCTTATAATTGCAATCTGAGCTGTGCCCACAGCACGTGCAGCATCCAACAGCATCAGCCCGGTGTTTGTGCTGCAGCACGCAGCAGGTCCCCTGCACATGCTGCTTTCCCTTGTGGGTATGCGTGGGTTTTCGAGTGTAACAGCAACTTCTTTATCAGCTTTTCTTCCCCCCTCCAACCCTATCTGAAGTCAAGGGTTTATTAATAACTTCTAAGTGGCTATTTTGCAAACCTTCCTTGTGCTGCACACTTTCCTAATTTATTGTAATTTCCCGTCCAGCGGAGTGCACTTACTTCCTTTATGTAATAGATCAGCTGCAGGGCTGGAAACGGTGCAGCTATGAACAGACAGAGCAGACTTTCTTGAGGCCAAATGCGGTCAGGCATCATTGCCACTGGGAGCAGAATTTGACCTGATAATCTAATCTCAGACCAGGGCCTATCTCCAGAAAGGTATTGTTACCAGCAGCAAATGACCTCTGCTAATGAAGCTGGAGCAATTAGCCCTATTCAAAGCCATCAAGAAAATGTTAACTGCTAAACAACAGTTAACATCAGGTAGCTAAAATAATGAGTGGTTTGTTTGCTGGTGTGTGTTAGGTGATGTGTTGGGAAATAATTATCCCTTGACTAGCAGCCAGCTTTGTACTAATCAGAAAGGAGAAGTCATGTTCTGTTTGAAGGATTATATCTAAAAATAGTCCTGTTACCGCCACATCAGCGAGTGAAATGAAGCAAATTCACCGAGAGGTACACACCTTCTTAACATTTCACTTTTCGTCCTAAAAACTCATTGTTCAGCTGGGACTTTCCGTTTGATCGTGTCAAAAGCGCTAACGTGATCTCCTGCAGTAGTGCTCAGCTCACTTCCCCCCAGGAGCGTTACCCCATGCACCACTGACTCGCTTTCAGAGCCTGCCAGACTCCTCAACGCCCCATGAGGAAGTGGGGAACCGTCTCTTCATACAAACAACCGTGTGGAACGTAAGGGAGCAATATTAGTGATAATCGACTCGCAGGAGCGATCGATAAGCCTTCTCTTGGAGATGTCTGTCTGCCTGCCCATCTGCAAGGAGCAGCCGGAGGAACAGCGGGGGATCTTTTCTTTCAGGTCCGTAACTTTGAGCTGTCAAACTGTGCTCCAAAGAGCAGCCATGATGGGAAAAGAGTAAAAAAGATGATGCCAGCGAGCAAACCCTGTCATTGCAGAGAGCAAAAACTGGGGCAACTTTGGCCATCCGGTAGGTGTTGCCTTTTGCTGGCTATGTCTAACTGGTTTGGATGGGGATGTACCAGGCAGAAACACAACAGAAATGCAGGTTAAGAAGTGTGAGAGGTAAGGCACTTTCCAAAGAGGACCGTACCACACTGGTATCTGAAACATAGACTAGTGTTCCTAAAAGAGATGTTTTCATCTTGGGTAACAGCAACAAACCTCAGCAGATGTGGATCTGTGCAGTCTTCCCTGCGCCATCCATGGCTCCAGGACGCCTGCCTCTTCCTTAGCATCTCCCCCTTCCCTTCAAAGGTCTTCTGCTTACAGTGAGTCTTGCACAACCTAGAACCTTCCCCCAGCCTGAAGCCATCATCCTGTACAGAACAGGAGGTGCCCTATGGCACTCCAGGGATGGGTGCTGCCTCAGCCTCGCTGGGCGTGCTGGTGCAAGTGGCCCCTGAGTCATCGCCCTGTCCTGCCAACACCAGCGACAGAATCAGTCCCACGATGCTGGAAATGGCAGTGTCTGGGTTTGTTATGTAAACTGGCCATCAGCTTCCTGGTTCACAAAAACGAGTAGCCTGGCGCGCACATTCGCTTCACAAACTGCCACATCTTCCCAACCACTCAGCTCCTGGGTTTTTTGTGGTAGTGGTTGGTTGCTCAGCTATAGCACCCCACAACAAGAGGTCTCTGGCTGTGCCCTAGCACTCTGCATCCAGACATGAACAGTACCAGATGCTGGGCAGTGTTTGGGTTTGGTTCTACCCATTCCTTCCTCAGATAACACCTACTGCACCAAAGCAAAAAGAGTATTAGATAAATAGGAAGTGAGTCCTGACCTCCAGGTCTGCAACCTGAAGCTTACCCAGACTTCTGCCATGGTTAACAGAGCATCTCAGATGTAATGATGTGCCTTTCCCTTCTGATCCTGTGTAATGCTCCAAATCCTGTTGTCCTTAATGAGATTAAATGAGGATTTCCTACTAGTTTGGTGCTGCAGCCATTAGCCACTGTTGTGTGTCTCTAGGCAGTGGTGTACCTTTGCATGCCTGGTCCCGTGTCTCTCTCAAAGCCATGATAATTAGACATCTTCCTACCACATTTATTCTGATAATTGGTCTTCAGCAAATTGGCACAGTGCTCTGAAAGGCAGATTTAAGTGTATGCACCAAAGAGGAAATCACAGCCACTAAGGAGCTCAAAAACTCAGCAACTGCGAGACACAGAAGTATTTTAGCTACCAACAAGTCATTTTGCAGGGCCAGGCCACCTTAGAGGCTGTCAGCTGCCCTCCCTCCAAGTGGGACTGCAGAATACCCTGCCACAGTGAGCAGACAACACAACGGCTCATGGCAGAAGGTGCTACCATTTAAACTGTGCTTTGTGGCCAAAGTGCAAAGCATATTTGAGAAGAAAGAATTGAGTAAAGTCCCTGGCAGGAAGGGAGGACAATGTTCTGGGTAAAAGTTTCCAGGTACAGAGGAAGAAGCCCTTTTTGAACAGTCAGTGTGCCTCCAGAACACTGTGCAAGTCATAGTGGTGGACAAGTGATGGCCGCCCAGCCACAGGTCACCTCACCCCCTCTCTGCTCCCTTTTAGGTGTTGTCATGCTCCTCTGTCACCTGCCCAATCCTTGGAGGGGACCTTGGACGTGTCCTGTGGCACAAAGGTGTGTGCCAGCCTGCCTCCCAACTTGGGGCTTGCTAGCCCACCATTTCCTCTTGGACTGGAGCAGGTAAACTGGGAGATGTCCCACAAAGCTGCCATTGTTTAACAGCTCACAAAGCCAGCCTTCGGCGAGGGGTTCTGGTTCTTCTGTCCTTCCCCTAAGTACTTGCCTGGGAGCCGTCAAATAAAACCTCAATTAGCTCCTTTAGGACATGAAGAGCTGTGTGGGATGTGTTCCCTGGCAGCTGCAGTACAGCAACGGAGGTGAGGGGGAGGAAGGGATGGCGACAGGGGGATTTGTTGCTCACACCCCCATTCACTGAAGCATCACTGGTACCCTGGCGGGTTCTCATCACAAGGACAGCCGCAACAGCCACAACACCGCGCCTGAAATCCTGGATCTGACCCAGGAGCATTTGGTCTCCTCACAATTCAGCTTGTGTCAAATACCTGGGCTTTTTGGAGCTTTTGTGTGATATTCAGCACCGGGCAGCCACAGCTGCAGTAATTGTCAGCAACAGCAGATATGATAACAGTGCTGTAAACCACATTGAGAGCATCCATGAGAGAGCTTTTGCTTCTGTTTCCCTGCCAGGTGGTTCCCAGCTAGCTGGCAGCAGGGTGAATGCATGTCTGAGGGTTTTCTGATCAGCCCCTCATTGCACTTCCTACTGCCTTGACGTGCCCCCTGCATGGGCAACAGGCTCCTCTGGCTGAAACCAGCCCTTTCACAAAATGTTTGTTTCGACTGATCCACACACGTTGCACAAACACAAGCAGTGGGAACACACAGAGTGAAATGGCTGAGTTTGTCTGTTTTAGTAGCAGCCCTGAACACATTGGTTATCATGGCCCATCATGGTTATCACAAACCTCACGTCCAGTGGTGGTGATGATGCTGTAGAGGCTGAGAGCCAGAGCAGCACCCTCTGGCCTATCGTTTTGCCTGCTGCGTGTTGCAAAAGCAGGACTTGCCACCATCCCCCTCTTCAGGGCCACTCAGAATGATATTCAGCAGCTCAATGACTAAGCCCCATAGCTTCTCATCGCATGTGAAAAGTGAAAATAAATTTAGCTTCCTGCAAATATTCGTGCGATAGGAAAACCGTCATTTCAGCCTGGTGTCAGCTCTGTAGCTGAAGCACAGTGAAGAGCATGGGACACGCTCCTCAGCTTTTGGCAGGAGCCAGGTCCTAGGGCAGCTGAAAGGGCAGCTCAGGTACTGGGTGACAGCGCTAAGCTGTCCTCAGCTGCAAGAGGGTGACATGGCAAGAAGCCACGGGCAGTGGAAAAATAACTGGGCAGGAAGAGCAGCTCTGTTTGCCCAAAGCCTTTGTGTGGATCCCAACATGGACAGGCACCACTGACCCGTTAGTGACTTGCGAGTAACCCCCGCCGTGCGTGTCTCCTGACGGGCAGCACTTCTCTGCTTTTATTCCTGCGCACGTCGCTCATGTGGGAGCGAGGAATGTGGAGATAAAAAGGCGGGAATGATTTCAGTGCCGGGTAGTTTCCATTAATACATTTCTCATTACATAACGCAGCCGTGACTGCACCAAATCTGCTAAGGGGCTTTTTAGGGAGGTGGAACTTCTCTGGGTGGCCACAGCCAAGCAGGTGACACCGCAGAGCGGGCTGGACTGTGATCAGGTGCTTTTGAATTGCACTGGAAGTGCCTGGGCTGTGGCACGGTGTGGATTTCCATGCCCTTACGCTATGAGGCACCTCATAAATTAAGCGGGTGGTGTTGTCAAATGCATGCCATTAGCCCTGCGAGCCGATAATCCCGGCGGTGGATTGGAGTCTATCGCAGGGCCTGTCTCCAGATAACAGCCTGGAAGAAGAACAATGGTGCTCCGAGCTCCCGGGGACCTCTACTCTTTGGTTCTGCACTTCAGAAGAGAAAAATTAGCATTATCTGCATGGCTCAAGCTCCCTTTGAAATGTGGTTATTTCTTACTCATCCCCTCCAAGTCTTTTTTTACGTGATATCAATGAGAAACTTGAAACCCCCTTTGAGAAGGGAAAGATTTCCTGCATCCCTACTCCTGAAGAAAATGGATAGATCAAGTAGTAAAGTTCAATGACTTACTTAGCATTAAATAAGAAAGAGAATAATGAATTGGATTTTGTGTGCCTGTTTTTCCTCTGCAGGGAACAGTCAGGCTAATGGATTTTCATTGCCTTCTGCTTCTGTTCATCAGTCTAGGTGAGTTCAAAACACTGCTGCCTTTTTGTGCTCTCTTTTCCCTGCTCACCTGTCACAACTCGAAATACTTGGAGCTTAGCAAACACATTGGGTTACTACCATCAGCATCATCCTCACCCATGAGGAAAACACATGGGCTTAACCACCTACATGCAACAAGGACTTGTGGCCTGCTCGTGGACATAGAATCATAAGATCATAGAATCTACTGGGTTGGAAGGGACCTCCAGAGATCATCAGTCCAACCCCCAAACATCAGTGGGTATGATAGGTAGCTGCAAGTAGGCAATTCCTTACTTAGGGTGGACACTAGTTTCCTACTATTATGAGCTCAGGCTTTAAAGTCCTTCAAGAGAAACACTAATTCCCCACTGGGCTCACCAAAAAGTGGATGGGTTGCCAAACCCCCACTTTGTTTACAGGCTTTGCCGAGTGCTGTCGGGCTTTTTATTGGGGAAGGAAGGGAGGTGGTGTAGGAGGAAACCATTACAAAGCTATATAGTATAAACAGCTTTCTCATGTAAACTCTGAACATCGCTGGGCAAGCAAGAGGTTAAAGCTAGGGTGTGGGTGAACGGGACTTGTTAGGGCAAAGATAGAAATAGCAAGTTGGGAATCCTGGAGAGGGACCCAAGGAAAGGGGAAGCAGTGAGTTGACCCTAGATGGGGTAGACTCCCTCGGTTTGCTGAAAGTCTTCCGCTGCTCTGCCCTCAGGGTTTGGACCTGGATCCTCCCTAAGGCATCCCAAAGCAGGGGGATGCTCAGCAGAAACCTACATAACTGATCAGGAGTCATACTTGTTGAAAGTTGAATCCAAAATTCTGGTCACTTGAAGATTTTATGCAGATCCAGAAATTGCTGCAGCTGCTGCCTGCTCCTTCTTGCCCCAAACCATTTCTGGGTTCACCAGTGCCTGCACAAAGCCAAGGAGCTGCTCTCTGCCTGCTCGGATGGTCGGAGCAGGATTTCCGTTTTCCTACCAGCTTTGGTGCCTCAGGCTCTCTGGTCTGTTTTTTGTCCAAATGGGAAACATATAATGGAAACTGTTTAAACAACTTGAGGTACAAGGAAGCCTGCTGGAGTAGAGCACAACGTTATCATGTATTGCCAAGGAAATGATGCACTCTCCAAAAGGACTCCACTCGGGCATCGCAATTTAAAGTTGCAGGATAATTGCTGGCTGTCTCTGGCGCTGCCCACAGCCCTCCTCTAGGACGGAGAGTGACGCTTGAGGAGAGCGGGAGTCTGCCCAGATCACCTGTATTGCTGTCTGGTCTTGCCACTAACAGCTGTTCATCAGCAGATTCTTTGCACAAAAGGAGATGCCCAGTGTGGGAATAACTGCCGGTGGAGAGGTGCCAGGCAGTGTTACATAAACTCTGTGCCAACAGATACCTGAAGATACACACACATGTTAGTGAGGGCGTTTCCTCAGCAATGTTTTAAACCACCCAGGGCAGCCATGCGGACCAAGATGACGAAGTGCAGAGTGACCAAGCAAAGGACAATCTCCTCTATTCCCAGGCTGTGAGTACATTTGGTACCTGGGCGTAGTTGGATGCCTGATGTTCAGGGAGGGTCTGGCTGTTAGAGCTGTCCTCACTGTCGGTTTTCTTGCTTGGGTAGGTCTGAACAGCCTGGTGCTGCTGAAGGAAAGCCCAGGAGCCACGGAAGCCCCAGAGGAATTCTCTTGTTCTATTTCCAGCCCTGCTTTTTAAGATACAAAGGGCTTCAGAACAAATGCATTTCTGAAGCTTATCTATGTGAATATTTGACTGCTTATCCAAACAGAACAAAAGCCTTCAAACCTTCCGCGGTCCATCCATCAAGAGCCTTATCTCTCCATGTCACTGTTGGACTCCTGGCTGCTGCGGCTGAGAGTGTCCACCCACTCAGGGCTCAGCCCTGTCCACCAGTGTCCCATCTCCTCTGTCTAGGTGGCTTTGCAGCATTACGCTCACTTTCTTGGGTACTTGCCATTTCAGTGATGGCCTCTGCATTGCAAGCCAACATCCCAACAGGCTGTGTTTGTGCTGCTGTATCACAGCCCATCATCTCCATCTCCCACCTACGCAGTCAGCCAAGATATGGCCACAGGCATGACCAGAGCAGAGCACACTGACTGGCCCCAAGAAAGGAGACCATTTGTCTTTTATCATGAAATATTAATGAAGCCCAGATAAAGGAATGCAGTTGCCTCTATCTGAGGTTCAAAGACCGAGATAAAGGTCTCTTCCAACCAAAACAGAATCACATAATCACAGAACATTAGGGATTGGAAGGGACCTCAAAAGATCATCTAGTCCAATCCCCCTGCCGGAGCAAGATCACCTCGACCAAGTCACACAAGAGCATATCCAGGCAGGTTTTAAACATCTGCAGAGAAGGAGACTCCACAACCTCCCTGAGCAGCCTGTTCACGTGCTCTGTCACCCTCACTGTGAAGAAGTTCCTTCTCATATTTATATAGAACCTCCTGTGTTCCAGCTCACACCCATTGCCTCTTGTCCTATCACTAGATGACACTGAGAAGAGCCTGGCTCCATCCTCCTGACACTCACCCATTCCATGATATCCAAGGGTAGAATTTCTTGTTCCCTCTCTGGCAAAAAGGAGGATTTTGTAAGAGGTTCCCTAAATTCCAGATGGTGGGTCAGGGATGAGGGATATCAGTCATCACTGTCTATCAGCCTCTGGTCCCTTCTAACAGAGGCATCTTCACGACTGCTGCTGGGCTGCTTGATAGCTCGGACAGAATCCAGGTGGCCCCTGCCCTTTGGTAGCTGAGCAGAGTGCATGAGCCACCAGAATGCACTGGGAATATGGCAAGCGCACGGGGCAGAGCAGCAGCACCCCCGTGGAGGCTCCTGGCTGGGTAGATGAGCTGCATGGTCAGTCTTATGGCCAATTTATACAATACATTATTCAGGCCTTGTCAAACGAGCCTCTGCAGTGCTTGGTATCAGGGCCACTTTGAAGCTGAGCTGGCACAAGAAGTCGTCTGCAGTCCTGCCGTCTTGTCAAAGCTGTGGCCAAAAACAACAGGGTGAAGTCTTTGGAAGGAACCACCCATCCACAGCGTAAACGAGTTTAAACGGGGACCTGGCTGGCTCAGGGCTTGAGAACAGCTCTTAACCACATCAGAGACTGTGCGCAGTGGCAGGGATCAGAGCTCTCCGCTGCTTGGTACCGCCTGGTCTTGGCCCAGATCTAGACAAGCTTCAGCATCAGGGTGGCCTTTTCCACTAAGGGCTGTTTTCTGATGGTTCTTTTCACAGGGGACTCTGACCCATGGGCTGTTGTTACTGTCCTCTCTGTGGTTTTCATTTTTCCCTCTGTTTTGACACTCAGCAGAGTACAATAATCTCTGTCTCATATAAAATAATGAATTTGACTCAACAGCAAGAGGATAAATGTAGTTTTTATGCTGCGGTGTACGATAAGCTATTTATAAATATCACATCATTTCTGGGTCATCCTCAGGGTTTAAAATAAAGTTTTAATTTAAACACAATTTTCCACTGTTGACAGATATGATAAATACATTTTTGTTTCAATAAAACCCAATTTCAGCAGTGTTTTGCAGAAGTCATTACAAGCTAAGGATTATTCCCCTGATTTTTTTTGGTCTTGTTTGTCTCCATGTTCCAGTGTTTAGTTTAATATCACATTCCAGTATAGAAAATAACATCTGTGACTGCAGTGATTCGTTCACCAAGGCCTCTCCTTAGGGGATGGGAGGATGCTCTTCAGAAGAATGATGGAAGGAGGTGTTAGCTTGTATCACAGAGACCTGGGAGGACCCACTCTGCACAGTTAAGGTACTCTGTGCTTTCCTTGCCAGCTCCACAGGGGACTAAAGGTTATCACCACTATGAGGAATCCTGCCTTGAAGTTGCTTAGGACACGGAATCTGGTTCTGGCACATGAGAAGTAAAGGTTCTTGGTCAGAGTCTGAACTCCCAAGCCTGAGTGACACCACTGTGAGGAGATGACTCCATTGAATCATAGAGTGTTAGGGATTGGAAGGGACCTCTGGAGATCATCTAGTTCAATACCTGCCACCTAGGGCAGGTCACACAGAAACATATCCAGGTGACTTTGGAAGGTCTCCAGAGCAGGAGACTGTACAGTCTCTCTGGTTAGACTGTTCCAGTGCTTCATCAACCCTCACACTAAAGCAGATTCTCCTCCTGTTGAGGTGGAACTTCCTGTGTTCTAGCTTATTGCCATTATTCCTTGTCCTATTACTGGGCACCAAGGAAAAGAGACTGACTTCTTCCTCTCGACATCCACCCCTCAGATACTTATAAACATTAATAAGATCCTCTCTCAGTTTTCTCTTCTCAAGGCTAAACAACCCCAGTTCTCTCAGCCTTTCCTTATAGGATAGATGTTCAAGTCCCTCAATCACCCTCATAGCTCTTCTCTGGACTCTTTCCAGTAGATCTCTATCTCTCTTGAGCTGAGAAGCCCAAAACTGGGTGTAGTATTCCAGGTGTAGTCTCTCCAGGACACGGTAGAGCACCGCTTCAGGGAATCACACGTGGTGCAATGGCTCAGGACCAGAGGGACCTGTCACAAGGCTCCAGTGGCACAAGACATCATTTACACTCAGACTGTCCCATTTGAATCATTCCCCCAAGTATGAAGATGGTGGCCATCTCCTCCCCTCCAGAGTATCACTCCTGTTTTCCAAAGGCTTCTTTTCATGCTTTCATGCTGGTGGTGGAACCAGCCCTTGACGCACTGGTGCAGAGCCTGGCAGCAACTTCAAGACAATTGAGCTAACCTCAAGGTCAAAGTGATACCAAAAGACAGCCAAAGGGGACACAGTGCTACAGATTTCATGTCTATAAGCTTCAGTTAAAAAGACGTGTTCGATCTACAGGAGGGTTGTGTTCCTCTTGCCTGACCTAACCACTGATGAGCCAATCCCTCCAAAATATCCCTGGACCTTCTCTGGTTTTCTGCCTTGTTATGTAAATAGCTCTAAGGAAGATCTCCTTTTCTGCAACCAAATATATTTCCTCTGCAGTAAAAAAAGCCATCATTGCATTGTGGAGCAAAAGCAACACAGCAGAGCCCTTACATGACGTGAGGTGAGTGGGTCATCTCCATGCTTGAGTGACAGAAGTACAGGGCATGATGATCAAGAAAACCAACTTGCTTGGAAGTGTTTTAAAGCTGTTGTGTGTGTTCTGAACCCCTCAGCTTACAGCCCATACTTCTCACACCACTCCCCATTAGACAATCAAACAGAGATGCTGCTCTTTGGAGAGCAAGTCTGTGTGCTGGGGATGTGCAAACGCTGACATCTGTATCCGCATGGACTAGCCTCTGTCTGCGCGGAGCTTTCAGCCGCTGTGCTCAAAATAGCTGGGAAAAGGGCATGCAGAAGGGAGAGACGTCTTATTCTGGTGGGTCTGCCACATCATCCAGGCTGCTTTCATGGTGATACCTAGAGGACGTCACCCAGTGCAGCCAGCTGTGATAATCCTTTCCATGGGAACAGGTGCTGGAGGCTAATCCTGCTGTTTCTCTTGCTTATGGCTCTCTTCACTCGCTAAGACTGATCAAACAGGATTATCATGGCCGTGATTCAGGAGGTGAAATTACTGGTGCCATGGCAGACAAATGGCAAACACCCCTTGTTTCCAAGGCAGATGCCAGCTTTGCTGAGCCACTTGCAACAACGAAGGCAGTGGGTGAGCCATCAGCTCCAAAGGGGCTTCCAGGGCCCCCTCCGGTGGTCCTCACTCAGATCTGTGCTGTACCCCTCCAGGATGAGAGCTGGATCCCAGATGCAAAGCCCATGTACTCTCTGCAGCTCTCCTGGAAATGTGCCTCTCCTGGGACTCCAGCTTCGGATGAGATGGTATCTCCCTAAACAGGGGCTGGGCCAAAGCACTGGTGGAGGAGCTAGGAGAGGACAAGGGACAACAGCTCTGCCAGGCTGCCACATCTGCTCTGTCAGGGAAGGCTTGAGGCACTGCAGACCCACCCCAGGGTTCATGGTGAATCAATCCCTTCTGATCTAGGTGATCCTGCTGTGGCAGGGGGATTGGACTAGATGATCTTTCGAGGTCCCTTCCAATCCCTGATGTTCTGTGATTCTGTGTGACTCTCTGAAACTTCAGCACGAGTCTTCCCATGTGTGAGACAGCCTCATGCTTCCAGTAGACTTCAAGGTTTTGTTGTAAATCCCTGGAGTGCTGCCCTCATCCCTTCCCTCTCAGTCATTCTTTAGAGACTCGGATGGTCCCTGGTGACACTCCCTGCTATGCAGAGCCTCTGCCATTCTGCACCTGTTTTACCATATTTGCTTGTGCTAAAAACAAACCTTGACACCCCAAGCAATTCCCTTGTTCGCCAGTAAAGGACCACCCATGAGGTTTGTGGCACCAGCCTTTACACAGTCTCGGTGGACAAACATCTGCTGCCCTTAACTGGTTTGCTCAGGACCTAACTCGCACCTCCTTCCACTGACAGCAAAGCTTGTCCTGAAAATGTTTTAAATAACAAATAGTGGAGTCAACACAAATTTACAGAAACAAACACCAGACTGCAGGAATAGGTCTACGTGCAGCTCAGGAAGGGTGCTTAAAGCTCCAGCTTGCAGTGGTGCTGATAAGGCTGTTTCCAAGAAGTTGCCCAGCCCTTAAATTCTAGAAACTGTCTCTTCCCAGGTCAATAACCTTTTATGGACTGAATCCTGGTGTCATCCTACAAGCAAACACGGTCCAGGCAGGACCTTCTCCAAGAGAAAGGAGAACCTGTGGTGCTAAGAAGGGGTTCAGAGTCTTTCTGGCACAGAGAGCCAAAGCACACAGTGAAAAACACATCTGGTAGTTCTGGTAGTTGGAGAAAGCACCAGAAAATGTGCCAAAACTTTGTCACAGTCTTCTCCTCTCCTGAGAGGGAACAGATATGGCATTAGCTGATCTCTCCTTCCTGTGCTGCACAGACTGCAGCACTGCCAGGTCTGGGTTCCCCTGGGGTCTCCCCTCTTCCACAAAGTGCTTGGCCAGTCCCAGGAGCCAGGCTCTGCACCCAGGCTGCCCTTACCCCAGCTCCTCCACATCTGTTTTCCCCAGTCTTAACTTCAGACATGAACAGAGACCCTTGGGGAAGGTTATCCACAGCATTTTGCAACTGCTAGCAAAAGTGTTGCTCCAGTCAGAGAGCCAAGACAAGGCTGCTTAGACTCACTCCTTCCCGGTTTGACTCCTTCTTTTCATGGTGATGAAGGCTTTCTGCAGGTGCAGGAGCTGACACAACAGAGCATGCCCCACATTACGGTCCGTCCAGCTTGTGTGTAAACACGACCAGTCTCTCTTGAAAACTCTTAGAAGATGTTTCATAAACACCAAATATTTTGCTCCATTTCCACATCAAGTGCCACTTCTTTAGCAGCCCTGCTGGTGGGGGAGTCATCCGTGGAGTCACGGGCTGCAGCCAGGTGCCCTGCAGAAGGGATTCAGGTCCCTGCCGGAACTGGCAGCAGAGCCAGGCAGAGGCTACCACCTGCTGGACCTTTCTCATTGACTCACTGCTCCGAACCTCTCCATGATACCTTTTGCTGACAGCATCAACTTTCTGGGCAACCTCAGGCATGCTGTGTGCTGAGATCATAGCACAGATCCCCCGGCCAGCTCTTCATCAGTAGCAGAGCTGTTGAGATGTGAGGAAGGTGTGTAAATGGTGAGGATGCTCAAGGAGTGACTTTGTGTGCCTGACCTGCCTGTGTCTTGTTGGCAGTCTGACATGTCTTCCAGAGGCTGGGGGTGCCCTCTGCCCTGCAGAACAAGGGCACCTCTCTGACCAGAAGCAAATAGCCAGAATTTTGCTGAATTCAGGAACTTGACATTTCCGTATTGAAACCTGCTGACTTGAGATTAAGGGACATGGTTCTTGCTTTGGATGAGCAAACTTTGGGGATCTTGCAGAGCTGAACGCTCACTGCTGTTGACATGTCCAGGGAGGGCTCATGGTGTTCAGCAAGTGCGTTTCTTGTGGAGATACTTTGCTTTTGCTGTGAGCCTGCTGAATGCTGTCAGTGTAATTTCCTCATCTGAGCTTTTTTTGGATTGTCTTGCTCTTCTGAGCCGCCCTGAGTCTCATCAGGTCATGCCAGCTCACATCTACAACACACCAGGCTTCAGCTGCCCAGTTAGCGAGGCTCTGGGAAGGTCACTGGAAGGACTCCAGTGGCCTCAAATAGGGGTTGACTCATGCCTCATGAGATCAAAACAAAATGTCTCTGCATACAACAAAATATTGCGGAAACCATATCATTCATGCACAAGAGACACTGCTCAAACTTTATCCTGTAAGGTGCAGAATGTTGTGAGCGGGAGGAAAAAGTGCCCGAGGGCTGGTGTGCACTGGCATTGTTGGCAAGTGGAAACGTCCCTTCCCATAAACACGGCTATTTCCTGGGGTCCCACACACAAGCAGGTATTGGAAGCAGGAAAACTTGGATCCTTTCTGGATTCCATCAGAGGATCCATTCTCTGTAGCGATAGTTCATTTCTAGGCTCATCCGTTGCCTTGTCAAGAGTGACCCAGAGCAAATGCTGACCATGGAGTCACTCAGGTGAGGCAATGCAGTGGTGTGATGGGTATTCTTCTGGACCTCCCTACCCAGGGACAGACATAGGTGCTGAGACCATCCCATGGCAGGCTGCATCACTTAGTTCACTGGCATCTTTGTGAGAGGTCTGACTGTGCAGTCCAGTCCTGCCTCACTGTCCTGACCATGGTGCTCAGCAATGCAGAGTCTCTGTAGATCCCACAGCTGCCATCTGCAGTTTGATCATGTTCCAGCGGTAGCTGATTGCCACGGTCTAGGGAGCAGGACTGAGAACATCACCTTGAGGAACAGGGATGGCTTGGTGTGCACAGCAAACACAGCTTGTAGGGAAAAGAATTAATGCGGCTATTAGGCAGCAGTTTCCCACGTAAGTCTAGAAGTCAGCTCCTCATGTGAATTGAAAAGTGACAGATACTTCTGCATCTCCTCTGGCTTCTCTGGGACAGGTGAACACTGCCGAGGCTGTTTGCTGCCCAGCAAAGGGGAGAAGCCCTGATGAGTGTTTCAGCCTCTGACCACCTCCCTCCCAGGTCCATGGGGCAAAGCTTAGCTCAGCCTTTCTCTCTGTGCTGTGCTTCCCTCCTCGGGCAGGAGCTTCAGGAGCTGGCTGTGGGCACAGCAGAAGCACCATCTGTCTCCTTGTAGGCTGGACTTGAAGCACATTCCATTTATCACTCTGCTGTGCCTCACCACCACATCCCTGTGACACTTCCATGGCAGAGAGGTCCCACCACACAATCTTCAGCATCTGGACACGAATGCAACACCTCCAAGTTGAAGTGGTATGGTATGAAATCACCTGCTCGCAACGTTTGGCCACTCCTGTGACCAAAGTACCCCTTCTTCCCCCAAAACACATGCAGTGGAGGCCAGCTGTTGCTGTGCAAGCCCATCACTGATCCGCATGCCTACAGAGCACAAGAGTTGTGAGGCAGCTGAAGGGGTCTTGGGCTCTTATGCTCTCCTGCCTCACTGTTATGGGTTGGCTGTGGAATGCAGCTTAGCTAACAGCCTATACTGGTTCCCTGTTGGAGTGTGTTCCCCTAATAGACATCAGGAGACATCCAGCTGCCATGACTAAGCTCTTCTTACATTCCAGAAATTCACAAATACATGTTTCTTGAAAAATAAGCTGGTGCTTTGTTTTGGGAAACCAGTGAACCATCCGCCTCGTTGCCTTTGTGTAGGGGACAAAGCTTCCCAAGGGCTGGTGTGGTGCGGAGCAGTAACACAAGCATCTTGTTTGCCCACCTCCCAGACTGCCTTCCCTCCTTCGATGGGTTTGGAATGAACTCTGGAGGTCCAACAGAGGAGAGTAATGATGTGTGAAAGCTCACTTTCATTTTTCACTCTACTTTTTTGGAAGGTGGAACATTTTACATTTGACAGGACCATGCTAAAGCCATATGAGGCAAGCAACTATTTTTAACCAGATGGAGACTATCTGAGAGTCTGCTGCTGAATCATTTTAAACAAGGAAGAAATAATGGGATCCAAAAGTGGTGCTGAGGGGGATGGGGGTGAAAAGGCTTTTATCGCTGATTTGTTTCGATAACTGTTCAACTACTTAAGACTATGATGATGACTGCCTGAAAGTGCCTGTGAGGTCACTTCAAGCAGCGACTGCATTTTACAAAATGCTTCTGCTTTGAGAGAGAAGCAGGTGCTCAGGCTTGAGCAGCTTGATAGGCTTCTCGTGCTTGGTAACCCCCTTTGCACCCTGCACCGTGCTCTGAATCATGACTAAAGGGAGAAGACACTTGAGCATCTCAGCCCTTTTCCAAGCCCCCACCACCTCACATTAGCTGGGTGCACTATGCTGAAAACTTGTGAGACCACAGCCTGGGTTGAAAGGAGCCCTGGTCTGGATGTTCTTCCACCTGACAGTGAAAAGCACCATTTCTTCCTTCTCAACCCATGCCAGCACAGAGTGGCTGTTCAGATAACACAAGCTACTAGAAATCAGCACTGAGGAACTTTCTTCCCCTTTCCTTCATTCAGCATATCTGAAAGACATGGCAACACCCTTTCTCTTTGGAGGGCTGGAAGCTTCACACATGAGTAAAGGGGTAGTTGAGTTACTACAGGCAATAACCCAAACCATGGTAGAAGTCCATCAAGGTGTTTGTGAGAATTAATGCAGAGCCTGTCTATTCTTGGTCAGAGTACAAGGGTGGTAAGTAACTACATGGTGTTTAGCTTTCTTCTGAAGGCTGTGGCTCCTTCGCACATGCAGCATTCAGCTTCATTGCTGAGCCGAGTCCACATTTATGTGTGGTACTGCTCAGGCACACCGTGATGCCACACCAAGGGAAGAACATTTCTGCATCCACATGAGACACAATCTGCCACACTAAGGGAAGAACATTTCTGCATCCACATGAGACACAATCTGCAAGGCTTTGTGGCCTGCAAGGTGTTCCCACTTTGGAACAAGAAATCCAACCTCCTTCCCTGACATAGTTTGTATTGGTTCACTAGGCTGTCTTCTCAATATCACTGAAAACATGTGGGACACATCTCCTCACATCCTTTAGAACCTTTGTTCTGATTTCCCAAAAGCTGCTCCTTCTGGATTCCTCTGCATTGTGAATAGAAGTCAGACCTTGTCTTGGGTTTGCACTGTGTCATGGCTGGGGCAGAGTGGGCAGAGGTGGCTTTGGATGGGTTTTCCTTTGGTTATGGACTCTTTCTGTCAGGATATCTCTGGTCAGAGGCATTGTCCTTTGTCTCTTTGGTGTTGGGTTATGTAAACCTACCCTTACACTATGTAGGAACCAACAGTAGAGTGTGCCTCCTGCTCATGGCCACTGCTCCTCGGGCTGTGTTACAGACTTGTCAAAACACTGGCTTTTGGGGAGTTGTTCAAATTAACCCTTTCTCTGCCACTGCATCAATATCACTTACTATGTGGGTGGTGAGGCACTGGAACAAGTTGCCCAGGGAGGTTGGAGATGTTCCGTGTCAAGCTGGATGGTGCTCTGGGCAACCTGATGTAGTGAGAGATGACCCTAACCCATGGCAGGGACGAATCTTTAAGGCACTTTCCAAGCTGAACCGTTCTATGATTCTATGACCACCTACAGTAGGAGTAAGTGCATATCAAGAGTAGCTTTGCTGCCAACTTGGTGGCAACCTCAAATCAGGGGCCTGGTGGCCACGGCAGGTATGCTGCAGCTCTCTCCGGTATCTCAGCTGCACTGTGTTTGCCTTTGCAAACATCCTAAGTGTGAGCTATCAGACTAGGTGCCCTCTCTGGCTGCAAGGACTCACAAGAACATTTAGCCAAGGAGGCTGGATTCATCCCCTTTAAAAAGCTGTCAGGGTCAGTGTCTGAAGCACTGGAAGCAGAGCTCAGAATAAATGATCTTTGACCTCAATGTTTTTAAGAGCAATTGCTCTTAAAATTGCAGCCTGCTGCGACCTCCACCAAGCTCTGCACAAAACCCAGAGCATTGCAAAGCCCTGGTTCCATACCGAGTAGTTACAGCTGTCACCATAGCTGTCACCTCCTGGTTTTGCTCTTACTGTGCAATGAAATGAGAAGCAGGGCTTGCATCACTGCCCGTGACCTTAGACACAGGGCAAGCTGCCAAGCTTGTGGGACTTTGGGAAGAGGAGATTAGCTTCATTTCCCATGTGGGGTCTCCATCCCTGGAGAGGTCCAGAGCTGCCCATCCAGACCCTCCTTGTCTCCCTTTTCCATTTGGTTATGCAGTTCAGCAGGTACCAATGATCGACATCCAGCAGGCCTGCACCCACACCTGCCGTGTTGACTTGGAGCCTGGCAAGTTTTTCCAGAACACAATCTCTTCAGACCAAATTAATTCCATTCCCTCCTCTGCATAATGATGAAGACTTCCTCAAGCTAATAGGTAAGCTCGCTCAAAGTTGGGACCTCAGAATCAATCTTTTGTTCTTGGGTGCTTTCTGCAGCCTGCTGACTCTGGGTGCTACTTCTCAGTTCTCACCCACAGTCTCAAAGCAAACAGACACTTTATGGAGGAAGAGGAGGGGAGGGTGTGAAGCGGCTGGGTTTGTGGGTTTGAGCTTGCCTGGAGGCTCACACTTTGCAAGAATCACCCTATTGTTTTGCTGCCTGGGGCATAGAATGAGGACAGTGCTGAGCATCCATTCTGGAGTCTGCCACAAACAGACTCACCCTGCACCCCGTGTACCTGCTCCAGGGGTGAGTCCAGCAGTCATCCAGGTGTTTTGAGGACACAGTAACTGAGGGGGGGTTTAAAACACCAGACAATCTCTCCTTCCCAGTTCGGGAGGGCACTCATTAAGTAGGAAGTTTGTATCTGAGCAACACGGTGTCCTGTAGGTCCTCTTTGCATTAAGGGGAACTGTGATTTGATGGGAACATCTTGTACTGTGCATGCCTTTCCTTCTCCTGCTTATCAGGGCTGGCATCATGTTGTTATATTAGAGTGTAGATGAAGCTGTGAAACACGAATAATAAATGCTGCTCATCAACAGACACCCCTGAAGCACATCCTGCTGATACAGGGCTCTGGGTGAATAAAACACCTTTTGTGCCCTATCAAGACTTTTTTGTTCACTGCTTTTTAGCAAAATCTCATGTTGGGCCTGAGCCAGGGTGTTTGAATCTTTGTGTGGATCTACATTTGCATTTTCTCATGTCTGTCACCTGACTCCATTGCTACTAGAAGCTGTGCTGGCATCAAAACACTTTCACAGCCTACAAAAGACGAAGAAGAAACGTAGAGAACATCCCCTGCGTCTGTCTCCCACCTGCAGCGCAACCAGCAGTACTTATCTTACAGGTAGGTCATCTCTCCATCAGGGATCTCAAAGCCCTCAGTGAAGAGAATTCCTTCTTCTTAATGACATCCTTACTCACCTTTTAGTTTGAACAAGACACAGTGTCCTGCTGCTGGGCTGCCACTTTCTCAGCTCGCTTTGCTCACCAGGTGGGTTTGTTCTGGTGGGATTTTTAAGTGTGGTGGATTTTAAGCTAATTAGTTAAAGATTTGCAGCCTGAGTACAGAGTCTTTGTGCTTACGTGAGTACCACCCCTCAGAGTGAGGCCTGGCTGATGCTTTTAGTAAGAGCTTTCTGACGCTGCCTTTCCTTGGGCCTGCTGTTGTGTCCTCTCGCCTGCCAGCTCTACACCCTCGTTACACAAGCAAGTGTTGTCGGTGTTTTCCTTCTTGATTGTTCTGTGTGTAATTTCAGTTCCACTAGCAGCGTTTGGATGATGTCACTGCATCATTGTAGTGGTGTTTTTCTTGGCTGCTGCTTTGATTTTCTTGGCATTGCAGTCGGGGCATCTCTGCAGACACTTGCATGCTGCACACTGCGTTTCCCCTTGCGTGCACCTTGCTCTCGCCACTGCAAATCCCAGCTGCAGAGCTCCTGTTTTGCAACCCCTTCCCTGCCTGCTGGCAATGGCTAACGCAGCTTCTCTTCCCCTTCGGTTTTCATGCGTCAGTACTTATCTTGGGTTAAAGTTGTCCTTATACTGTGTGAAATCTTCAAAGTTTTCTTTTTGATAGCAGCGCCTAGAAGATCCAGGCCAGGAGCAGGAACGATTTGTCCTGGTTCTGTAGAGGTTCTGTACCCAGAGGTCCCTGAGTGTTCCTGCTCTACCCTCTGCGCAGGGACATGCACAGGAAACCAGGGGCTTCAGGAAATGGTGATGCAGCCGCTGCTACCCAGCAGGACTGACGTCTGTGCCCAGCACTAGTCATGCTCACACCTCAGTCAGCAGCCACGCAAAGGGAGTTCAGAAGGGTAACTGGGTGCTTTTGAGAGGTTCCCATCAGTGCATCCACAGTTCTACCCTATCATTTTGCTTGTCCCTCTCTGGTTGTTCACCTTCCCAACAGAACAGACCTAGCATTGTGTTTTCCTCTAGAGCAATTAGCAAAGCTCGTTCCTTACTCCTGGCAGTTCTGCTTTCAAGGTCAGTTGTCAGTGTCCCACAGCAGTGTAAGGCTCCTGGTGGGTTCATTCAAATACTCAATATTATAACCAAACCTCAATATTAACATAACACAAATTGCCTTTTCTTGTAGGGGCTGATGGTCAGATCAGATATTTACAGTTTGCCAGTGCAGATTATATTTTCTTATATCACTAATTATATTTATTGTCTGTGCTGTTAGTAAAACAAACCCAAAGCAACAATCTTTTTGTCCTCTAAACCCATCAGAAGCCCTATAATGAACTTAGGTTACAATCTGCATCTTTCTTTTAATAGAGTCATAGGATCATTTATATTGGAAGATTATTGAGTGCGATTGTTAACTCAGGTCACAGCTAGACTGTGTCTGTAAGTGCCACATCTACAGGCTTTTTATATCTCTCTAGGGACGACGGTGTTTCTCTCTGTCTGCCCATATATTGCTGTTTTTGTGCTCTCTGCCCTGGCACTCCCAGCTCTCAGCTGTAACAGCCACAGCACTGGACCCCAGCAAGCCCAGTGCTGGCTGTCAGGATGTTGTTGTATGCTGGGGACAGGCGTGGTGTGTCCCATAGCCCTGACAACACACAGCAGAGTTGCCAAACTCCTGGCTCCAGGAGCCTCGTAGCAAACTAGAAATACTAGCAGCGTGCTGCCCTCATGAGTTCTTGCCATCTGATGTAGGAAGGGACAGGAAAAAAAACCGGTGCAGACAGCACTCTGTGAGACAGTGCTGTTGGAAGCGTGAGGTTCAGCTCAGAGCATGGTCCCTGCACTGCCTAGTCCTGCTCTGTGGTGGGAACACAGTGTGAGCAGCCACGAAGCTGAGTGAGGTCTGGCAGGGGCTCCTGAGCGAGCAGCAAGCATTCAGAAGCACGGAGAAGACAGCACGGAAAATTGATGGGGCTGGGAGCTGCCAAACCACCCGGTGTAGGCAGGTGCTTCCCAAAAGGAACCTCCAAAGTAAATAGGATTGTGCAAACCATGTCTGTGCCACGGTTCCAAAGGGTCAGGCTTTTCTGTTTCTTCTCCACACATATCCACTCAGAAGTGCGTGTTTTAGATTCGCCGAGGTTGAACAAGGACAAGTTAAGATTGTACTGTCAGCTGCACCCAGATCCAGGCTTGCAGTGCCGCGGGTAGGTTCTGTGGAGGAGACAAGAGGTCACAGCGCTCCCAAAGCAAGCGGGCCATGCTCTTGTGTCAGGATGGCCTTTTGAAAAAACTCCTTTTTCCTCACCATCTCTAAGCCTTTCACCTGCTAGCCAAATTCCAGCCTCTTCCTTGCCCCTACGCATTGATTTTAAGCCCTCTCAGCATCCTCCGAACAGGTCCAGCCCCAGCCCAGGGTGGAGCTGCTGGCGCAGGCTGAGCTCAAGGCAGTGCTGAGCAGGAGGAAACACACTGGAGGCTGCTCACACCACTGCTCCTCACTGCTTCCGCACACCCGACTAGCCCACGTTCCTGAAACTGATGTGCCCAGCCCAAACCTGCCTTTAACACCCGTCAAGGGCATGAAACCAAATCAGCAAGTCTTTGTTCAGGCCTAGCCTCAATGTCTCATGGACCAACCCAGTTCCTCAATTCACAGGCAAACTGCAGGTAGGGAAGTCCCACAAGTGAAAGGCTCCTCACTGGTCTGCTCCACCTTCCTGTCAGCACAAGCTGTGTTTTCTGGTTGCCATCACAGCCTCAGCTAACAAGTCAGGTCTGGTCTCTCTCTAGGGAAGTCTGGCTCTGTATCGAGTCCTGCTTTGGTTGACTCCATCCCCAGTCAGGTGTTTCCTGGAGCTGATGAGGGAACAGGAGCTCTTGCAATGTGCTGCATATATGAAGTTCCTATTGGCAGAAGACAGAAAAATCAGTGGAACCATCTCATGTTGGAAAATGCATTATTTTTTCATCATGAGGGATCAGGACCCCAGCTGAGCAACCCCCAGCAGTAATACCAGAGATGGGCTCCTTGCTGGTCACAAGACACCTGCAGAGAAGATGGTGTCTAGCCAGGAGCTGCTCCTCGATGCCCCAGTCCAGGCCATCAGGAACGGGATGCCAGCACAGGAGCCTGTGAGGCTGCTCTGAGTCAACTGCTGGAAGGGCTTTGCTTCCTCACTCTCTGATCCAAGGCTGCTCTCTTGGCAGCAACTCCCCCAGCAGTCAACTGTGAACTTGCTGCTCTGGTTGGTTGATTTGGGTTTTTTCCGGTGTTTGCCCTGATACACAATTAATCAAACGTAAGTGCCTCCATTTATTGCTCTCCAGAGAAATGCTGCTAGCTTGTGTGCCCCAGCCTCTGGGGACATTCCTATTGTTTCAGCTACTGCTAAAGCCAAGAAGAGCTAAATCACACTCTCCAGCGTGCAGAGAGGGATCTCACTTGCCACCATGGCTCAGCATGGCTCAGGGTTGCCTGAACATTGCCTTTAATGAGAGCCATTCTGCAGTGGATTGGGCGTTACAAGGTGACTACTAGCAGCACAGCCTGGGGCGCTGTCATCAACCCAAGCAAGGTCAAACCAGTTTGAAATAACTGACTGGTCCTTCACTGTCAACAAGCAGCCCTGGAAGATTGGCAAGGAAAGTCCAAGAGAGGGAAATGGTTTGATGTAATTCAGGTAACAAATAAAATGAGATCTGTGAGCCTCGTGCTACAGGCTCCCTGCCAAGCCTGTCACATCGCTGAAGGTGACTTGATCCAATCTGTGTTTTATCAGGTCCTGGTTCTGAGATACACCTCCCTTTCCAAGTCCCCGGGGGCTAGTCACAGTCTACTGGCAGCCTGTCTCAATGTGTTTGATATTGGGGTTGGATGGCCCAAGAGAAAACACAAGGGCTTTGAAGTGTGGTGTGAAGGGCCAGATACCCTGATCGATGGCTACTTGCTTCACCAGATTGGTTATGAAGCACAGGCTTTCCTCTGCCAGTCTCTGCTGGTGGAAAATGGCTACAGATGGATCTTTCTAGAGCCTGAAAATATCTGACTAAACCAAGCAGAACAAGAGGCTGTGGATGCTGGGGTAGTGTTCACTTGGAGCCATGCAGACGGTTCACCGCCAGCCACCCTGCCCTAATCAAGGAACTCACAGCATGAAGGACACAGGAGTAAGGAAGGACATGTATAAACACTGCTGTCATGCTGTAGGTCACAGTGTGGCATTGCCAGGGAAGGACTGACTTTGCTTTGCCTCAAAAGGCTGAGCAGTGACCTGCAGTGTACTGGGAGCTGCTTCAACAATTTAACCACACAGCTGGGGAGCAAGTTAGACCACCATAGGCAATAACCTCACCTCAGGACAGCCCTGTCTCCATCCTTACTGCGGTGGATGCCTGTTCCCTCACAAGCCATCCCTGCTGCTTGATTGAGCCTTAGGGCCTGATCAGACACATGGCAGGGGGAAGGAATAGGGAAAGAAGACAGTGAGCTTGGGTGCCAGCAGCCCATGTCACTCCTAATAACAAGCTGACAACAGCTAGTTCTGACTTCTCATTTCAGCTTATGGCTGAAGATACCTTCCACATTCATCTCTGGAAGGATGCAGCCCTTATACATTTTCCAGAGCCCACCTGATGAATATTTCTCTGATAATCTAATTACTAAGGTGAAGCCAGACCAGCTGATCAGTACAAATCACTCAGAGCATTAATGGCTTGCAGTTCTGAGCCCAAGGTTGGTGTTTTTGAGCCCCTGTGACTTGCAAAGTTTCCAGGATATTCACAGACCGATGAAACAGGTTTAGACTGACCAGCACAAGGTTTGTTTTTTCAGCCCATTACTTGGCCATACACTGCTTTTACCC
This sequence comes from Rhinopomastus cyanomelas, assembly GCA_013400115.1. Classification (NCBI taxonomy): domain Eukaryota; kingdom Metazoa; phylum Chordata; class Aves; order Bucerotiformes; family Rhinopomastidae; genus Rhinopomastus; species Rhinopomastus cyanomelas. The sequence continues at coordinate 119,447 of VXBP01000803.1, read as the reverse complement.
ACAGCGTTGGTGTAGGAGATTCTTACCTGCTTCCTCTCTCCTGTGGCAGGCACTGACTGGAGTGAAAATCCTTTATTAGATCTAGGAATTTTCAGAGTATTTTAGCAGCTGCTTTCACTGTGCAGCCCCACAAACCTTTCTTGTCAGGGTGCAGACTGCAGCTTCACTGTGAAGCATTCACACCCTGCTTCAAACCATCTTCATCTTCAAACCCAGTACAGGTACCTGAAGAACTACAGGTTGGAGAGCCCAGGGAAGCGTTTAGGGACTCACCAGCCCCATGATGGGAATGCCTGTGCCTGCTGCGCTGGGCTCACCTACCTCATGTCAAGCACTAGCCTTTAGGTTACAGTTCACAGATTTCTGTGCTGTTCTCTTGCTGCTTTTTCTTTATTACATACACGTGGGACTATTTTGAAATAGAAACTTCTTAGGAAGCCCACAGGTGTTCAGATCAGAACAGAGTCTGCCTTTTAGTCATTGAGGAGCTTCACCTGAGGCATCAGAGCAGCCCTGCTGAGAACAGTGGGCAGCCACACGTGGCAAACAGCCCTGCAAAACCTGAAGGCCAGCAGGTTTCCTGACTATAGGGCATCTGCCAGAGCAGAACAGCAGCAAACAGACCTAGCAGCCTATTTATACACATAGGACAACTTGTTTAGCAGCTCTTTTCTACTGCAACAGTTACATGAATGCATGCACAAATCCTGCAAAATCCAGCACAGACCCACTGTGGTTTGATGCAAAATAACCTAAACAAAACCCCAACTATACTTCTCTGTTTAAAAAAACCCTTAAAATAGAGTAGGAAGAGAAAATAGCAGTGCTGACTTCCCCTTCCACAGTCACCTAGACTGCAAGTACACTGCTAGTGTTGGGTTATCCATCTAATACCCCACAACTCTAGCATCACACTGGTTTGCTCCCAACACTGCTGTGCCAGAAGAGCCCTTCCTCAGAACATACAGCCGTGCTGGGTCAGCCTCCGATACAGACCTGTTGGTAAAATAGGAGTGAGAAGCTGGTTGCCAAGTAGCTACTTACAAATACCCCCAAAGCTAAAAGCTAAAGGCTTGCATGTGTGGAAGTTTAGCTTCAGGCTACTTGGAGGGCACAAATAAATAATGATTTTTGTTCACATCTACCCGCAAGAGCTGTATCTGCTGTCAGTGGAAAAGGCTGGAAGAGGCTGAACTGCAAAACTAATCCAGGTAACAGTTACCACAAAACTTAACTGGGAGCCCTCATCCTTAATTGTGGGAAGCTCATGGTAGTTTGCCATTACATTTCAACAGAAAATGGGACTCCTCTTGTTGAAGGCACTCTGGGAGATAATAGAATAAACTCCAGGAATTGTGCCCATCATGCCATTCCTTTTTCCTTTGTTTGTCTTCCTACACTCAGTTTGCAAGGGCATTGACAACCTATGAAAATCTGATTCCCAAATTCTTAGTATCAGCATAGCCACAATGAACAGCAGCATTACTTGTTTTTTCAAAACAATCTCTCATGGCTGAAAACCAAACTTTATTAGGTGTCTATGAGGAAATAAATAAACCAGAGCAGCAAATATTGCCCCAACTGTGGTGCTGTGACCAAGAGAACCAACCCTTGCTATCAGGACAGTGGGACTGCCCAATATACATGGCACAGGGGAAAAGAGGACTCCAGCATCAAGGCCACTTACTGGGACTGGAGCAGCTCAGAGCAGTGCTGAACCTCTGCACTCTCACCACCTGTCATTTGGATGGAAAATTCTCACCTCAGTTTCGAAGACATCAAGCACTGGACAGAAGGTGTGCACAGACCTGTTGCCCCTGGCTTTGCGGTTCAAGCAGACTCACAGTAACAGAGGTGTGTGGCAGAGATGTGCACTCCCTCCTCTTCTTTGGGTAGTACCATAGAGAAAGTACTGGCTGGCAGCAGACATCATTCAGATGAGCTGCCTCCCACCACAGATCACGTTATATATTATGTACCATTAGATACACTCAAGGCCAAGCAAAAAGGGGCTTTAATGGTGCCCTCCCTGCACTCACACTAGCAAGAGCAGTTTGCTGACAATTAAGCTGATTTTCGATCAGAATACTGAGTAGCTGTTCACAAGCACCACGAGGAGGTTTCTGCCCTATGAGAAGGGCAGATTCCCATTCCTAAAGTCAACCACCCAACCTGGAGCACCTTGCCACCACCACAGGTCTGTCATGAGAGCCACCAGTGCAAGCCAGAACTCAGCAGCAGTAAATGAGCAATGGGACAAAGCAGAGACCCCAAGCGCTCTCATACATTTGTAGGTTTATTATTTCAAAGTACAATATATACATAAGGTATAGAGATATCTTCCAAAACTTTATACAGAAACAGGTATCTACAAAAGTAAATCAACAGACATTCTCTGTATATCCAGACAACAGACAGACATATACTGGAAGATTGAAAATAGTTTCAGGTTAGAACACGACAGTGGGAAGGAAACCCCCATCCACCAGGGAAAAGCTCCGAATCCCACCCAGCTCCCTCTTGGCGGCAGCCACCCACCCTCCGGTGGGTGTCGGGTCTTTGCGGAGACACAGTAGATGTGATTCCTGGTGCCACCTACTGGTGCCACCTACCATCGCAGCTATTTCCACTGACACGAGGGAAGGGTGCTGGGGCAAGCCTTGTTCTCTGAACCCCCTCCCACATTCGGATCGCTGCAGTATGCGGGCACTCAGCTTTACACATGATTCAGGGGAAGCCAGAGACCAGATTTATGGGTTTTTTTAGTTATTAATCCAAATATTGCAATGGAAAATATTTCAGAGAGTGATTTAAGTTTTACTAGCCAGAGACACTGCAGGTGCTGCCAGCAACAAGTGAAGATGATGGATGAGAATGTATCTGAGGAACAGATCAATCCCCAGCATTTTTGGGACTACAATTAAAAATATTGCACAAGTCTATGTGACACAAAGCCAGTGATTTCTATAGCGTAAAGGTTACCCTGCAGTTCAGAGGGTTTCCTTCAGAGAGCTGACAGTGCTGGTTTTGCAGAAGGTGAATAAGCATCAGCAGCTTTCCTGTACTGAATAAACAGACGTTTAAGCCTGCAGGGTGCAACGAGCTACCAGCCTGGAGTTTTCAAAAGCAGTCTGCAGTTTTCAAAAGCAGCCTGTGGCAATTACATGCCTAATGGACACTGAATTTCAGTGACAGGTACCTAGCTGACTGCTCCAGGCTGCCTTCAAAATGAGTTTCAGTTTACCTGAGGACAGTTTTCAGTCTCAGGTTCATAATATACTCAAACTCGCGTAAGTGAAATGCGATTGCTAGACAAGTCCTGCACAAGTCCTGCTCACTCCACAGAGGCACACAGGGCATGTTCTGGTGATGTGGACCAACAGCGTCGGACTCCGGACAACCTAGCCTACAGAAACAACAGGCAGGTGGTTTGTCAGTAACATTTTGATGGCTAAACCACCAGGAATGAGTAAAGCTGTTAAGCAAAGTTGCTGGCGGACCCCGTCAGGTATATAACATGTTTGGGGCTTAGTGGATAGAGAGTCATTTGCTGATGACATTTCCATCTCTACTAGGTGTGTTTAAAATCATATCTGTGGAAGATGACTTTGGATTGTGAAAATACATGATGCACAGTAAATGATGTGGTGTTTGGGGGGCTTTGTGTGTCTCCATAACCAAGAAAAAGAAGTCTGAGGAGTTACTAGCGCTACAGAGAGAACGCAGCATTTCCAGCAGGGCAGGAGGACAGCTAACACAGTTTCTCAAATAACTTAAAAAAAGGAGAAATAACCACGCCAAAAAGAAATAAAGAATTTCCACAATGTCATTGCACTTATTCCATCTGCACCACACTTCTCCTTCATTCTCATGGTACACCCAGAGAACATACACTTAATGATTACAATATTAACAAGGTATCTAAAATACTGGAGTCATTCAGCTCAAAGCCTGAAAATATCCAGAGATCTGGTACATTAACGCATGAAAACACAAACGTACAAGATCTAAGCTATGTTTCAACATGCAAATTGTTCTAAATACTTTCAGCAGAAGGTCTAGTTCAGTCACAAACTGCCTGTTCAGTTCCTGGAAGCTGGTGACAAATCCGTTTTAGCGGAGACAGGTATTTTCCTCTCCACATCACATAAGCAACAGTAAAGCAGAGGTAGTTCCATGACTGGACTGGTCCAAATTCCCTAACACTTCAGATAACCATTGCTCTCAGGAATTAGAAAAATATATGTATAAAACCCCACCCTGATTAAAGGCTCACAGTTTCTACAATGCTCGGTCAGGGTTTAAATCATTTGTTCCCACCCTCCCTATCTAAAGAAATACCTAATCCTTTGACACTGCAGGGACCTGCCACGCAAGACTCTGAAGCTCTCAAGACCATAAACCAGGTCTTGATCCTGTAAGAACCTTCAGAGATGCCCACCAGTGAAGGAAGAACAAATCCCTCTGTCTTGAATCAAACTGTATCAGGCCCTTTTGCTCAATTTCATTCATTGCAAAGCTCAGGTGGCTCAGTGGCATCTGAAAATGGAGTGTGCAACACCTCTAAGTCACCAAGATGCTTCGATAAATTACTCTGTGCTGCCAGATTTAGGCCCCTTCTCTTGTGCATAACGCAAACGGTGCCTGCAGCAAGATACATCTGCCCTCCCAATTATCTTTTCTAATTAAAATAGCTAAAGCATTGCTATTGCAAATGTACATTGAATCATTTCTCATGATAATAGGAAGTTCAAGTATTTAATAAAAATCCTAAGTATATATTTACACCATGATCTGGTCAATTAATTTTGGTCAAAAGGCAATAAATCCAGAAATCTGATGCATTTACTGCTGGAATAAAGATATTTCAGATTCTGTAAATTACTTATACTGGAATTAAAATGTGAACATCATGTTGCAACTAACCAAAACCTTGTCACCTTGATACTCTTCTTCCACCACCTTCTCGTCAGTGAAGGACTAAATAGCAGTTCTCGGTTCACGCCACTTTGACCAACTAATGCTTCACAACAGTAAAACTAAGGAGTCGCATAGATTTCTGTGCCTACTTCACAGTCTAACCACTAGATTAAAATCCCATTTAGATAGATTTCCCATTCCTCACTACTACTTTCACTAGCTGCTTTAGCCACAGGTAGTGAGAAAGTTCAGTTAGCTTCCTTTTATCTTTGAAAACATCTTCTGATCATCTGGAAACAGATGCAGTCACAATGTCTACCTGTACATACGTAACAGCAGACAGTTAAAACTCCTACTTCTTAAAATTTGTTAGTTATGCAGAAGGTCAGAGAAATTTATTAACCAATTATCTGGTATCAGACTTCTTTAGATCCACATGTCTAAAGATCAAGGGCTTACAAAATGTTTTGAATTGACATTTGCTCCGATTACATACAATCAACAGCTGAGTCAGAAACCTTCTCAGCCCCTTAGTTCTACTGTTGCTCTGCTTCTGAGGAAAGAAACTAACTAGCTGAATGTTAATCTAAAGCAGAAAATATGCAGCATCATGGCCACCACTTAAAACCCAAGATTTAGTGACAAAGCATTTTTCCATGCTTTGTCAGAAATGCTTAATCAACCCACCTATCAGAAAGAATATGCAAGAAAGGAAATAATGTCTGAAAGCCCTTAAAGCTCAGTAACACTGGATATGTTCAACAGCAACCAAGACGTCATTGGTCTTACTTTTTTGCAAGCTCCATCATTAAGAGATTGGCTTAATTACACAGTGCAGAATGTAAAATCTCACTGCAACTCACTCAAAACATAGTGTGCACTGCAAAACATCCATGTGTCAGTGCAAAGGAAAGTTTCAGCTAAATGTAGTGTGTAGTAAAGTTCAGCAACGCCTCGGGGTGGCATCAAGTAGACAGAACCACACTGATGTCGAACCCAGCAGCACTCTGGCATGAGGAAGGACAGCCCTGTATTGGTTAAGGCTGTACATGCGAAATACCGAATGCTTGCGCTGGCCGGCAACCAAACATGAAGGAAGATGTAAAAAGCAGCCCTCTGCATGCAGCACCTGGCTTTTCTGCATCGTCGTGTTGGTTACTCCATAGAAGTTTTAGTTATGTCTGCTTTATTCTCTGTTCCAGTTCATGCTTGTGTTTAATAAGCCGTTCTATTTCCGTGCCTAGAGTTTGAAGGTTTTCCTTTGGGGCAGGGAAAAGAAGAAAAGAACAGAGCAGGTTATAAACAGGGAAAATAAGTCAATCAGCCTAGTAAATTAAAATTACTGTTTCTGTCAGCAGGCTGGTACTTCGAAGTATCCAGAACAAATGCAAATGATTAGACTGAGTTGAAAAAAACTAAGCTAATTCCAATAAAGGATGCAAAGTTCTTAGCAAGTCTAGAAAGCAACAATGTTCAAGGGGAATGATAATTATGGGAAGAGATCTCCACTTTCTACCTAACGCTGCAGCCCATGCAGCACTTCCCAGCCTGCCAGTCTTCCTGGGCAGCTCACCGGGGTACCCAGCTGCTGGCACAGGGATGGGCAGGTCGAGCCCATGCCCCTGGCTCCACATGACTGGGGAGAGCATAGAAAGGCTGTTCCCTGCTGAATTCATTTCAAGAAGCAGCCCATTAGTGCAGAATAGTACATAGCCCCAAACAGAGCTTCAGCATGAATCAAAGTCCATAACTATGATTAACCTAACAATATAATCAACACCAATTCACAAGGAGCCAACTTCCGAAAAGCCTCCTTTAAACAGCCTGAATCTCTCTTCCAGCAGTATCTGAGAACCACAAGAACGTGTGGAAGATCTGGCATACTACTCACTTTCAAGGTAATATTTTTCAGTAATGTATCTTCTAACACAGCTTGCAGCTTCCTGTTTATCTCTAAGGACAGCTCCAAGGTGAGACCACTATCTGCAGGATGAGACGTGTACAGAGATGCCATAATCCCACCCCGTCTGCTCAAGTGTACTTTGTTGAAGTCAGAGGCCTCTGATGATAGTGTTCCAGCTTCTTCCCGCAAAATGTAGCTCTGAATAATTCTGAGGGGGGAAAATAACAAAAAAAAACCCCACAGCGTTACTCAAAGCAATGAAAAGTCCGACACTGAAGTAACTTCAGATTCCTGACATAAGAGTAATTTTACTTTCAAGCAGGACTGTATTACTGAAATGGTAGTAATGATCGTCTCCTGAAATTTCTAACCAAAGGTACCAGAAGTGCTATAGGAGGTGCTGGTAAACTGAGTCACTCCAAAGCACAAGCTTTACATATTTAGGGTATTTTGAGACAGCAATACTGCTACTGGAGGGAAAAAAACAACTCTAAAAACGCTTCTACTTTTCTTTGCTGAAAGAGTCCAGACTGGGAATCTTAAGCTTTCTATTGATGAGAAAAAACAGTAGTGTCTCTGCTGAAGAGTCTTGAGTGCGTTCTGTGAAATGGTACCAGATGGGCATAAATGCACAGGCTTGTTACACAAGGGCTATATTTAACAGCTGCGCTTTCCAGGGGAAGGTATATGTCACCATTTCTTCCCTTCCTAACTGAAGTTCCAGACGTGACTCCGCAAGATGAGATCTCCATGAAAATGGAATCTTGCCGGACGTGTTAAATGCTGACCACCTTTGGCTCAGATACCTTGTTTGTTTGATGCAAGTGCCAGACTCCCATCTGGAATTATGCTGAGTCTCCTTCCAAAACAAACACAATCAGCACCCTTATAGGCACATGAAGAGAATGGATTTTCCTGCTAGCCAGCAACGGCAGTCCAACTCGGATCAGACATCATTTTGCTAACAAAAACCCCAATTACATCAATCTATTTGTCCTGAAAAGTTTTAGTAATAAACAACTGCAACTGCTGGGGGAAGATAAGGGGGAAAAAAAAAACCAACCCAGGCTAATCATACCTTGGAAATCTACTGTCACTGCAGTATTTGTATTGTTCTAAAATACTTCCACTTGGACAAGTACTTGTGTTACCAGAATACTTGCCTAGTGCACCAGCAAACACTGACAAACAGTATGAACCAAACTAAGAACATACTTTGTTTTTTTTCTGATTTCTTCCACCAGTTGCTTAATGTGATCCTCCATAAACTCCATCTTTTCATTTTTTCGGGCGTGTGCCTTCTGTAGCCTCAGAATTCTTTCAACCAAGACAGCCTTGTCCACCTCTGGGAAGCTATCCACAGCTACTGAAGATCCAGTATTCTCAGGTGACCGATCCTCAGTGCTGCTGCGTGCATTTAGGGACCCTGCAAACACAACCATATTTGTAAAAGCTCTTCTTGCTTTCATGCTAGGTAAAAGGTCTCCACTAGTGGTGTGTGTGCATGCAATACATTTCAGTAGCTTTGGAATGACAGTTTCACTTACAAGGTAGTGGGGTTTTATAGAAATAATCCTCGTACCATTCAAATGACAGATCTTGAAACAGCAGTGTAGTTCCCTGGCATGGTCACAGTTCCTTGAAGTGAAGTGCCCTTTCCTCAGCAATGCTTATTGCTGTGCAAACACCTCCATGTTGCTACACACGATTTTGTACAAACTGAGCAGATTTTGAATGTGCATCTGTTTTGGAGTCCACTAAAATTACAATATGAAAACTGTGCACACTGGCAAAAACCAACACTCTGCAGCACTGGCCACTTAGAGCTTCCATTTTCTTCTCTTTCTGTTCTCCTCTCCTTACCTCCCCTGTACAGCAAGACTACAGGACACTGACAGAACTAACTCAATCTAAACCCACAAAATATTGAGGAACAGATGTTGTTTTCAGTGCTGAAGATAATCTCTTTGTTTCTAACAGAAACAGAAATGAATTTTACACACACTGTCTCTGCACACACTAATTGATTCATCATTAACACGGCTGCAACTGTCAATAGCGCAATGAAACAAGTGTCGGAAGCCACTGCTCACTTTCATTTTGCTTCTGGCAGCACTTAAGAGGGTCCCCATAAACTTGGAATCCTCTGAGTTTGTCCAAAGATAAAAGTAACAAAATTTAAAAGCTTTTTAAAAAGAACCAAAGTATGTAACAAGCATTACAAACTCTGAACTTTTATGTCATGGTATGGATCAGTACCTACAACTGCATTCAGCTAAGTGCATTTAGAGGCTGTTCTGTCAGCTGTAGCCTGATGCTGCCCACACACTGCATGTACACAAATGACAGAAAGAGCAAGGCTCGTGGCAGCACACCATGGCAACCTTATGAAGGTCAAAGAATTGTTTTAGCAGCCCTGCTGTGTGCTATATTACCTGATGAACTGGAACGGCTCCCCATGCTGCTGACTTCTTTGTCATAACTGCCATTTTCCATCTGATCCAACTTCTTCCGTGCTGAAAGTATAATAAAATTATGGTTATCAGCTACAGATTAAAAACCCAAAATCATAGTGCCACCCAACATATAAAAACCTTAAATCTTCTCTGATCTGCAAGATGTTAACATTGCTTGATCCCCCCCAACAAAAACCACAAACCAAACAGCGCCACCCACCTCCTCCCTGCCCCCAACAACAAAGCATCTGAGTGCAACATCCACCACAATCCCTACACCCTTTAGCAGTTGCAAGCTGAAGGGAGTAATCACAGAATCATAGAATCATTACAGACTGGAAGGGACCTCAAAAGATCATCTAGTCCCATTCCCCTGCAACAGCAGGATCGTGGCAGAATCACCTAGACCAAGTCACACAGGAACATATCCAGGCAGGTTTTAAACGTCTCCCGAAAAGAAGATTTTACAACCTTCCTGGGCAGCCCTTTCCAGTGCTCTGTCACCCTCACGGCGAAGAAGTTCCTTCTGATATTTATATGGAACCTCCTATGTTGCAGCTTACACCCACTGCCCCTTGTCCTATCGTTAGATGACATTGAGAAGAGCCTGGCTCCATCCTCCTGACACCCACCCTTCACAGATTTATCAACATTAATGAGGTCACCCCTCAGTCTTCTTTCTTCCAAGCTGAAGAGACCCAGCTCTGCCTTAAATTTTATCTTATTTTTGATTCAGACTGACATGTAAGTAGCTACTGATTATCAGAATGGGAGCTCTGTTCTGGGATCTCCTAACTGTGTCCCTACTGGGAGCTGAGACTAGTCCTTGTGCCAGACCACTCATTCAGTAAGGACAAGAGGGAAAGTGCACAGCTGTTCATTCACAAAGAGACACACTGAACTTGTCTTGCACAATGCCAAAAGGATCTCTTATTTCAAACAGAGTTGAGTATATTCAACTCTATTTGCACTCTGGAAATATGCATTATTGGTTATTTAATGATCCCTATTTGTTGACAATATTAGTCATCAGTTTTTCCACATCCATCTTTAAGAACGAAGGTGCTCCATTTAATACACTAAAAAAGAACTGACTACACTCCTACACAGACTAGGATCCATATATACCCACTGTGACATTTCAGTAGTCACATACGTGATCACAAGGACCAAGCTCATTTGAAATTCATCTTTCCTTTTATGCCTAAGTTAATTTCAAACGCTATATTTAAGACTAAAAATTAACAGCAAGACCCATTTCCTGTAACTGCAGTTTCCGCAAGACCTAACTTCTTACCCACTCTCATTCTCTTTAAGGACAGGAAGTGCTTGAAGGGCTACACTCACACCGTGTGTGTACACAGACAGGACCCTAGTCTCTATCAGACAATGAAGGGGCTTACAGATGGGGCTGACCAGTTATATCTTATAAGAATTTCAACCTAGCTGAAGTTGTTTTGAGAGGTCTTTCAGGTTTGCTGTATGCTTGCGCTTCTGGGTAACCAGTTCATCTTTCAGCTCATCCACAAGGGTTTTCAGTGCCGTTAGCTCTTTCTGCTCTGAAGCCAGTTGCGCTTGTAGAGTCTCAACCTCTAGCTTTCGCTGATCCTCCTCCTTCTGCAACTTGGTTGCCTGAAAGTGTAGTATTCTTTTCAGTCATACACACATAAAAAATCCCAGCCTAACCATACTGAATGCTCACAGTCCTAATTCTGCACTTTTCACATGAGAACCCTGCCCATTTTATTATTTAGCAAATGGATAAGCAGTACAGCACAAGGCTCCTGAACTTGTACATGATACAGCACAGAGCTTTGCAGAGCTGCACAGTGCTGCCACATGACCTTCCACAACACAGAGTTTATTCAAAACTATTCATGTCCTAGTACAAAGAGGACCAAAAAACCAGTTTACATTAATAAATGTCACAAATTAAAACCTGTTGATTACTTTGAAGACACAACTCTGTACAGAGAACAACTCTGTACTCCCAGAAAGACAGCAAGAACAACACAGTAACACCCCCTCATCCCATTGTGGTGTGCCTCATGAGTTCTCCCCGCTTACGAATACAAGGTGTTCACATCCCACTGCTATTATTCTATCAAGCTAGCAAACTCAATGAGAAATTGTGTTCAGCTAAGTAGAGACACAAGGTGGAATTCATGCGCCACACCTTTTATCAGCATCAGACATCTCACTAGTGAAAAAAAAACCCCAACCAACCAACAAGGTGCACACTATACTCACCAGATCATCTTTACTCTGTTGAACACATTCCAGCTGATTCTGCAGCTCTTTTTCGCTGTAAGAAAGCTTATCCAACTGGCTCTGTAAGGAATTGTTTTCAGACTGAAGCTGTGCATTCTTACTGGTTAATTTTTCAGTGAATAGCAATAGCTCAGATTCTCTTTTCCGACTACCTTCAATGTCCTTCTGGAGATCAGCAATCAGAGAATTGAAACCATCTACTTCTTCCTTTAAAGCACTGATTTCTTGTTCATCTCTGGAAAAACAATTGGGTTTTATTAAGAGTAAAGATATAAAACCTTATCAAAATAAGAGCATTTGAGCCAAGACCAAGTCAGTCAGAAGACCATTTAACAACCCTGAGGTGTCTGTTAATCACTAGATAGTTTATAATTGCTGACGGAGTTTTTTCCATTTAATGACATATTGCAGTGCTGAAGTTACATGTATCTGTATTCAACTTCACAGGTGATAAACAAAACCCTCAAAAAAACAAACCCTCAAAAAACAGATCCTGTAGGTAAGAGGAAGGTCTGCAAATCCAGCAAGAGTGGACATTCTGCAAGAGCACTCTGCTTTTAAGAGATGCTCTCAGCTTCTCCAAGACAACAGTACAGTGTTTTCCTAAATATCCAAGCAGCGTAGCTCTGATTCTCAGAACTTGTCTTACTCCACTAACCCTCTCCCAATCGTCTAACAAAACAAGTTCTTGTTTCTTCTCAAGCACCCCTATTAGGAGAATTTTGATCTATCACTTGCAATCCATTCTAGTGAGAAAGCTGTCAGTCATGATCCATATTTTAGAAAAAGTGACCGAAACTACTTCCAAAATTAATTAGTTGTTAAAGTTACAGACTGAAAATGTTCTGCCCTCATTTTTTCTTGCAGTATTGTTCCTAAAACCCTCCAACACCAGCAGACAAACTCTCACCTTCCTTCTCACACGGACCATGTATATTCACATTGCAAAATAAATCTACACAAAGCAAGGGTACGCATGTGACTCAATTCCCTGCCACACAGTGTAAAATACTTTAAACCAACAATCCCTGTATCATGATGTTTCTACAAGTTCAGGTTAGGCTCAGGCATTCCAAATCATTAGTAATTCTGAAAATCAACTATAATTTTGCAAAACTAAGTATCTGAATTCTACCAGAACTCTATTACATGCTTCCAGCTACCACACTACCAGAGTCCACGATAACAGAAGTTAGCCAGCATTGCACTGGCAAAGGGTAATGTCAGACATCTTACACCCTGTCTTTACAGTCTTCTCTTAGCCTAACTCCACCTTCCAGAAGACTGAAGACTAGACAACTACAACATGGATTTTTTTTCAGCCATTTATGATGTAAAATGTCTTACCTACAGCTCCATTTCAAAACCTCTGCCAGAAGGTTGAGCTTGTATCATATCTTTCCAAATATGTTGCTTCAATAGAAAAAATTTCAAGAGAAATCTCTAGAAAACAGGATCAAACCAGACAAAGATCAAGTGTCTGGATCATCCTAAAGAAGGTCTCTAACTTATCTTTAAGTTTCTTAGATCTTGATAAAGACACAGACTGTATCATTAGTAAGTTCGCAGACGACACCAAGGTAGCTGGGAGTGTTCATCTGCAAGAGGGTAGAGAGGCTCTTCAGAGAGACTTGGCTAGATTGGAGCAATGGGCCAATGTTAATGGCAGGAGCTTCAATAAGGCCAAGTGCCAGGTCCTGCACTTGGGCCACAACAACCCCATGCAAGCCTATAGCCTTGGGGAGGTGTAGCTGGAGAGCCATCTGGCAGAGAAAGACCTGGGGGTTCTAAGTGACAGAAAGACAAATATGAGCCAGCAGTGTGCCCAGGTGGCCAAGAAGGCTAATGGCATCCTGGCTTGTATTAGAAACAGTGTGGCCAGCAGGAGTAGGGAGGTTATCATCTCCTTGGGCACTGGGGAGGTCACATCTTGAGTATTGTGTCCAGTTTTGGGCACCCCAATATAAAAGAGATGTGGAGGTGCTGGAGCAGGTACAGAGGAGGGCAACTAAGCTGGTGAAGGGCCTGGAGAACAATCTTATGAGGAAAGACTGAAAGAGCTGGGGCTCTTTAGTTCGAAGAAGAGGAGGCTCAGAAGAGGCCTCACTGCTCTCTACAACTACCTGAAGGGACGTTGTGGAGAGGCTGGTGCTGGTCTCACAAGCAATTAGTGATCGAACAAGAGGGAATGGTTCAAGTTACAACAGGGTAGGTTTAGACTTGATATTAGGAAGACTTTTTTCACAGAAAGGGTGGTCAGGCACTAGAATAGGCTTCCTAGGGAGGTAGTTGAGTTGCCATCCTGGATGTTTTAAAGATTGTTTGGATGAGGTGTTGAGGGGTGAACATGTAAGGTAGGATAGATGGTTGGACTCTATGATCCCAAGGGTCTTTTCCAACCAGAGTGATTCTGTGATTCTCCAGTGAAGGAGAACAGGCAACACTGAAGGCAACACAGCATCTAGTTCAGGCATAAGGTTTCGCCGAGCATTCAACCTAAAATAGTATTTCCTGCACAAGTCTATTTCTATCCTTCCTCCTTCCAGCAAAGACAGCTGAACATCCCCTAAGATGATCTAAGGATCTTCTCGTCCCTAAGTTAAAATAACCTGCCTCCCCTACTCCTTTCACAATAAAACAGGTAAGCTTTTATGTGAATTACAATGAAAACTCTGAGTATTTGCTCCCAAGAAAATAAAAGGCAGTAAGTTCATTAATCTTACACAACACTTAAAACATGAGTTCAAAATTCCAGGTTTTCTTTTTCACAGATGCTAAGGAGGATTTACTGACCCAGGTTTTAAATCTCAGGTGGAGATTCTACAACTTTAATAAACATTCCAAGGAGTGCTGAAAACATGTAAGTGTTGTTGTGGAAGTGGAATAAATGACAATATGAAACTTGATGTAGGGGTAGTAAGTGCTGTATAGAAAAGATATCTAAAAAAATAAAATTATCCAAATTGAGTGTAAATGAGAGACAGATAGTTAAACATCTCTCAATTACTGAGAGGAAAATATAACTGGAAAAATCACATTTGTAGTTTCACACAGTGTTCACAGTCATCTTCATTCATTTGGCAAGATCCTGAGTGAAAAATAACTGTCACTGATTGAAGTGTAAGCTTCAGTTGTCTCCAACATATTGCAGTTTCCCTAGAAAGACTGATGACATGGTGCCAGAGCAGCTGACCAGTACACCACAAAGGGAGAAGGCTTCATTCGCTGAACTCTCAGGAAGGTATATAAACACTGAAATGGTTTTCAAGGATTAATAAGAAGTGTTTAAAAGCACAGGAGGGACATATGGGTGATTCTGCCTAACTGACATTTGTTTGTCTCCATTTATGCAACACCTCAGAAACAGTTAATTGGGTAGTGCTTGTATACACATGAGGAGGCCACCAAGTCTGTCTCCAGTACCAGCAATATTAAATTAGATTAGAAAAACACTCATATTAGGGCAGAGATTCTTGAGAACTACAGGACATTTTAAAGCATCAATAATTTCAATAAAGAAAAAACTTCTCACATCCCAGACAATATTTCAAATCATTCCTTTCAGTGCACAGCTGTACCTCTGGTGTTGATCCTGCAAGCGATCCACAGTTTTGACTCTGTCCAGCAAATTCTGAATTTCAGATTTCTGTCTATTAATGATTTCCTTATACTTGGATAGCTCATCTTCTGTTCTTAAACGCTCATCCTCTAGACACCTCACCTAAACAGAAAACAAAATCAAACTATTTATGCTCTTAAACTTCAGAACTGGATTACCCTGATCAAATGTCCACTGGATAGCACAAAGTTTCTGTGTTATTTCCAAGTAGCTTAGAACAATATCCCAAGTATTTAAGATCAAATACAGTTAGAAAAATAAACAGACCATAAAAAACCCCACAACTCCTCAAAAAAAATAGAATTAAACAAATGTGATTAACACTAGTTTTATCCAAACGTCATCTCATCCATCTAGTTGACCAGCACCCATAAACATCTTTCTCCAGTTACCAAGGCAGCATCTTGGTCTTCTGCATTTTCCTAAGGTCCCGTTGAACTACACAGAGTCAAAACCTATCTGTCCCTTCCAGTCTCATGCCACTCAGCTTAGGGTTTATTCAAAAGGAGTAAAAATACAATTAACACACTGAATATAGCCTTGTTGCAAAACACTATGCCTTTAGTAACCCCACTGCAACTCAACACAGCACAGCACGTTACCTTTGTTCTCAGTGTTCGAAGTTCATCCATGCCTTCTTTAAATGTTCTCTTCAAGTCTTCTAGTTCTTTTATTTTTGCGTGATGCACCTATTTAGAGAGTGAGAAGCTCCTTGAGAAACCTAAATGGATAGCAGCACCTCTTGGGATGTAAAAAAAAAAATCTATACCAGTGTAGGTGACCACAACAGCTTAGAGGCTTAAAGCACAACTGGTACCCTAAAGGTACACACAAGCTGTGGGCAGGTACTAAGCCATTAGAGAACTTAGCTTTGGAGCTAGTGAAGAGGCTGTTCCCTGACTGTCCTTATCACACATAAATACTGGTCAGAGAAAGACCAGCCTAATCATCTGAATTTGTGCTCTAAATTACAGCAACATGCATATCTATAAGTGAAAGAGCAATTACACTATCCTCAGTGTATCACACTTTTCCCATAACTTTGTTCTTAAAAAGTGAATCCAAGGCAACAGCTACAAACACCCTCCACAAAGCAGGGCTGGAGACAGGCACCCGGGATGTAGTACTAGGTCAATAAGAAAAATGTTTTGTAAAAATATTCCATCTGAAAATAAGATTCTGAAAATTAAAACCTCATGGCATTTTTAACTACTAAGTTGTCTAACTACCTGTGTTGTCTCCACAGACCATATATTTACCTCCAGGTGATCAGACTTCTCCTGAATTTGTTTCTCGAGTTCTCCTTTAGTTACTCGGAGTTTTGCATCTAATTCATTTGATTTAATTTCTTCTGATTCCTAAAAGGATTGAAAAAATTCAAGCAGAGTTTTAGTTCCCTTTTTTTTAGTTTTACGAGCAGACAACTTTCCGCACCACTGAGTCTGCCACCAGGTACCCATTTAATCGTTCTGAACATGCCAAGAGAGACCCCCTCAAAAGCATGACAACCAGAACTTTTTCCCTTTAACATCTTTCCAAGTAAAGAAACCAGTAGCAGTGATCTCAGCTTTGTAGCCCACACAGACTAATTCTTCCCTGCTTCACCTTATAGAAAGGGAGGAAAAAAGACAACACAGATGATAAATATCAATTCTGCCACCTGAGAAAATGTGCCTACTTGATAAGTTTTTATCATTTCTTGACAATTCTTCCTTATCTGGTCTGCCTCTTCTTTTGCTTCAGTTAGTTTTGTTGTTGCATCTTTGAGGCGTTCTTTGGTTTCCTACAGAAACAATAAATGAGTCAGACCAAATTATCTAACTTAATGTGGTAAAAGTATTTCTCAGAATAACATTTTCCTTTTGTGGTCTGGAAAGAGTTAAAAAAATTACGTTCAGCATTATTCTTCCTCTTGTTTGCATTCAACTATTACCTTATGCAACTGTGTTCGTTCCTAACACTGAAAGCACAACTGAAGGAACTCCTGGTTATATGCAGTGTGTGTTTTTAGACTTAACTCTATCCCATAAAAATTAAGCTAGGCTGACAGCTAATTAATACCAAAAACCTCTAACAAATTAAAAGTCAATAACCAGATTAAACAACCTCGCCTTCAGTACTCTCCCCTCCATGTCAATACCTGTATCTTAAAAAGCACTATTTTGACTTAAATTGCAGCTATTCAAATTAAGCAAAAACAAGAGTTTAGAAACAGATTTTCATACTATGTAAAAGGTAAACTGCATAGCAACTACACTGCTCCCACTACCTTTTCACGTCACAGTATCAGTGCCATTTCACCAACCTTGTGTGAATCCATTTCTGTTTTCAATTTGTTCTGAGCCCATTTGACCTTGATAACATGAGAATTGATTTCTTCTTTCAATTTTTCTATTTCTCTGTTGAGTCGAGTGGCTTCACCATCCTAGAGAATATTTCATAGATTTTATTTTATGGATTTTAAGGATTTTAAGCATTCAATCAGCAAGTGCTTCTGCAAGAGTCCTGCTCAAGGGTCAAATGCAGGGTGTGGTTTGGTTTTTTCCCCTTAATGTCTGGATTTTGCAACAGCATGCACGTACTTGAGAGTGTTTGATAAAGCTTTAGCCCGTGACCCAGTGAAAAAAAAACAGTGTTCTGGATTGAGTAGCCAGATAAGGCTGCTTTACTGTTTCCATATGTTAATGTCATATACCTGTTAAAAGGCAAAGTGCAGAGTACAGTTCTGATCTAAAATAAGTATCTCCTGAGTAAGCCATGCAGTCCTCTTTCTGGATTTTTTTTTTGTAAAAGGATGAGGAAACATGGGTTCAAAGAGGCAAGGTCATATATTATACAAGGCTACAGACAAAAATACTGAGAGTTATGGAATGGAATTACCAACTAAATGGGAGAAGATTAGTGTGAGCAACGAGAGCAAAATGCGTGGAAGTGACGTCACTAACCTGTGCCAAGAAAGGATGTTAACACAAGCACACTACTGGCATCACCTTCTTTATCAGTATCCACAAGCCACTGCATTAAGGCAAATTTCCAAACTATGTTTCTAAAGTAATGGGCTCATCTTACCAAAAAAGTTTAAAGCAGCACCGAGTGAGGGCAGCAAAATTCCTGTCAGGCTCTAGTGCAATCCTCGGGAGCCATGAGGACAAACTTTATGTTAAGTTTTGTCTAGGAAACTGGAGTCGCTCTCCTGCTTCCTGTTCACGTAAGACAGGACACTCAGGTGGTTATTTCAGAAACATAACGTTTCGGGCTTCTATGTAAGATGTAATTTTCTGGTCCTCCTGTGCATAGTACAATTGCGCAGGAGAGAGCCAAATCAAAGTTTGAAACCTATTAATTTATCAGTTTTGGGATGTTTCTCATTAAATAGAATTGTGAAGCACAGCTGTGAAGCACAATACAAAAAGACCTGGATAGTTAAGATGCTGATGGGAATCTCTCACTGGCTTCTAAAAAAAGAATTGTGAGTTTTTGGAACTAGGCCTGAAAACCCCTATTGTCTTATTACCAACTTTTAGTAGCACAAAAGAGAAAATATAGTAAAAACACAGAAAAAGAGCAAAAAAGAATGCAATAATTAAATGTCATTACAGCCTTAAAAAAACCCCTGCAACAAACCAAACAAGGTAGAAATTTCCTCAAAATCCAGCCATCTGCAACAATCTTTTCAATTTCATAAAAACCCCAACGAATAAATCTCCACTTCTAATGTTCAGGGAAATTTTAAAAGGAACTTGTAAAAGATGGCAACGAGAACTCAGTAATGCCTTCCCCTTCACTTAAGAGGAACAGCATTTTCACAGCTATACACCAAACCAGATTTCTTTCACCAAGTACAACAGCAAATAAGTGATAAGCTTGTTCTGATAGTGCTTTTAATCATTCACTAAAGTTCATGCTGATACACTTGGAGTACCTTAGTTTCATAGAGCTGGTGCAACCTTCCTTTTTCCTGAGAAAGCTGCTTGATTTTATTAGTATGCTTTTCTATTTCTTTGTTTGCATCTCTCACTCTTCTCTCGAGTATCTCCTTTTCTTTCCGGAGGTCAAGTGATTCCTTCTCCCCTCGGACATATTTCATCACCATTGTTTCCTTTTCATGCCGTGCTTCTTCACATTTCTTGTTTGCCTTGAAACACAACAGAATGAATCAATGTTCTACTTATTAATTAGCTTTTAACAGATCTGACTGTGTATTTTGAGTATTGCTGTACAGTGTAATAACAAAGTAGGACTCAAAAGCTCCAGTTTTGCAAAGACACGTTAGGTCCCACTTAAGCACTGGAATTACTTCTAGCAGTAAATACGTATGGAAGCAACTGCAGCTCCACAGATAAACATTGCAAAGGACTATCAATACATTAGTAATTTCAGAGAATCACAGAACATCAGGGACTGGAAGGGACCTTAGAGGATCATCTAGTCCAATCCCCCTGCCACAGCAGGATCACCTAGACCAAGTCACACAGGAACATATCCAGGTGAGTTTTATACATCTCCAGAGAAGGAGACTCCACAACCCCTCCAGGCAGCCCATTCCAGTGCTCTGACACCCTAATTTAGAATATAATTTGTTGCTTCAGAAGGAAGGAAGTTTATTTGCCAAGTTTTAGTTCCAAAATAGTTTTGCAAATACCCAGTACAAACCCTCTGCCTTCCCTCATGCACATGCAATGGTGCAATCGTTATCTAGTGGCTTATTTTCACAGGTCTCCCCCCAGCTCAGCACTACCATACTCTGCTTAGACAAAAGTTTAAAAAGTAACCCAAAAAAAAAAAATCAGACACTGAGCTTCAGAATCATCACAACAGAATACTTAGCATAATGTGATATTATGAAGGAAAACAAAATTAAAATCTCAGTTCTCAGTAATACGTGAGACAAAATAAGAGCTTTATGCTGGAGTTGAGAGAAGTATTCATTCTGTGATGGCTTGTTGCAGTTTGAAAATTACCAGAATTTTCAGATGTAGAGACTTGTGCTTTCATGAAGAAAAAAAAAGTTATGTTGCTTTGGGAGGACCCCTCCGCCCAGTGACCTGTCCTGGGGGGGAGGTGACACTGTCCCAAGTACCTGCCCTTAATGGGTAAGGAGTTAAAAGGGCTGGTTACCCTAGCCTTGCCTCTTTTTCCTGAGGGCTTTCAGCCCAGCAAGGGCTGCTGCCCCGTGCTAACCCCCACCCCACTTCCCGAGGCGGTGGGGGTGGGAAAGATGGCTTACAGCCCCCATTTTCCATGTTGGAAACGGGATGGCATGGGGCTCACTGTGTCTGCTCTGCTCCCGTAAATGGCAGGGTGGGGAGGATGGCCCCACACAGCGCTAACCCTGGCCCAGACCTGATGCAATGGACCGGAGAAGCAAGACTTTGGTGCAGATCTACCACCACCATGTGCAGAGCAGCACGTCAGCATTGTGGTGAGCTGGGGGATTTATCTTCTTTCTCCTGGAGCTGAGGGAGAGGAGGAGAAGGAGAGGAGAGGGTCCTGGAAAACCCTCTTGGTCACGTGCAGAGTGTGGGAGGGTGGTTCTGCTGACGCAACCATGTGGTCATTCTCCATCTTGGATAATGCACGTGGCTGGGGCCATGCAGCCGCCGCCATTTTAGAGCAAGTGGCAAGAGGGACTGTCGTTTCTGCCACTGAGAAAGTGTTCTGGATTTGGTGAACACCCCTGCAGACTGTGCTGCCATTCAGCAAGACTTGGAGAGGCTGGAGAGCTGGGCAGAGAAAAATTTAATGAATTATAACAAGAGTAAATGTAGAGTCTTACATCTGGGTAAAAATAACCCCAGGTACCAGTCTAGGCTGGGGACTGAGCTGTTGGAGAGCAGTGTAGGAGAAAAGGACCTGGGGGTCTTGGTGGACCAGCAGTGTGCTCTTGTGGCCAAGAGGGCCAACAGCATTCTGGGGTGGATCAGAATGGGGGGGTTAGAAGACCAAGAGAGGTTCTTCTCTCCCTTTACTCTGCACTGGTGAGACAACATTTGGAGTACTGTGTCCAGTTCTGGGCCCCTCAGTTCGAGGGATGTGGAGCTGCTAGAGGTAGTCCAGCATAGAGCTACGAGGATGATGACGGAAGTGGAGCACTTCCTTTATGAGGAGAGGCTGAGGGAGCTGGGTGTCTTCAGCTTGGAGGACACTGAGGGGTGACCTCATTAATGTCTATACATACACGAAGGGTCAGTGTCAGGAGGATGGAGCCAGGCTCTGCTCAGTGTCATCTAATGATAGGACAATGCGCAATGGGTGTCAGCTGGAACATAGGAGGTTCCACATCAATATGAGAAGGAACTTCTTCCCAGTGAGGGTGACAGAGCACTGGAACATGTTGCCCAGGTAGGTTGTGGAGTCTCCATCACTGGAGACATTTAAAACCCACCTGGACATGTGTTCCTGTGTGACTTGATCTAGATGATCCTGCTGTGGCAGGGGGATTGCACTAGATGATCTTTTGAGGTCCCACCCAATCCCTAATGATTCAATGATTCTGTTAATATGGTTTGTTCATAAGACGGTCAATAACTGAAGGGTTCCCATATTACCTGTTCCATTCGAAAAGCCATCTCTTTATGCAACTGCTGAATGGCATTTTTGGCTGCTGCATCTTGAGTTAAAAGTTTGTCTTTACTAGCTTTCAGTTCCTTATTAAGCTCTTCCATTCTTGCTTCCAGCTAAAAGACAACGTTATGATTTAATTATAGGGAAAGTAAGACTTTTATCGTGTTTTGTACAGGCAGGAACAGATCACACCAAATTAGATACTTCAATAGATAATTACCTGTATTTTACACTTGTCAAGTGACAAGTGAGACTGAAGACACATCAAATCAAGTAAAACATGAGGCACAGAAAAAAACCCCTCAGATTGACAGCAAATACTGAGATGTCAGAGCAGAGCTGTCTTGAGTTGCTTCACATTCCACTCTCTTGTGGCCATTCCTATGCCATACCCCTCACCGTGCCAGCAGTGCATGCATCCATAATGAACTGAACTGGGAATTAATTCATTGAAAAATAACTCAGGAAATAAAGAGACACTTAGTTATTGTGCTGGCACTTGTTTTAGCCATCCAGTGAACCAAGGCAGAATGCTGATCCAGCCGAAGAATAATTACCAATGTTCAGCTGGAGCACTTCCCAGAGCGTGTTCTCTGCATGACCATGCAAGCCCAGTACGACAAGCAGCAGCACTAGCCAAGAGCAAGTGGTGGCTCCACACACTGTAATGCTGCCCAAAGGTTGTTCACAGTGTGCCTTAATGACTGTCCACAGGAAAGGGGAAATTCAAAGGTTAGACTTTTCTGGTTTGGACTGGTTTCAGGAGGGTGGTGTAAAAATGTACAGAAGTCTCTGGGTCAGTATTTTACATTTTTATCCAATTCCAAACTGCCAAATGAAAGCAACAGTAACCTAAAATGCTTCTGTTACCACACAATGACCTGATCACATCCTGCTCAGCTTTGCAAATGAATCATTACCTACAGGGAAATAAGTTTTACACATATGAGCATGTAACCTGTGAGTGCAGCCACGCTTTTACCCACTTGAAAGCTACTAGAAAGCACTAATTCAGAAACTGTAATAATAAGACTCTTGCACCACAAATGAACAACCCCAAGTGTTTCAGTGCAGTGTATTCAGTACATCCCAAAACAGTATTTTCCTGAAATCACTTTTGAGCATGTAATAGCTCAGATCTCACTCATGGGAACAGAAAGCAAAACAAACTTCCTCACAAATAGTTTGGATTTTCTTTTTCCAGATTGGGATAAAGCAATTGCTGCATGATGTAGCTTCATGAAGCCAGACAGTGCTATTATGAATATACAGACAAGAGAGAAGGAGTAAGCTGCTTGTACTGATTTACTCAGGCATATGCAATTCCAATTAGTAGCTTAAAAATAAGGCTTTTCAATCCCATTTTCAGTTGCATTGATTTTTCAAAGATTCTTTAAATTAAGAAAGACTAACCCTCTAAATATACGAATACATTCCTCCAGAACATTCTCTACCAGCCTGACACACTGCTCTGTGAACAGACAGAGATCTGACAACCATGGTAGTATCACCAGTATTTTGACACAGAAATTAGTATTTTAAATACTCTTGCCAGATTTCTAAGCTGTAATCTGTAATCAGTTTACAAAGCTGGCTAATGAACTGCAGGAACATTAGCAGAGAGCTAAGCAGTGACATCTGACGTGATACCTTTCCCTGCCACACTAAAGCCAGCCTATAATGATGCATGCTCTGCGTTCCTCCTTGGCCTGTGGTCACAATTCACTAGTAACCAAAATTATAACAAAAATTCACTAGTAACCAAAAATAGCAACCACCAGTACCAGTACTAAAATAACCTGCCAGACCACAGTTAATGTACTCTAAACTACTGCTAATGTCTGGCAACCGCAGCTGCACTCCCATTTGACTTCTATTAGCAAATGCATAAGTTAAGAGAATGTAAAGATGACAATTAAGATCATCCTTTTGTCTATGCATGAAGAATACACCAATCCATCAGGATAAAAGACTGATTGGCAATTTCTTGTAAAAATGTCTAACAGGCCTTCAACACATGCTGTCTCTCCAGCAAGAAGCCAGACCCACACAAAATCCACCTACCAGGGCAACCCACAAAACAGGACCTTTCTTGACTTAAAGGGATTCCCAGATAGAGAACACTACAGTGATGTGAAAGGAGAAAATCAGTTTATCAAAAAACACTGAATGCCTTCAGCCAATGAATACTACTTGGCATGGAAGAGAAGATTTATCCTCTTAAAAAGCTTAGGATATGTAATAAACACAGGCATTCCTTCCTTCTCTGTAAGGACACTGGCTACAGGCAAGATACTAGCAGCACTTGTGTTTCGTTATCTGTACCTGTTTAATAATGTTGAGGTGCTGCTTCTCTGTTTCTGATCGTTTTTTCAATTCATCTTTTAAGTTGTCCTTTTCCGAGCAAATTTCCAAAATCAGTTCCTGATGTTTTTTATTTTCTTTAATCAATCTGTAAAGAAAAATAAAAGATATCAAAAACAAGGCACATCAGTACTCATTTTTTATTTTGATCTGCAAATTTTATTGGGAGTTATCACCAGAAGCACTAATGAAATCCACAAAAGCCTTACAGAATCAAACCAAAATTGGCTGTGCCTATGAAACACAACTCCAAATCTTCAAGCAGCATCTTCCTTGCAAGGAAACTGCTTGTTTCCAGCATTTGGGGTTTGTTACAGTGCATAATGACAGGAGACATTTGATACTTCTACGCAACTACAGAACTGTACCTGTTAGTAATTTGAAGGTACTTGTAAGACAGCACCTTGCAGACAGAACACTGCACCAGTTAAGTGTCCGAAGTCCCAGACATTGCGTTCTTTTCATGGATTATTCTAAGTAGCCCTTCCATAACCTGGTATTTCTCTATACAAACTAGTGCCTTATATTAGAAGGGAATTCAAAGCCATCAATGAAAGAGAGCTCAGCGCTTCAGATCTGGTTTTTAACCTATTAATATTCTAGGACTACAAATTCCTAATTACACAATTGCTGCTCAATGACATTGAACTTAGGTCCAACCACAGGAGTAACTGGGCTATTTCCAGAGCAGGTTTCATGAAATCTTGCTGATTATAAAATAAGGAACAAAGCAAGCAAACCTAGAATGCCCCTTGAGCCAAACACAATGATCCACAGCAGTATTACGCTCTTTAGGTGAGACCCAGTGACGTGAAGTGATGCAGCTGGAAGAGCAGATGGCAAAAAAAACCAAAAACCAAAGCCATGTTTATGCAAAAACCTCTCTGTGTATATATCTAGCATGTATTTACATAAACACTTGTCTCTACGAAAATGATTGGTCCACAGCTGAAAAAACTGAGTTTACAGTAAACCTCAATTAACTTGATATCTCTTGGAATTACAACTATTTACACACCCACTAGTTCAGGTTCACATTCCTCCTCCTCCTCTGTAATTCCTGGATGTCTAACTACACACTCCAAGCTTTCCTGTCAGCAAACGACCTTCCTCACATTTATGATTTCTGTCAGAGGTTAACTGGAAAAGTGTAAGAGAATACTTTCCCTTCTGGGCATCTCCCTCTGCCTGGTTTCCCTCCCTTTGATGTCTCCCCTTATCAGAGTGCATTATACGAAGAGTAAGATACTAATTTCCAGCTCTGCAAGCAGGAATAAATCTGAAGAGGCTACATTTCATTTATTAAAAAAAAACATTCCTAAAGGGGCAGGAGACTATGAAACACCAAGTAGAGAATAAATATAAAAATATTAAAAATTTCACACAATTAAATGGCTTTTGATTAATAAAAATATTCTTTGTAAATATCCTTCCTGCAGTACACTGCCTGGTAGAACTAGTAAGCCAAATTTACTAGAGCAAAGTTTATAAATCATTTTAAAAGCCCTCCTGTGAAATGTAAGATACCAGTTTATCTGTAAGTGACATTTCCAACTCAATGAATAGCTCTCAAATAATCAGCAGCTTTGCTGCATTATGGCAGGAGACTGAATTCTACTTGAAAAAGAAACAAGCCATTTCAAGCTCATAAAACACACATTGTGGGAGTTAATAATTACAGAGATTCATTCCTCCAAAGATATATACGGACTGAATGAATCCTGGATTATTTTTATATCATCATTACTTTTACAGTATTCAACTAATTCTAGACATTGGCAGGCTATTCAGCTGAACAGCTGGCTATTGAGTTCCTGCCAAATTACACAAGAATTCAGAGATCTGAACACACAAGTTTATTTCAAAGTACATACCGCAAGCAAAAAGAATTCCTTGCTTAAAGAACATAATTAACAAAGGTCAATAACTGTCCTCGTAACAACTCACAAGAAACTAGTTTCATACCAAACTGTTCAGTACACCCCCACAGTATCACAGTATCACAGTATTACCAAGGTTGGAAGAGACCTCATAGATCATCAAGTCCAACCTGTGGATGTCCAACCCTCCAGATGTGACGAGCACACTCCAATACTCACTTTTTAATAGTTTGTTCTTGCTCCAGGTATTTATCTTGCACACACTTCTCAAACACAGCCAAGGCACGTTCACCCTTCTGCACACCATTTGGGAGCTTTCGTTCCTTTGAAAGTTCTGTAGATAAGAGTTCGGACTCTATCTCCTGTAGCAAATCCTCCTGTGAGGAAGCCTGATGTATTGTGGAAATCAGCTTCTTTGTGCAGTCTGTATCATAAGGGCTTTCTGAATAGATTTTATCACTTGAGTTTTTCACAAAATCAGACTGCTCTCTTAGCTCCTGCAGTATTTCCATTAATGATTGTTCTGTTTGATTAGATTTTGGATTTTCTTGTCCAAACTCTTCACTAGACACATGTTCAGGTTTTATGGAGCCTTCGACCTGTCTTTCAGAGCAGGTGTTGGCACAGCAGTCTGTCCCTCCATGCTGCTGCTCCTGCTTTTCTGCCAGGGACTCACTGCTGCTTATACCAACGGTTGTTGAATCCTGGTCTGAGCGCAACAATCTTGATTCCCTTTCCAAGACAGCAGCTTCATCATCAGTGTAACTTGTGCCTGAGCAAGTGTCCGTTCCAGATGTTTTATTGGACTTCTCGTTATCTGGAGACCTAGAAGAAGCATCATCTAAGAGACTGACTGACTCCAGTGTGCTCTGCATTTCTGGTAAATACTCCTCCATCATTTTCTTCTGGAAGTCTAGAAACAGAATTTACATAACACAACATTACATTCAAAATCTAAATGAAGCACATTGAGAGAAGGCAAAGAAAGTCTACTGAAAAATAAAATTCCAAGGGCAAAAATATTTAGATACGTGTTATGCAGTGTTTGTTAATCTTCCAGCTTGGCTTAAGTAAATGCTTCAAAACCACTAGAGCTTTCTAGAAGCAGTAATTTAAATCAACAAAACTTTCAAGTAATCACCTCTGAAAAACATCTCAGAACCTCAAGCCTTACAGCTTTCATTGTCCTATATAGGATTTGAAAGCAATATTATGTCTGAACTTCCATAGGGGGACTCTCTCAGAATACTCAACTTCCTTGCTGCCACATCCTCACTCATCACCCCTACAGACGCTACCTAAAGGAAGGGACTGGAAGTGAGATTCTCTTTTCCAATCTGCTTTCAAGCAGCCAAAATCCCTTGTGGGAAGAGCACAGATGGTCTGAGACAGATCTGTGCTCTCAGAAAGTCGCTTGCATAGCAAATGTTTGAGGAGCTGAAAAGCTATGCATGAAGTGTTCCACTAGGACACCATATTGAGATCCAAATAGCCAGAACACTTCTGGAAGAGCCCAAGTATGATGATGCATCTTCTTTTTCAGGAATCCCAGATAGTCAGGTGTCTTGAAAGACTTTTAGAAAGCACAAGAAGCCTTTATATCACATTTCACAGAATCACAAAACTACTGAGGCTGGAAAAGACCTCCAAGACCATAAAGTCCAGCCTATGACCTAACATCACTACAAGCAGCTAGACTATGGCACAAAGTGCCACATCCAGCCTTTTCTTAAAGGCCTTCAGGGACGGTGATTCCACCACTATCCTGGGCAGTCTATTCCAATGTCTGAACACCCCTTCTGTGAGGAAGTGCTTCCCAATAGCCAACCTAAACCTCCCCTGGCACAGCTAAGGGATGATTCTATGATTCTGGCCGTAACCTCTTATCCTACCACTAGCTGCCTGGGAGCCTGACCTCCACCTTACCTTCAGGTAGTTACAGAGAGTGATAAGGTCCCCACTTAGTCTTCTCTTCTCCAAGCTAAACAACCCCACCTCCCTCAGCATCTCCTCGTAAGACTTCCCTTCCAGTCCCTTCAACAGAATTGTTCCCAGAGCTTGCAGTGAGGCTTCACCAGGGCCCAGTACAGGGGGAGAATTATCTCCCCATTCCTGCTGGCCACACTATTCCTGATACAAGCCAGGATGAGAAATTCCTTACAGCACTGATAACCTTTAGATGGAACCCTATGGCCCAATGCTTGATAAATCAGACTATTTAAAAACAAGATAAATGTTTTGTTTATTAATTGTTGGAATAGCAGAGTTGAATTATTGAAAAGGAAGCTGTAACCTTGCAACATCAAGCTTATTTTCAGCCTTGTTTCCTCATTTCTCTTACCCAGTCACATAGCCGGAGTCATTCAGTAACAGGCTCCCAGCTCTGGCTTTGACTCTGCCAGGAAACACCTTTGTGCTTCTCAGCTTCACTCCTCCAGTCCTCCCTCGTTAACCAACGCTTAGTACTGAGGTTACACTGTTAAAAGCCAGTGAAATGTGAATCAAATCAGGTCAGTGACTAATTGCTACCACTACCACCTTTCACTATTAGGTAGAAAAATGGGATAAGAAACAAAAACCAGCAGCCACAGCCCTGTTATTTCTACCAGGAAGTATCAAAAGAAAAACTACTACTGGTACCTGAAACCAACAGTTGGATTACAAGTGCCAGTCAATCCACAAGAGAAAAGGATAAAGAGAACTGAGTGCAGAGCTCAGAGTGTGAAAGGGAACATGCTATGACAGGACAAGAGCCACAAATCATCAAATGACAATTACACATT
Organism: Rhinopomastus cyanomelas; assembly: GCA_013400115.1. Classification (NCBI taxonomy): domain Eukaryota; kingdom Metazoa; phylum Chordata; class Aves; order Bucerotiformes; family Rhinopomastidae; genus Rhinopomastus; species Rhinopomastus cyanomelas. Next base: position 90,687 of record VXBP01000803.1, on the reverse strand, counting down.
TTAAGTAACAAGCAAACTTGTCATTTCTTGATTTCAAAGAAAAAAAAAAAAAACTCAGTGCCTGCAAATTGCCTATAAATCAGTATCAATTCAAGAGGAACCAAAAATCAAATGGTAAGGAAACTATACAATGTAAAAGTTCTGCAAGGACTCCCCACTTTACAGACATATCTTCTCTGATATTAATATTAAATTTCCCTTTGCTTCAGAGGATTTCTGTTTAAATCAACACTGGAGCAAACAAATCCATCAACGTGATTTGTGCAGCCAAAACAATTCCTGGTTGGGTACCTATCTATTTTTTGATAACTTCTACTAGCAATGAAAGTTCACACTGTACTGCTGTTGTTCTAAAATAAAACAAACAAAAGAAACAACCCCACTGACAATCTCAATCTGCAACCACAGGGAATAAACATAACTTCAAGGAGAAGCATTCCATTTGATAGCAGCAGAACATACTAGTTCCTGCTTAACTAAAAAGCCAGCAAAAAGGCAATGCTTTCAGATTGGTGCATTTAATAAAGTCAAGAAGCAGAAGACAACTTGCAAGTGATGCAGTTACGATAGAAGAAAAAAAAATGCCTTCTGGTACCTGTTCCCTCTTGTCACAAGTCACTTATAATCCACACATCCAGCTCTAGACTAGAAAGCTGTAATACTTTTGTATAGCAGATAGTTTAGTCCCAATTCCAGCTGAACGTTTTCTCTGGGATGATGGGGGTCAGGGGTGGGGGGGGGGAGTGTGCTCATTTTAAGCCTTCCATTTCTGAAGTGTTATAAAGCCCCTAAAAAACATGCAGTTGTTTGATGCATTGCTGCCTCAAAGATGCTCAGCACTGCCCAGCTGCTGCAGTTACCAGTCCCACAAGAAATGGTAAAATCAGGCATGAATCCTGAGTGTATTACCAAACCCAAGATCTCCAGTCCAGTCAGCAAGCAGGACAGTATTTCTTTTTCATACCAAAGACATAAGTGACAAATACAGCCCTGTTATGACAGGGTGGGTGTCAGGAGGATGGACCAGGCTCTGCTCAGTGGCACCCAATGATAGGACAAGGAGAAAGAACTTCTTCCCATTGAGAGTGGCAGAGCACTGGAAGGGGATGCCCAGGGGGGCTGTGGAGTCTCCTTCTCAGGAGATGTTTAAAGCCCACCTGAACATGTTCCTGTGTGAGTGGATCTGGGTGATCCTGCTGTGGTGGGGGGATTGGACTGGATGATGAAATTTTCGAGGTCCCTTCCAACCCCTAATGTTCTGTGATTTTGTAAATTATATTGGGAATTAGGATTAGAAAGAAAGATTAATCTATGTGGAAGCAGAAATACAATTATTTGTGTAACTCCATGGCAGGGCAATAAAATGCCACTGCTTCCATCTCTGTAATAACTTAGACTCAGTATCAATCATAGATACAGTGTGGGTTTTGTATCAAACTCATTGGGAATTTGAATAGTGACTGTACATATCAGTTAAGGCATGAAAAATAAATTATGATGATTTAGTGTTCCCTGCAGGCTTGCTCTAATTTTCAGTGGTAGTCTGAATATCATTTACCACATTAAGAATACTTCCAGCTTTTCCATTTGCATTACACCACATTTTACATCTGCTCAAACCTACCTGAATCTGTTCATGATCTAAGCAGGCAATTCTTTTTCCTGCTGCCACTGTATTGCATTATTTTTCATGTGCTAGTACTAACTTCTAAACATAAATAAAACTTAATTTGTCATAGAATAAAAATTTATCTTCCCACCAGAGATAACCAGACAAACAAATCACATGGAGCAACTGTCAGTGGAAGTTAATCTTGACATTCAAGTCTGCTCTGAATACCCAAAGTTTGTCGTGCCTTCCTCAGGCATTGGAAGACAATAGACTCCTCCTGTGTCAGGCCAGAAAGGGAAAATTGCAGTAATGACACTGAATATAAAGCCTCCTGCTTTGCGAGCAAAAGGGCTGATGTGAAAGTAACTTAAAACTATCAACTCTGCACATCCAGCAGTAGCCAGCTGAAATAGAAGACATTAACAGTTGACTGTTTTACATCAAACCTACAAACACAGCACAACACAGATAATATCTAGACATCAGATAAATACAGGATAGCAGTTCCTTGTCTTTCCAGGTTTCTATAATCCTACCCATCCACATAAGTGATTCTTCCAAAATGAGGGAAATAATATGTTTATGGTATCACTCTTACCAAAAACGGCATTAAGGAAACAAAGTACCTTAGTGTCTTTATACTGTCTTCAGAAGGTACCAAAAGCAATCCAAACAGGAAACCCTGACTCAAGCAGATCAGCTGTTTTATGCAATGCTACCTTGTTTATGCATCACACAAGCAAATCAGGGCAGGTCAGCACACAGTACGCTGACTGCTAGCAAAGTACCAGGTGAGCACTGGCTGACTGTTTAGCACTATTCTGACACTTCCACCCTCAACAACTTGCTCTGTTCCTTCCTCAGGGTTGATCTTCATCCAAGTCTGGCAAAAGTGTCTTGCTCCTCAGCCCCTTCTGCATGACAGTTGTCTCACAGTATCACAGTACACATCCCTTCCACTGCCCAGGCCACAGGAGAATGTAATCACTACCAAGTCAAGGTAGAACACCCAGGGCAGGTACCTCTCAAATTAGCATTCTGAGATGAGCCCAGCCCAAGCTCGGCATACCTGGAATAGCCAGCCAGCAGGGTGAGACTGCCACCTGACCAGTGAGCCACTGGAGAGCTTTCTGTCACTGGCTAATAACACTTTGCTGTGACAGGACTTTTAGCACTCACTGGGTGGGTTTCGACAGTCGTCCTCCTCCTCCTCCTCCTCCTCCTCCTCCCTTTCACAGCTCACCACTACTTTGATACTAACACCCCTTCTCCGAGATCCTGCCCCTGCTATAAAGCTCAGGAGACCGCCAGCTGTTCCCCCACCATGCATAATACAAAGCAAAGCAAGCGGAAACACATCGCCTCAAAAGCTGGTGATGCAAGTGGCAGAGAATGAGGAAGGCAAACACAGCTGAGTGGAGCTTCCTTTGCCACAGTAACGGTCCCACGGCCCTATCTGCCCAGGCAAACAAAACTCCTTTCTGCATAGATACATTAAATCATAAAAACACAACATTATCAACATTGCTTTCAGTTTGTTTTTTTTAAACAGATGCTGGTTTTCTCATCACGGATGCGTTCTTCAGAGCAGCAAGGAGCACACACACTTCACCTCATTCTCTAGTATTCACAAATGTTAATTTAAATCTGCATTAGCACACATTACTTCAATTTTAAACTTTACATTAGTACTTGGAAAAGCAGTTAAGCTGCAGCCATGGGGCACACAACACTAAAGGTTGGTACCAGCCCAGGCTGCAGCCATTTCTTATACTACTGTCAGTAAGATGTGCCTCTCTGCTAAAGTGCTAAAGGCACCACTGATTGGAATCAAAAGCAGGGAGCAGAGAGGCTGACATACAAGTGGAGCACACCAGCTTTTAAGACTGAAATGGCTCACAGGTATATAAAGCAAAGACTCCGGAAACAGAGAATTTAAGAACTATTTTTCTCTATCAGCAGACAGCTAAGATATATGATTTTACCCTCAAAATTTAAGCCCTTTGTCCTTCCTTCTCTTTGCTCTGCTTCTTTCTGCCTATTACCAACTATAAGTTAAAGAAAATGCAGCTATAAAGATAGAAGACAGAGTGTGAGAAAAATTGAAAGCAGAGCATCGAAGTTGTTATTTCCCACACATGCATTAACAGTAAAGTTTTACTTCAGTCCACTTACTGATCACAGAGAAAAGCAGTTTCTCTACCAGTCAATGCTCCCCTTTCCTCTGCTGGGAAGTACATACACTCCAGATCCTTCAGGATGCTCTTGAACACTTGTCCCTTGGCTATCCATCAGGTAATACACTATACCACTTGATAGTGTGTCGTGTCCCTCCCCCTCCATTCCACTACTGCTAATTCCAGCCACTAGAAGGTAATTCTTGATGAAAGCAATTCCCTGTACACTTCAGTGTCTGCACACATCTAATTAGAAACATAACCTTCTCCAGCTCTGGTCTGCTACTCTGCTATTGCAGGCATGCACTGAGAATGTGGTACTTTTGAATTCAATATTATGCTGTTTCCAACTGCCTGTCCTTTCAATCTTCTTATGGAGAACAAACACAGTTCTTCCAAATCCCTGACTACAAAGAACTTGCCTAAGCATATGCACTATTAGTGCTGGTATTTAATTTCATAAAATACATAGCTGGACCCATTCAACACTCAGGTTGTACATGGTTGAAAAGGAAGAAACGGCCTTATTCCAGACAGTTTCAAAATGCAAGTGAGATGACATTAAAAGAAACAAGTGACAGGTAAGAATTTTCTAAGGTGTGGCTGTCTAAAAGAATTCACTAACAATAGGGTGGAGTTGGGGGGGGCAAGAAAGCCTGACCTCTATCACCTAGTAACTATCACAATAGGACTCTTTTACAATAAACATATTAAAGAACATTAGAAATATGTGCCTGGGGTACGTCTGCAAGCAAACAGATCGACATGAAGGTCCAGAGAAAAATAATTCACTGCTGCAAAAGCAAAATAATATTTAAGCTACAAAGCTTACATAGGCTGTAGAGAAAGAGGCAAAAAAGAGAAGGAGGGGTCATGCTTCATGGGTGCTTGTATACTTAAACACTCATTCAAACCAGGGTGGATTCTGAAAGTAAGGAACACAGAGGTAAGCATCTCTGAGGCAGAAAACCTTCTGAAAAGGAGGTAATAAGAAGGTAATACAGCAAACACCATTCACTGGACACCACACTCAATGATGCATTACATACTATAATGGCCAGTAGCAATCAACAGGAAAGGAGTTTGTATCGTCTTCAGGTATATGTTTTTCACTCACAGCTGTGTTCCTCTGCCTTTCCATATCCTATCCATCACAGCAGAGCACTGAAACTTCCTTTAAGTAATAAAGTCAGTAAATGACCCAAAGCTGCAATACAGATATGATGCATTTCACAGAACAGGCAGGGGAGAAGGAAAGGAGTGATGAATGTCTCCATGATTCATGGGCAGATGATGCCAGCAGTCATCAAGGTCCTAAGTAGCATCACACCAGGCCCGGCAAGCAGCTAAGTGACACAAAAATCTGGTAACAGGACCACATGAAGCCCAAGTTCCCTGAAGAACCTACCACTCTTACATGGATGTCACCTCAATAACCACACACCTGAAATGCCACTGAAGTCTGTGACTCAAACTCGCTAAGGAAACACCATGTACCTCTAAACCAAGTCCACATGTCTAGGGGGGAAAAAACCTGCCAAGAAAACAAGCCCCTTGAAATTGCTTCAGAGCTACTCTCCTTAACACTCTAATTTGAGATCCTTATTTCATGTCACGGTTCTTTATCAAACTGCACTGGATCAATAACTCACAAAATTGTTGCTGTTAATCTTTATCTTGCTTCTCAAGATGGCACCTTCTCAATATAAGCTCCACTGAGAATTCATCATAAAATCTAAGCGAACACCCTGAAGCAACAACAGTCTCCTCAAATGCTCTATAATACCCACTAACCTTCCATATTAGTTCTGATTTCTGAACTCACGGTGAACTAAAGTAAATTAAACGTCATTTATCTCCTTCACTACGCAATTTGGTTTTAGTGTGCAGTCTGTCAGTCACTGGGAGAAGGGATAATGCCTGCCCTTTGGCCAGCTTCTTAGGAAGACAAACACAGAAGGGCTCTAGTCTTAAAGCCTGCCCAGTGAAAGCAAATCACTACTTCTTTTCATTACTGCTAGACCAGAAGACTTGGGCAGCACAGCACAACTCAAACAGCTGCCTGACCCAGGCACTGTCTTACTGCCTGCTGGGCCAGGTTTAACAGACACCTCCGCTCCTTCATGTCCTCCTCTCCAATACAATCACAAACGCTAAACTGATCTATATTTTTGTTAGCAGACCCCAGTGTTGTGGGAGCTAGTGAGAACAGCTTCATTTTGATCCTGGAGGTGCAGACACAAACAACTTCAGTTCTGGCAATGCTGAACTTAGGAAAGTGGATGTACAGTTTAGCTATGTATTCAGAACGTTGTGGGGTTTATCTCTGTATAACCCAGGTGCTGTATGAACAGCAAATTCTCCAGCCTAGTTAAACAGTTAAAAATGTAATGCTTTCATTATAAGTGCCCTCTTTGTCCAGCTGTAATCCTCAGGAAAGCAAAATGAGCACAGAAGCACCTGCATCACAGAATCATAGAACAGTCTAACTTGCAAAAGACCTCAGAGATCATCTAGTTCCAAACTCACTGCTGTGGGCAGGGACACCTCTCACTAGGCCAGGTTACCCAGAGCCCCATCTGACCTGGCCTTGAACACTTCCAGGGAGGGGGCATCCACAACCTCTCTGGGCAACATGTTCCAGTGTCTCACCACCTTCAGAGCAAGGCATTTCTTCAAAAAGCCAATCTAAAGCTCCCTTTAGTTTGAAACCATTGCCTCTTGCCCTATCACTAGACGCCCTTGTAAAACACCCCTCTCCAACTTTCCTGTAGACACCCTTCAAGTACTGAAAGGCTGCTATAATGCCTCTCAGGAGCCTTCCTGACATCCGAACAGTCCAAATTACCTCCGTCTATCTTCGTAAGAGCAGTGCTGCAGCCCTCTGATCATCCTTGTGACCCTGAAACTAGCTGGTCTAAATACAGGCCAGACACCAAGACCTCTATTTTCCATACTCTTACTTTCTAAAAGCTCTTCAAACAAGTACATTGATATATGTTACACTTTAAAGACAGAAAGCCTATCAGCTTAGTTGTGCAACCTTTACACAAATTATACAAATTAAAATGCTACTAAAAAAAAAAGACCCAACAGCTAAATCTAGACTTGGGAGATCTGGAAGACAGAAATTTTTTTAAAATTACAAACATCACTCTTGTGGATAATGCTGCTAAAGAAAGCATGCAATTCTTTTTATGAATCACCCAACAGTAAATTGAGTTGCGAATTTCCAAGAGTAAATTAAATGCATTTTACAGCTGCTTTGAAGCTTCACACACCTCAAGTCACACTGTAACACACGCTGCCATTACTCCAATTACTGCAAACTAAAGCTCTTGGCAACATGCACAGCCGAAACACCTACCAACACATGCTGCCCTCCCTGGCTCATGGACAAATGAAATTTCCATTACATGTCTTACACTGTCTTGTGCCTCGATACTGAAGTACTTCAAGTTCCACAAGTACACAAATTGGAGATGAGCTGCGACTTCAGCTCTTTTTGCTAGGATGAAATCTAACATTTACTCCGCATGCAACCAAGGACTGAATCTTAAGTTACTAGGATTGAGCAATACATTTCAAAATGGTTTCTGTGATTTTATAAAGGAGCAATATGCCAGGACAGGGTTTGTGTGAACGCATAATCAGTATGCGCCACAAAACCTGAACTTCTATCTTCTATCTCTGCCTTCTATCCGCTCCTGCTCAGCACATGTAATATTAAATTAGACTTCACAGGTTTGGTTTTTTTTACAAGTGGCTTATCATGCTGGAGCAGCACCCCAGCTCAGAAGCCACTCTCTTCACATAAGCAGGCACCAAAGCTTATCAAGCAAAGACAAATATCTGACTTTAACAAAATCAGTGTCATTTTTACTTTAATACATTGACTCTTTCTCCAAACGTTGCAATATAGACTAAAGCCTCTGATAAATAGGTTTTTCATACTGCCTTATGTTTCAACTCATGCATCTATGAACTGAAGTGACATATATTAAATGATATATGAAGCAACCAGCAACCAAAGTAAGACTTAACGAAGTTTCATGCATAAAAGCTTCATGAATGCCACAGCATTTATTAGAAAGACCAGAATTTGTGCCTGAACAGTTTGTTCCATAAAGGAATATTTCCACTCCTCTAAATATCATTCTACAAAACACTCTATTAGAAACATAAACCTAGATTATTTACAACATAATCTTAATTACAACAGACTAACATACACTTTTGACTACCTTTAAACACACTGTCCTAAAACAGACACTACACCTTAACAACCAGACACTAGTATAACAATGAGAACTGACACTTCATTTCAATTCAGTTTTAATTTCTAAACCATTACATTTGGGGAGGAGATGAAGCTATAGGCCACATCACATGTACAGTGACACTCCAAGACTGCTGAAGGAATAATTGTATAACCTTTTTCTCATTATTATTTTAGTTGTGGTGTTCAATGTAAAATCCAAGACATTCAAAGCCTTTCCACATTTTGACTAAAATATTATCTGAGCAAACTAAAATGCTTTTGCAACTGAGTGCCAACCTGCCACTGCAGCAGAACTCTTGCTAAAAATTTTACATGACAAAAAGACCAAAAATAAAATGGAAGAGAAATGTTAGTTTGTGTTAGCAGTTAGTGTAATCCTAAACCTACTGCCACCTAAACTAATCCAAACACACTGAATACACCTTTCTACATATTGGGTGACATTTTGTGTTTTCTTTTCTAAAGCAAAATATCCTCAACTATTATTTACTGCTCATCACACTGACAAGCAAAGTAAACTTTCCTGTTGGTTCCAGTTAATACTCAACTTAGCTGTATTTTGTAGCATATCCTTCCTAAGAACCACATCATGAATAGCTTTCCTAGACTAAACACCACATGGCCAGATAACTGCAAAAGAAGGAAACTATCTAGAAGGTCATTCCCTCTATCCTAGAGATAGTTCTGTTTTCAACTGAAGTTTATGAAGAAATGAGGATTCAGCCAAACAAATTGTTCTACATGACAACGTATGAAAGCAGCTCTACTGTATAAGAGCCATGTAGAGGTACAAATCACAGGTTTCTACTCAATCAAAAAGGACTGTAAGTAAAAGCTCCATAAACCCAAGTATTTTACATGATGTTGTGCGAGCTGTGTACACAAACCCCAAAGGACTGTTTGAAATACATTTGTTTACATCTCCACACCTAAAGGTATTCAGAGCAACAAGCCACTCAAGTTTGAAAGTAGTGAAACACAGAGACGAACCTGGATTGAAAAGCATCACAACACCTAAGATAAAGTCAGAAAAAGAACTTTTCAGAGAAAAGACTACAGGGATATCACCTAATATTGCTGAGAAGGAAGATGTAACATATCATGGTCCCAGCTACATAGAAAAGCAAGAGGACTGCAGTACAACAGGACAACTGTGACCCACAGCACGAGTGGCAAAGCTGGCTGTGTACTGGGACAGAGAGTCCTCCAGCCCAGGCAGAACTTGACACAGCTCCTGATTCAGCTCACACAAAGACTTGCTTTGATGCACATACTTGAAGGGAAGGGAGCAGAACAGTGCGCACACACACACAGAGCGAGTAACCTCTGGATTTCCTTGCTTTTAGCAGTTTAATACTTAGCTCAATTATTTTCCCCTTTTTAAATCTGACTTTTATATAAACATAGATGGTATACAGTGCCGGGGGCAAGCTCAGCATTACTATCAATTCTTTTCACGAGTTAAGTACTTGAGAAGACAAGGTTTTCAGCATCTATGTCACAAGTTAGGTAGTTGAGCACTACTGTATGAAAGTATCACTAAGTTTTCTACCAATCTCATGCAACTGGTTAATATTATTGTTGTATTAACTCCAAACATCAAGTCAAGTGACAATGCACCTCCAAAACAAAGTTAATGAGTTAAGGTTTAACAAGTGGGACTGGATTTGCTCCCATCACAACAAAAGTCATGGGGTACACCTTGAGAGTATTATCACACCAGTCCCAAGGCTGGAAGCTCACACCTCTGAGCTATACTATACCAGCAAGTGTCCTTGTTTGACTGTGGACTTCATGTAAGACTTGAATACCTGATGGATGGTTTATGCACTGACTTATCTGTTAGTAAAGTGTCTTCAGCACAGAATTACTCTAAGTAAAGAAAAAACAGTCTCACAAGGAACTGCACCACTGTAGCCTTTTGAAATTTTAGCATTGTGTTTTCAAGTCTTATTTTTCTCCTCTCTTCTGACACTAATTTTCATGTTCTGCAATTTCTTTGGTTTTTGTAAGAGTTACACACACTCCCCACACACATCGGTTTTGGGGCAGCAGGGTCTTGTGATATGACTTGCAAGACAAGAATTTCTTGTAAAGCTTTCTAATATTGTTTCTGGCAATAGGAAAATAAGTTCCAAACAAGCCAACCCAGAACAAAGTACAGGATATTGCCAATTACCGGAAGCCACAGAATACTGGTTTAACCTATTTGTCCTTGTCCTGCTCAGTAACACTACAGCATCCAGAAAAGCACTTGCTTTTCCTTATAGCTCTTTAGAAAGCCAGTTTCAGGAAATTCATTATTAGCCTTGGGTAATAGTAATAAGCAACATCCCTGCCAATGAGAGCCAAAGAAACCATTATCTGTATTTGGTTCTTCAGTCCTTTTCTCAACACTTTGCAACAGGGGCCCCTACAGCGCTAACAAACAGCTGTTAGCAAGCCCAGATGAAGTCTTGTTATACAACAGAAAACACAATTTTAAGACAAGAAAAGATGATGGCAGTGAAAGAAGTGGAGGACTCAGAGGCAATGCAGGACAAGCTAATTTTTTTTAATATATAAAATTAATGACCTTTCAAACTGACAGTTCCTTCAAATGCCTTCAGACTTCCAGTTTATCATGCTTCTAGAGCATAACCATCTCTTCCTAAACTCAGTGGCAACACAAGTGTTCACAGCAGCCAATAATCAGGGCAATTACATTTCCTTGTCGATATAAAAAATGCAGCTGCGGCTCCTGCTGTTCCAGCAATTTCCCTATACAACAGCACATACAAGAACCTCAGTCACATTTGGGTTTTTAGCGTATCCTTGCAACACTTTAACTTATAAAAAGCAGTTTTAGAAAATAAAGCAAATCAACGCAAAAACCAAACTACTGCATTTCTATATTGGCTTCGATCCCGCAAGAGATCTCCTCCTGGTCTGCAAAGAACCCCGCTGGCAGCACACGCGTATCAAACTCACCTGCGCAGCCTGTTTTCCAGAAGAGCCAAACCCCGCGGTCCCACATCATACTCACCTCACAGGAGCTGCGGTATAGCTCCTGCTTTCACATCTGGGAGGGTACAAGCAGCAGTTCCCAGTGCCAGTCGTAGAAACAAGGACACGCACCTTACCGCAACACTGCGGCCGGCTCTGAGGCAGAACCCTCACTCCGGCAGAGCGGTGCCTGCGGGCTCTTACTTAACTGTTTAACCACACGGTGAAACCAGCACACAACCGCCGAGTTACCAACCCCGACACCGAGCTGTCAAGAAACAAAGACCCGCGGGCCGGTCCCGGGGAAGGGGCGCAGCTCGAGCAGGAGGAACCGATCCAACCCCCACGCTGTCACGTCACCTCTCTATTCCCCGCACCGCTGCGAGTGCCCTGCGCTGCCACCGCACCGGCGCCTCAGGGGATCGGGAGCCTCCCCGCCCCCGCATCCTCCCCAGGTTTTACCGCCCGCTAACCCCGAAGCGGCTACCGATCACCGCCGTTCCCTCCAGAGCCCAGCGCACCTCGCCCCGGCCCCGCAGCCGCCCTCGCACCGCCCTCTTCCCCCGAACACTGCGACCCTTCACCTGCTCGTTACGGGCCCGGCCGGGAAGGCGACAGCTGCAGGTCCCCCATGGCGGCAGTGCCGCTACCGTCCCGCCGCGCTGACACATCAACAAAGATGGCGGCGGCGGGCGGCGCTCCGGGCCGGGAGGAGGCGCGGCCAGCGCGGGGGACGGCCCGCAGCGGGCGGGGAAGGGACAGCGCCGGGACCTGGAGGGAGGGCCCGCGGGTGTTGGGACATCCCGCTCCCGGCGCGGGGCAGGTCGCAGGCCAGAACCCAGGAGTCGAGGGGAACAAGACGACAGCTGGAGGCGCTAACAGCTCCAGGAACCAAGCTGCTGAATTTCACACATCAGGTAATTGAGTGTATAAAAACTTGACTTTAAGTGGAGTTTTCTTTCTCGTGTCAACGTCGAGTCTCCTGGCAAGGATCCCGTGTTGGGCATTTCGTGATGCCACCCAGGACCACACAGCCCTGAGATACTGTCACATGGGAGAGTTTCTTCATGCCAACAGGTTTTAGAGAGGCGGTCACAACGGTGCCCCCGTTTCTGCAAGATAGGTGGGTGGACAAGTTCCGACCAACAGTCTCTTCCCTCAACAAGCAGCAGCTCCATTTCCAGAACCGACCCCCACACACGATGTCAACAACCTCAGCACCCACATACCACCATAAATCCAGCAATGTTAATAAAGAGAGTCCAGCTTGGTTGACATCATCTGCTACTTCTTTCCTTATTTTGTCTGAGTGAAAAAAAAATAAAAATTAAAAATGTGCTGGGCATCAAGAATCCGGAGGAGGTGTCTGTCTTGGGAGCAGCAATTTTTCATGGCGCACAAACTGTTTTAGAATCCAGAGCACCATGTACATGCCAGTGGTATATAGTGGTTATTTAATAAGAAATAAATTGAAAAACCACCTCAGCAGACAAGCTGTTAAGTGAAAACAGTTGCTTTAAATACAGCAGATAAGCCAAAGTGACCCTTGGCGTCTTTCCTGCAGCAACTTCTTAAACATAATAGAAAAGCAAGTTAAAATAATGGAATAATTGGAGTAGGAAGGGACCTCGGGGGTGTATGTAGTCCAGTCCCCTTCTCAGAGCAGGGCCAGCTGTGATGTTAGCTCAGCCTGCTCCCTTATTTTAGCTGATTTACTTAAATATATGTATAAACCTATACATGTATCTATATGCTTTACACCTATAAACCCATCAATCATTTAACAGTTCATGCCTTAGATTACTTGGAAAATAAAATGGGCTGCATAACTTTATGTACAGATACTTGCTGGGGGTGTTATTGTAGAGCTACAAATGCAAATGCCTGTACAATACTATTTTTAAACCTTTTTAAAGATCTGTAAAAAAAGCAACAAAGCAAAAAAATCAATCTGCAATATGTACAGAGCTCAGTGATAACCTAAAACCTTAGCATCTATATTACTTTGTAAAATATTGCTTCAAATATCTTTCAAATATTGCCTTGCCACCACTGTTATATCTGATCTGTACATGGTGAAATCCTGAGTGTGACCATGATGATACAAGTGCTCAGAGTAAGTTATACCTAGAAGAACTATCCTGTTTGGACTGTCCTCTGTTCAGCATGTAGCACAGTGGTGTCCCAGCTAATTCCCAGACACTTAGATCCTACAAATTAGAGCTAATGACACACTAGTGCAGTTATTATATAACCTACATGTAGGCAAGCCCAAAGCTCTTGCTAAAAATTGCAGGCAAGCCACACTAACCTCCTGTAGCTCCTGTGATGTTGCTTCTGATCAGCCTTCATACTAACAGCACTCTTCCCCGTTACCTCTGACATTCCTTTTATCGTTTTCGACTGCTGCAGTCAGACCTCTTATTTTCCTTTTCAGAATTAATTTTACTGCTGTAATTTCCTGCTCTTTCTTGTTGCTGTGTCCTGAGGCATGGAGAGTCCCAAATGACTGACATTTAGAAAAGAAAAACAACGTAAACCACATTTTCCCTGGCTCAATCATCCCTTGTCACTTCTAATGGCAAGAGAACTTTTTGCTATTAAAGTTCTGTCTCCAGTGGAATACTCGATTTTCTTTTTCGTTGCATCCTGACAATATAGTCCCAGTACAGTCTATAGTGTTAATCAGTGTCATTTCAAAGACTGTCCAGACTGCCAGCATTGTTCTGATTCAGCAGACCTCGGGGATTGAAATGGTCATCCATCGAAATGTACTAGAAACGTGGATGTCCTAATTCACACTCAGAGCCTGGTTTTTATTTTCTTGGGAGATTCCTACATTGATATGCAAGGCCAGGCATTTGGCAGATGAATCTCCTGAAATCCCACCTAATCCTACCCTATTTTCCTTCCTGCTTTCAGAGCAGCCTCCCACACAGTCAGCTTCTTCTCACATTGCAGCTGAGGCTGAAGGTTCATTGGAACCAGGAAGAGTTTTTCCTCTAACATTGGTAAGTAGTATGTAAACCATTTAGGAAAAACCACAGCAAATGTTTGATATGTTGTTCCCTTTTCTTTTGAGATTGCTTAGCAGAGGATAAAGAATTAGCAGATAGGACCCTAAACACATAATATTTAGACTGAAATGCCATCACAGCCAGACTCTAAATTACTTAAAAGAGTTGAGCTTCAGTTTCTTCTTTGTGAACAGATATAGTTATTCCCTGCTCCAATGAATTATAATCCATGACTAATTTTACACACTTAGAAGAATAACTACACCAGTGTAGGCACTAAAATAGACAAAACTCACTTCTTTTTGTTGAGAGTTTAATTGAGTTGTGCACCTAACTGCAGCAGGACTGAGGATGAAGGATGGGCATAGGAGGATGGACATAAATATGAGAATGAACTTCTTCACGGTTGGGGTCGCAGAGCACTGCAAGGGGCTGCCCAGGGGCATTGTGGAGTCTCCTTTTCTGGAGACATTCCTCTGTAACTTGATCTAGGTGGTCCTGCGGGGAGGGGGGGGGGATCCATCTGAGAACCACAGAGTATCTTTGTTTGGAAGAGACTTAAGAGCATCAAGTCTAACCTGACACCCAGCACTGTCAGGTCATCACTAAACCATGTCCCTAAACACCAGGTCCACATGTTGTTTAAATCCCTCCAGGGATGGTGACTCCACCATTGCCATGGGCAGTCTCAACTTTTTGTGATGAAATTCTTCCTAATATCCAGCCTAATCCTCCTCTGGCACAGCTTGCAGCCATCACAGAACACTCCGAGTTGGGTGAAATCTTCAGAGTTTAGCTAGTCCAACTACAAGGACATATGTCACCTCCAACAGGCAGCTCAAAGCTCCATCCAGCCTGGCCTGGGATGTCTCCAGGGATGAGACACTGCATCCGTTACAGAAACAGGCCTTAGGGTCAACACCCGCAGCGGCTGCCACTCTCGGTGCCCGCCCACTCGCAGTCGCGGGTGCTCCTCGGGCAGACTCCTCTTCACTCAGATGGACTTGGGGGCGCGCGGGGAACGGGAAGGGGAAGGAGCGAGAAAGCTGCGGCCACAAGTAAACCCGCCNCGTCCCCGTCCCCGTCCCCGTCCCCGTCCCCGTCCCCGTCCCCGTCCGAGGTTATTTGAAATGATGCATACTGAGACGAGGTTGTAGAGAGGTGAGGTGGATGTTGGTCTCTTTTCACAAGGAACAAGTGATAGGACAAGAGGAAATGGCTTCAAGGTGCTCCGGAGGAAGTTCAGTTTAGGAAAAACTTTCTTGCTGTAAGGGTCCTGAGGCCTTGGCACAGGTTGGCTGGAGAGTGGGTTAAATCATCATCCCATTATGAGTTTAAAAGTTGTGGAGATCGGGAGCCACTGGTTTAGCAGTGGGCTTGGGACAAGTGCGTTGTTGGTTGTACTCTGATGATCTCAAAGGTCTTTTCTAGCCTGGACAATTCTAGCCTGTTCCGTTGTGAAAGCTCATTCCTGGTAGATTGTGGTGTCAACTAAGAGTCTGTCCTGCTTTGTTTGCAGGTTCGTTGTAATGGGATTTCTCCCACGCACTGTAGCAAGAGAGTATTTTTATGTTTAATTATATTGGGTGTTAACATGGAAAGCAGGTGACAAATGTTTATTTTGGCAGATTTCCCTCAGGCCTGTTGCTCTGTGTTGGGCTTTCACACAGTCATGAAGATTTAGGTGGAAAGTGAGTAGAGAAAGAGAGGTGGAAAGAGGAATAAAACCCCCAGTCTTGTGTTGAAAGCTAAACAGGGTTGGGCCTGGTTTGTACTTTGGTGGGAGACAGTCTGCGTCCACCAGGTGCTGTAGGCTTAACCCCCTCTGGCTGAGGGGGTTGGACTTACATGATCTTTTGAGGTCCCTTCCAACATTGTGTGATTCAGTTGTACAGCCCATTTCTTGCTACAGGGGTGGTTTATCTTAACTGGAGTGAAGTCGCCTCTGGAGAGACACATCTCTTGTGAATCTAGCAAGCTTAAGGAGCATTGGTTGCTCTCCTAAGGGACTTTTGGTAGTTTCATGTGGAGTGTTAGTTTGTTAAGTATTTTACTAATTGCTGTGTAAATTAAAGAAATAGACAGTAGATAATTAGCTTTCCAGAGTGAGTGCTTAAACACAGCTTCAGAACATGACTTAATTCACACAAGCACACAAATAATCTTTAAGCTTTAAATGCATGCTTTGGTCCTACAGCCACCTTCAATCATACCCTGATGCGAATAGGGAACTACTTCACGTGAAGAACAAATGTAATAAGAGTCATAGGTGGAGGTTAAAGCAGCAGAATCACAGGTACCAACTTGTTGAAAAGCTGTCAAATTCAGGGGTGAGTTTGTACAATACCTAACAAAAATCAGTATTTTCTGAACAAACACGGCAGGGTATTTTTTGCTGAGTGTACAGTCCATGGAGAGAGATCTATCCGCAGCAAAACTGCAGTAAAAGGTTTGTATCGCTAACTTACCAAAAATACTGGGACTAGGTTTTTCTGTCATTGTGTTTATCCTTGAATGTTGATAAACATGATCAGTATGGGATATAAATGTTACTAAATCCTAGTTATTCATGCATTAATGTTTTTGATCACATCCCTGTTCTTCTAGGAAGTTCCATGGAGTGCTCACCTGGTAAAGAGGACTCGCTGCTGGCAGCCGTAGCTGATGAAAGAAATACCGTGAGTAACTGCACTTCAGAACTGCCCCAAGTATTTTGAGCATTTCTAGAGGGCAGAAACAATTATCATAGAATCATTACGGATCGGAAGGGACCTCGAAAGATCATCTAGTCCAATCTGCCTGCAACAGCAGGATCACCTAAACCAAGTCACACAGGAACCCGTCCAGTCGGGTCTTGAATATCTCCAGTGAGGGAGACTCCACAACCCCCCCGGGCAGCCTGTTCCAGTGCTCCGTCACCCTCACCGTGAAGAAGTTCCTTCTCAGGTTGATGTGGAACCTCCTATGTTCCAGCTTACAACCATTGCCCCTCGTCCTATCACTACATGACACTGAGAACAGCCCAGTGCCATCCTCCTGACACCCACCCCTCAAATATTTGTAGACATTAATGAGGTCACCCCTCAGTCTCCTCTTCTCCAAGCTAGAGAGACCCAGCTCCCTCAACCTCTCCTCATAAGGGAGGTGCTCTTCCTATTTTGAAATTTTGACTCTTCTTGTCACACTTTGTTGTCTTACAGTAGTTATACCCTAATAAGCAGCTTTTTTTTTCTAGTAAGAATAATTTAAATATTTTTCTTCTGCAGGTGTCATGTTCTGATTTCAGTCATGAGAAGCCAAAGAAATCACAGTCTCCATCTGAGAAGGTTTTCTCTGTTGGCTACAATAAGAATCTCTTCAGCTCATTAACATCACCCCCTCATATGAAGACTTGTCATCACTGTGGTCTGTGTGGTTAGTGCCTGTTGTCCTGTATTTCTCAGGGAAACTGGAGTGGAAGTTTTGCTCAGGAATGTCTTGTGGTGGGTGTGTATTTTTCTTTCTCAAGTGCCAGTGTAGAACACAGAGTTATGGAAGTGTTAAGAAGAAGAGGGTGTCTTTTGAATCAAAAATGCTTTGTTTGGTTGGTTTTTCCTTTTTAAATATAGAAGAGATTTGGGACAGTAATGGGACAGTAACGTCTGATAGTTATATGTGAGTACGAATACCTGTTGTACATGCTTACAGTTGTAATGGCACCATATTGTAAGGCAGTTGTTAGATAATACATGGAGACTGTATCTGTACAGCTGTTGCATCTTCTGATGTAGGTGTCTCTCTCTTACTAATTTTTTTTTAGGTACCCGGAGATGTTCTCGATGCAAGCAAATATACTATTGCTCTACAGATTGTCAGAAAAATGACTGGCAAGTGCATCGTGTTGTGTGTGAACCAGCTAAAGTGGCGTAAGTTGGTTAAAAGTTCTGCCAAATAACTATTGCAGAAAGAGAGTAATGCTCCTAACGCAACTTAAATGGCTATTTGAAGGCACTGCTACAGTAAAATGCGTTGCTGCTTGTTGCATTCCCCTGCTTGTCAGAAAGATCTGCTGCTTTAGAAGAGTAACTTGAAATATGTTGCTGGAGTTCTTAAGGTGTTCTGTAGCATGACTTAAAGCACTAATTTTGCTTGTCTTGGAACTCAGTGAGTACACAGCAAGAATACTATCTTATCTGCTTTTAGCAGGTTCTGAAGAGGTACCCTTTGGATCTAACGAGGCTCAGTGAACTGTGTAGATGGTTGTCTTTGAGCTCAACTGCCATTAGAAATCATCTCACTAGCTGCTCATTATTGCCTTTTTACCTGCCAATTTAGTTGCTTGAGCTCACTCTTTAATCTGTTTCAGTTAAGGTTGTGACACACAAGAGGAGCAGTACAGGGGAGTGATCTGATGGTTTGTGCTGATAGTCTCTGGCAAGGGGTGATGACTGCAGTTTAGGGAATCTGCAGGCAGGTGCCCATAATCAAAATGTACAAGAGAATTTGGATCTTCTTTTACAGATTCTGCAAAAGTGGCTCAATGGAGAGGACTCGGGGACAATCTGGCATATATGTAGTCTGGATATTACTTACATATTCCACTGAAAAAGCAATTTTGGGGGTTTTTTTGTAGTTCTTACACATGGCTTGGGCCTATGGTTTCAGCAGTACTCCACAACAGTCCCAAGATTTCCTGATTTAATCAAAATTACTTTTTGTTGATGTCATCTAAAAACAGCCACACCAGACACTGCGTGATAATTAATAAATGTGCCATTTTGCATTTTCTTGGAGGAGGGAAAAATAGTTGACGAAACCCTCTGTACTACAAATACAACTTTCTCTGTCGAGTTTGAAAGTAGATGTGATGAAAGCTATTTGTCTGTCTTCCATTCATCAAAATTAACATATTTTTCTTTGATTACAGAGTAAGTAATGGCAATGGAGGCAAGAGACCTGCAGAAACCAAGAATATTTGGGTACAGATTATGATTTTTTACTGTCTTGAATGGTTCTGCTGTGAGCTAGTTGTCTTATGCTGTGTTTAGCTTGTATAGGAAAAGGAACTAGTTCCAAAGATTATAAATCTGCTCTTCCTAGAAAGATCAGTGCTTCAAGTCAGAAGTTACTAGGAGAAGCAGTCAAAACTGTGGGGCTTCTAGTGTCCTTAGGAACGCTATCAAACAACTTGATTTTTGCTTGGAAAAATATTAGTGAAAACTGTAAAAATCAAGACATTTAGGGTCTCTCTAGCTGGGAGAAAAGACTGAGGGGTGACCTCATTAATGTTTATAAATATGTGAAGGGTGGGTGTCAGGAGGATGGCGCCAGGCTCTTCTCAGTGTCATCTAGTGATACAAGAAGGGGCAGTGGGTGTAAGCTGGAACATTAGGATGCTCCATATAAATATGAGGAGTTTCTTTGCAGTGAGGGTGACAGAGCACTGGAATGGGCTGCCCAGGGAAGTTGTAGAGTCTCCTTTTCTGGAGACGTTTAAAACCCACCTGGATATGTTCATGTGTGACTTGATGTAGGTGAACCTGCTCTGGCAGAGGGATTGGACTAGATGATCTTTCGAGGTCCCTTCCAGTCCCTAATGTTCTTTGATTCTGTAATGTTGCTAGCAAAATACTTCAGGAAGGAAATAGGTGTAGCTTCCTCAGAAATACTCTGTTGTCTTATTTCCTGTGTAGATCATAGGCTGATGCTTGATGTCTTGTAAAATTATCCAATGAATGAATTTAATATAGTATTGTGTAGTAACATGCAGGTAAGCTTTCCTGTGTCAGAAATTAATGTGTTTCTCTTGTGTAGCTTTTTGAAGGATATCTTGATGTTACTTTCAGCTAAAGATTCCCTGTAGTCATATGAACTTTGCTGCCTTTGAACTTTCTTGGGGTGGCATTTATGGGACAGAGTAAATGTGCATGCCTCCAAGTAGTCTCATGTTTGCACTGTACAAGAAAACTCCCTTGTCATTTACTTTTTTAAATTAGCTCATTCATCAGTTGAAGTTTTTTAAGGAATTTAGGAAGGAGGCTTCGTTTGTGGTCATCCTACTAGGTTTCTGCTGTAGTAATTTTGACTGTAGTGGTAATTTTGACTATGTTGTAATAAAAATGGTTGACTGATAGTGAGGGGTCTTTATGCACAGTATAAATAAACAGTTTCTAGGCAGTTTATTATGAAATAACAAAGTTCTGTTTTTCTTGAAACTCAAGTTCTGCAGAAATAAGGGCTTATATTGCATATTGAACAATATTCAATGTGTTTTTCTGTCATACTGCAAAGTGTTTTTAGGGCAAATATTCTTAAAAGATTATTGCAGGTAAACAATTTATTTGGCCGTTGCAACAGTCATTTCAGCCATCATGTTGCTGGCAGCATCTTGGTCCAAATCTGAAAAGTTTTCCCTAAGGATGGGTGTAAGGTTATTTGTCTAATGTTTTTAGGGTGTCCCAGACACAGGTGGCATACACTTAACAGTGAATGTTTAGACTCTTTTTGAGAAATGGATTTAGCAGCTATAGTCTACTACTCTGAAGTCTGCAAAGCAGGTGGAATTCAATTTCTCACACTCATGACAGCATCGCCGTCAATAAAGAAAAACACAGCTGAGTTGCCCTATAAGACAGGTGTGAATGGAAAAGGCAAATCTGAGACTTGAGCACTTGTTTTTCATTGCATGCTGAGATTGCATTACTATTGAAAATAGAACCAAGTCTTTAAGAAAGTCAACAAAAAGTCTTTTTTACATGTCTCTTGAATGATAAAAAGTTCTTTAGTCATTTGTTACAGCAAGAAACGACATCTGAACAACTCCACTTTAAACATAACATGCAGCTGTTTTAAACAGGGTATTTCAACCTCTGTGGATTCTCTCAAGAGACAAAATTACTTCAAGAAAGTAATGTTTTCAGATCTGCAGCCTCTAGAGATCAAAAAAGCTATGGAAGTACAGGTACTTGTATTTTGTAAGACTCCTACAGCGGTTTAAGTTGCATTTGAAGCTTTGTTAACCAAATATAACTGTGTCACCTAAGCTGTGCTTCTCATCTTTCTCCTTTGTAAAATCCCTTTATTTTTAAAAGTAGGGATGCAGTTCAGGCTGGGGAGAGCAGTAAGCAAGGAAGATGATTTCTCTGAAGGTGAACTTCACTGGTTTTGTTCTCTGCAGTTAATCACTGCTAGATTCAAAGCAAAATCAGTTTTAGGGTGAAATGTGTGTATTGAAATGGGCACTGGTCCTGCATAATATACTGTATGTTGTTCTTGCAGTATTATCATCTCCTGTGGTTTTTTCTTTAGGGTACTGTAACACAGTTGAAGAGTCCAAATGAATTCTATATGCAGATGGATGCTCCAGAAGTTTTAGACCAGATCAGTAAACTTTCTGTGAAACTGCAAGAGTGTTACCCTAACAACAGTAGTGAAGAGCAATATATTGCTGTCAAAGGGGAAGTCTGTGCTGCAAGGTGTTCTTTGAATCAGGTAATATCAGATTACCCGTAACCTAACTGTTGTATGTTGAGCTTGTCATGTTTTGCATGATTTGCCTTTATGTCTCTAAGGACTGCTTGTTAGAAGTCAGGGTATTGTGGAGGAGTTAGCTTTAGAATATCTGGCACTTAAATTGAAGGTACTGTTTTTTGGGTGTATTCACCCACGTCTATAAAGTTTACTTCCATGTGTTTATGTACTTGAGCCCTGTAGACAAGTGTTTGTCCTACCATTGCTTGAAGGCTGTGTGTGTTCTGGGCAGATGTGAACTACTGTAATTAGAAGATTTTACAATATGACTCTGCTTAATCAAATAATTTATTCTTCATTTCTTACTTGACTTTCCTAGCTGCCTTTCTGTAGCCACATCTAGTTTCTTTTCCTGTCCTACCCCTTTTTTTGTGTATCTTCTCCTTTTTCTCTTGCATTGCTATCAAATTCTTACTTTAATGTATCTTTTGGAGTAGAATTTTTACCTTCAGAGTACTGAACACTACAGTGAGCTGTGTTCATTTGAGTTGCTTCAGAATTGGTCAGTGTCCTAATTGATAAACAAACCTGATGAAGTAAAGCAAAATTTGATGCGTTCCTCTTTTTATTCCCACACAGTCCTGGAAGAGGGCACTGGTAATAGATGTGCATATCCTGCAAAAGAAGGCACAAGTATTCTATGTCGATTATGGAAATGAAGAAAATATTCCATTCTCCTGGATTAAGGCTCTGCAGAAGGAGACTGAACTGTTGTTTCCTCCATGTGTGAGTTATACTTTTCTAGCATCAGCTGGGATATTTTAAATGAGTAGCTCTGAAATAAGTTAACTCAACCTGTGGCTCAGTGTAACTGTCTTCATCACAGTGTTTTGTGTTCAGTGAAAATGATGTGTGGAAACTGTTATACTACATGAGGTTCACTTTCAGAAATGTTCCCTACCTATTCCATAGGAATGAGAAAGATCACCTGGTTTTTGTCATCTTATTCCCAGAATTCTTGTGTTGACACGTTAGAAAAACCAACCTGCATAGCAGTCAGTTCCCTTATATGCTGGAGGGCATCAGCATTCTGCCTATGTACTCTAATCTGGTCTTGTGTAGTAGTGAAAAATCACCTGTTTGTGCAGACTTTATAGACAGCTGCTGGTCTGAGCTCATTGCCATACTATGCTTCCGTTTAAAAAATGGATGGTCTAGTTGTAATCTGAGTGAAACTAGTGTGTTTAAGCACAAGGAAGAATAGAGCAACATTCTTTCAACCAGTGACTGCTATGTCTAGCTGCTATTTTAAATGCTTTTCTATAGCATGTGACTCTCTGCTGGATCTGTAGAAGATTCGGAGAGCTGTGTGAATCCTGGCTTAAAGCTCTTGGTGTTCTGTGGGCAAGTTAGGACATGCACATGTGGTCAGATGTGATGTGTGATCCAACCATGCCTCATGTAAACCAGGACAAATACTGACAGAATCAGAAGAAATGGAGTTTGCAATTTGAACTTGATTTTCAAATTCTTAACTCTCTTGTAAGAAGAGGAATTAAATTGATAGCGCTGCAAATTGCAACAGCAGCTTTGATTTTTCTATGCAAGGCAATATTTCTGAGGATCTTAATTATTTAGTTGCTTTTTCTACAGGGCAAACAACCTTGTCTCTTTGTATTCTATTTGTAATTCTTTCCAGGCCATTAAGTGTTCCTTTGCTAAAGAAGAAGCGCAGAAAGGAGGCATCACTATGTTATCTTCCCAACTGGTGGGAAAGTGCTGTTCAGTAACCATTGTTGATACACTACAGGAGGAAATGATGCTGAGTTATGTTGTAGATGTTCCTCTAGATCTTGGTAAGTACTTGCTAGTAGAGGGGAAACAACACAACTAAGTCTTTTGTGTTCTCTTACCCCTGCCCAGTTCCATTGAAAGAGGAAAGTTTTTGTTTTTGCTGTCCTCTCTCTTGTCAGTCTCCCAACCTGCCCCTTCATTTTAGCTTTTAGAAAAGCCTGCTTTGTTTTCACCTTTCCATACAGAGGTAATTTAAGAATGTTCATACCTGAAATATGGTGTTATGCTGAATAACCCTATATTTTAGCAAGGTTACTTTTCCAGTAGCACTGTAATAAATTTGTAGTTATCTGGATTATCTTGTTTATTTTTGTTTTAATAGACACTTGTAAATTTGGGGCTGTTTTTTTACCTGATGAATTATAGCATAATTAATTGTAAAATTAAATTAAATTGAAAACTATAGCATCAGTTTCTCATTCCACTGACTATTTTACCAGCTTGTGCTACATTTTGTACGCTGTCAGTAAAAAGTGTATCCCTTAAGAAAGTGTGACCCATGGTATCCTTGGATATTTAGGTCTCTAACAAGCCTCGGTGGATAGAGATGAGCAGAGCACCTCACCTTTCAGGAGTCTGAATTTGTATTTTCAGCTGGGGGCTGGCTTTGATTGTGGAACCAGAGCAATACCCAGAAGGTGTGCTTGGTGTCACTATTTGGAGTGCTGTTTTGTTTGTGTTCTTTTCTGGCTGCAGAGCAAGATCATATAGTGCTGAGAGCCAAGGACTCAGCCCACAGAAACTTTAAAGGAGGTGATGTTTGATGCTCTTAAATGGCTAAAATTGCTGATTTGCAGGAAGCTTATCTCAGTGTTGTAATCCGTGCAGTCTGTAAAATATGGTTCTCCTTGACCTTCTGTACATTCACCTGATCTGGGGTTGTGCTGAGCATCTTTCACATTTGGATGCTTTATAGCACCCTAAAGTCAAAGCAGTGTAACTTTTATCCAACTTGATGGAAAGACAAGCAGAAAAATCTCACTGCAGGAAATGCATCATGCGTCTGATTTAGAAGCAATTTAAAGCGTCTGTTTTCAGGTTTTCAGTTAAAAATAATTGTACTGAAAGCTTGGCAAACGGCTTTGCATCAGAAATGGAACATGTAATAGCTAAGAAAATTTCTCCGTACATCTTAGTAACTCACTGCATCCTTGCTGTCATTGTGGAGGTAAGTTGTGAATCCTTGTGTGAAAAGCTGCAGTCAGTTCCTCAGCCAACAGCCCTTAGAGATTGAGTAAACGTTTGCTAGTGCTTTGCTCATTTCCTTTAGTCAAATTGTCTCAGAGCTGTCAATATTTGCAGAAGACTTGAGTAACTCAAAGTACTTTTACATTCTAAACTCACGAAGTGCGTGCACAAGTAGACCCTGGTCACTGTGTCATAGGGATTCAGGCCAGGCTCAGAAGATGGTTCTGAAATAGAGCTGAATGACTACTATCTTGTATGATAGCTTAGTTTTCTTGTTACATCTCTATTTCAGGAGACTGTGCAGATCAAAAAGCTTTAGAACTGGGGTCTGATTTGACTCTAGGAGTTAATGCCAAAGAAGCAGACTCTTCTAAAGGTGAGGAAGCAAATTAAACATTTTAGGAAGAGACTGAAAACACTTGGGGAATTTAAGTCCTCACATGTCATGATATTCTGAATGTAGTGGGTACTCTTAACTGTTCACTGTCATCACCATATTGACCAGTGGAGCTGCTTTCAGTGACAGCAGCATGTATGCATTTTAATAGTATCAGGTACTTAGTGATGATTATGTGAGCATTAATTTCATGGGTAAGATAATAGGAACCTTCAGATTCCAAGGAGTCAGCAAAACTGCTTCAGCATATTTGAATTTTGTCATTGAGTTTAGCATAGGTTTTAAGTCTCTAAATCCTGGCTGGTGATGTTACATGTTTCAAAGTTACCTACTTTTGATCAGTGACCTCTTTTCTTTGTTGATGTACAGTGTTGGAAAACCATTGTGAGGGAAGTAAAGAAAAAACACATGAAGATGAAGAACTTCTACAGTCTTCCATTTCAGATGCACAGTGTGTCTCTCTGTCTGTTGGAGATACTTTTTCTGGTGTGATTTCCTTCATTCAGAATCCAGAAGACTTTTTCTGTCAGCAGATACAGTATACCCGTAAGTGATGCATTGAAAATGGGGTGTAAGATACCTAATATGGCATTTGTATCTTCTTTCACTGATAATTTTGTGGACCATCTGAGTAGTGCGGAGTAAAAGGGTGGCATGGCATGGGTTTAGGAAATCTGATGTCAGTCTGTATCACAAATATTCAGCACTAAATACAATCTCTCAGGTGTTCCAGAAATGTGTTTTAGTTTCTAACAACTTTGTTTATTCCTCTGGTGCACAGTTCCTTTACACTGGAAGGAAGAGTTTCCTTGTAGGCTGGGTGTGTGGACTGAACTTCTTAGCAAGAATATCTTAGTAAGAAACCCAAATAATAGCATCTACACCCTTCTTTGCTGTCTTCTGAAGTAGCAAAGCAGAAAACTGTCAAGAATGCTGTAATGGACTAGAGTGCTAGGCTGTGGGGACTTCTGGTGCATCTCCCGTAGTGACCATAAACAGGTGACTGGGAAAATAAGAGCAGAATAAGCTTATGGGATGTGTTCTCCTAGTGCTGTCTGAGCCAGCTTTTTTTTTCTTTCAGCTGAAAGGATTTTTGCAGCTGGATGTGATCTAGTGTATCTTCTACAGTGGAATTCTCTTCTATGTACACGTGCAGCCTTTGAATTCTGTGTATACTGATAGCATAGTGTGTTTTTCAGCAAGAAAGGAATGTAACATCTCCCTTTTGAGGGAAGGCTGAGAGGCCTGGGTCTCTTTAGCTTGGAAAAAAGAAGACTGAGGGGTGACCTCATTAACGTTAATAAATATGGAAAAGGCAGGCAGGAGGGCAGAGTTATGCTCTTA
The DNA here is from genome assembly GCA_013400115.1 of Rhinopomastus cyanomelas. Taxonomy (NCBI): domain Eukaryota; kingdom Metazoa; phylum Chordata; class Aves; order Bucerotiformes; family Rhinopomastidae; genus Rhinopomastus; species Rhinopomastus cyanomelas. Next base: position 64,382 of record VXBP01000803.1, on the reverse strand, counting down.
TCAGTAGCATCCAATGATAGGACAATGGGTGTAAGCTGGAACATAGGAGGCTCTACATAAATGAGAAGGAAAAGTGAGGGTGATGGAGCACTGGAACAGGCTTCTCAGGGAGGTTGTGGAGTCTCCTTTTCTGAAGAAGCTTAAAACCCTCCTGGACATGTTCCTGTGAGGCTTGATCTAGGTGATCCTGCTCTGCTGGTGGGATTGGACTAGATCTTTCAAGGTCCCTTCCAATCCTTAACATTCTGTGATTCTGTGAAGATGAGACACTTACCATTTGCCTGTTTGAAGAGCTGCCTTCTGGTTTGTTTTAGTTTGCCTCCACTAGCTTGCTTTCCATTCCTAGTGTTTTCAGGTTTGTTCTGGTGTCGAAATGTCTGTGACCCTCTTTATCACTGTGATTCCTTGGACTCTTTTTGATCTTACTGATTGAAAAGTCCTGCTGTCACCACTGCTTTGGTATTCTGTTAATGGTGATTATTTCTTGTGTTTATCCTGCAAGATGTCCTTCTAGGCTTTGAACTTAAGACTTGTGTACTTTTCTAATAATTTCAAGACATAATTTGTATGTTTTAACATCAGGACAACTTCTTCACCTTCAAATGGCTCTTAAAGAACATTGTGGCAAAGTTCCCAGCAGTCCAGCTTTCCGCCCTGCTGTTGGAAATGTGTGCTGTGCTCAGTTCACAGGTAAAAAAAGTGACACTGTGGTGACACTGTGGCTCCTAACTTCTGTCTCTGTATTACAAAAAATTAACACATTTTATAATTCTGTTTAGAAATGTTTCATAGAGAGGTTTTTGTTTTGATTTGAATTCAATACCTCAGATATACTTATAAATGTGAGTATGCTTCTGTTTCTATTTCTCAAATACCTCAATTAAAATACTGAGACTATTATATCTGTTGTGTGGCCTTTAAAGTGCATGTCAGTCATCGTCAGCTAATGCAGGTTGCTGTTTAAGTGTATTGTGAGTATAATGTAATCAGATCTTTGTGGTGATGAAGGGAAGTTCTATATGAAAGGAATGAGTTTGCCACACCTAACCCATACAGGGTGGTAAATGTTGCATGCATAAGAGTTTGGTGAAGGTTTGTGTAATGCTGCTGTCTTGAGACTGATGTTGTAATTTTATATTGGTGTGCCCAAAAACCCATTCTGTTCTCAGCAACTACAATAAAGATCTGTCTCTTCCTTTCTAGAAGACAATCTTTGGTATCGTGCTGCAGTTCTGGCATATAATTCTGAAGAGATTGTTCTTGTGGGCTATATAGATTATGGAAATTTTGAAGGTCTTCCACTGACTAGGCTTCGTCCTATGATTCCAAGATTAATGGACTTGCCAGCACAAGCCATAAGATGTACCTTGGCAGGTATGAAAGAAATGAGAACCTGTTTCAAACTGGGCAAAATAATTGGGATTAAATGCTGGTCACACCTGTAGTATGTTATTGCAATACAGGATTGGACTTGTTTCCAGAATTCTTAACTCTTGTGGCATTTCTACAAAATTTGGTTGATCTAACCTGATGACCTGCAGTGGTGTGTTTGGAAAACTCTGCTATATTAACATACCTCTTCAGTTTTGCATGTGCGCTTGTCCTAAGCAACGCTTTGTCACCTGGTTTGTGCAATTCTTAAATCTGCTGTGGTTGTAGCACGGCAAGGGAAGGTAAAATTTCATTCTATGTTTTGAAATTCAGAGCTGTATCTGTCCTCCTCCCCTGGGGCAAATGTGGTGAAACTAGCGTTAGATTCCTCTCCACAGGAAATTGTCAAGTTGTAAAGGACACTGACGCTTACTAGTTCCTTCTGTCTGAAGGAACTGTCATCTGTTTTCCTTTGATACATGTCTTTAACCTGCTGTTGGTAATTTTCTGCTTGTTCACATGATATACAAGATAGTCCACCCTTTTGCATCAGTACCCATCCTTTAGACTACCTAATGCCTGTCCTCCCTTTACAGTACTTGATATTCAACCTGATTCTTCAAATTTTTGGTCAAGTTCAGAGCAGCATTCTGTCTTCTTACTTTGGAGGAAAGCATGTTGCTAATGTTCCCCTTGTACTCAGAGATGGAAATTATGCATGTGGAATGTGTCCTAAAGAAATGTATTGTCCTGAGGCAAGTCACTGCTTATAGCTGATAATGAGTGGCTAAATACAACGTGGCCACAAAAGAGACAAGGTATGATGAGAGGAGTCAAGGACTGCTGCTGCGTGAAATGTGTTTTTCTGGAAGGCAACTTCTGCCAGTCTGTTACTATAAAGTTCTGCTTATAACTTGCACTTAGAAGTACATTGAGTAGCATAAAGTGTAAATGTTTAAGGACGAAGAAGCTTATAGTTGCAGTCTGGAAAGCCAACCATGTCCTGGGCTGCATCAAAAGAAACCCTTGACAATCAGTTGAGGGAGGTGATTCTCCCCCTCTGCTTTTGCACTTGAGACCCCACCTGGAATACTATGTCCAGTTCTGGAGTCCTCAACATAAGAGACATAAAGCTCCTGGAACTTCTTCAGAGGAGAGCAACTAAAATGATGAGAGGGCTGGAGCACTTCCAGATTGAGGACAGGCTGAGCAGGTTGGGGTTGTTAAGCCTGGAGAAGAGGAGGCTCTGAGGTAACCTTATAGCTGCTTTCCAGTATCTGAAGTGGCCTACAGGAAAGCTGAGGTAGAGCTTTTTACATGGGTGCATAGCAAAAGGACAAGGGGAAGTGGCTACAAACTTGAAGAGGGGAGATTTAGGTTGGACATCAGGAACAAATTCTTACCTGTGATGGTGGTGAGATGCTGGAACAGGTTACCCAAGGAAGTTGTGGCTGCCCCATCTCTGGAAGTGTCCAAAGACAGGTTGGATGGGATCTTGAATAACCTGATCTCATGAAGATGTCCCTGCCTATGCATGGGGGTTGGAAATAGATGACCTTCAAGGCTCCTTCCTACCTTAGCCGTTCTATGATTCTGTGATATGCTGGCTAGAGATGGTTAATGTTGTTCAAAACTGCAAGCTGTAGTCATGAGACTCAGACTGACACTCCCATAGACCTAGATTAGTAGAATCGTAGAATAGTAGAATCATCATTCCATACTAAAGAAGTGTTAAATCTGAATTTACACTTCTCCTTGTGTAATATACAGTTGTGCACGATCTTTATCAGATTATTACTAAATCCAAGTACTACAGAAATTCAGAATCTAAATAATTTGGCTTGCATCTTGTTACGAGGGTGAGGAGTGGGGGTACTTAGTATATCTACTATTTAATGTGTTTTAAACGTCATTGTCGCACCTTTCCACATATTGTTGAGACTTGGACTGTTCTTCCTCAGGACCTTTCTGTACTATGTGACTTCTAGGTGTAAAGCCACCATTAGGAGGCTGGACTCCAAAAGCTGTTTCTCTCATGAAGCAACTGGTGAAAGACAAAGTGGTCACAGTAAAAGTAGTGGATAAGGAGACTTACAGATCTGTGGTCGAGCTTGTAGATACATCTGTTACTCCAACAATAAATATATTGAGCCATCTCGTAGAGAAAGGCTGTGCAGCAGAGAAATCAAAGATGGCCTCACCAGCAGCTGGAATGAATGATGTTAAACAAGCAAATGGTGAGTACAATATCCTGAGTGAACTAACATTAATAAACCTCCTGCTAAGGTTGATTATTAATAATGTCAGTTGTCCTTGGAGCTGAAAACTTTTTTTTTGAAAACAAAGCTGAAGAAAAACTTCTAAACACTTGTAACTTAAAGGCTTGCTAAAGTTGGAGGCCAGTGGCTTGGACTAGAGTCAGGTGTTCTGGCAGTATACCTGTGTGGTGCTGCTGCTGACTGTGAGCTATAACAAACCTAACAGCTGCAGAATGTGCAGGGAGATCTAATCATGTGTCAATGCAGGAAACAACGGCCTCTCCAGTGTGCTGTAACTGTAGTTTTCATGTGATCTGCTCTACACTTGTGTGAAATAATAAGCTTCTTTCAGTGTTTGAGTGTTATACTCAGTGCACATTTATGTTACCTGGCTTCCTGTTAATCTTGCTGTTCTTTCTCCTCCTTAGACTGTTTGCAGTACTCTGTGCCAACTTTCCTTCTTCTGTGCCCCCTACCCGGATTCCTGGGAATCGGAATCCCTTTTGCTCAGGTTATTGCCGCTGGGTCTGTGCCTGCGTATGTGACTGCTCTTCCTGTTCCACCTATGGCTGACCCTTTCCAGCAGTGATCAAGCACGCTAAGCTTCTGGCACATTTCTTACACTTTATTTTTATCTGCAGAGATGCTCTCATTGGTTACTAATCCGTTGGATTACTTACAATAAGAAATTTGAGGATGTGATTGAGCATTCAGAATGTGGTTTTTTTCTTTTATAAAGATTATTTTAATTTCCTTCCTTGACTTCTCTGTCCTCTCTAGAGGACACGACAAGCAAAAGAATTTTCAGGTGGAGTAAATTAAGTCTTAAGCAAACAGTAGATGTCATAGTGTGTGTGGTCTACAGTCCTGGAGAATTCTACTGTCAGATTTCAAATAAAAATGGTAAGTTCATTCAGCATTTTTCTTTCTGCTAGTTTCTCTGCTTATGGTTTTCAAATAATTTGTCACTTAGAATGGTTCTAACGTATTACTGTTTAAAGTGAGATTAGAGCAGCAGGTTTACCTTTGAGGTTTTATTATCTAAGAATACAAGTGGAATGACACTGAAAATGTTGACTAAAGCTTAATAGCATCCAAATAATGTAGGACAGATTTTAAAAAGCAAGGGATGTTTATTCCATTACTTGCCCTAGGTATAGTACAGGTTCTTTATGGCTTATCACCTTTAAAACATGACTGAGTGCCTCACTTAAAATGGGATTGTAGTGGAAGCTAAAGGGCTTGATATAAAAAAAATAAAGAAACGAGCAGGGAGAGATCCCATAATCTATTGTGCACTGGCTGAGCTACGTAATTCCTATGGTGTTACCTGGCTGTAAGAGTTGAGGTTTTGGGGCAAAGGGTTCCTGTTGGATTTGCAGGAAGAATTACTTGTAATTTTTCTGTCATACTGAACTAATTTGTTAGTATCGGCTATCTCACCTGTTTGTGTTAGTGAGTATGGCTAGTACGTTTAATACTTGGTATCAACATTTCTTTTTTTATGAAATTCTAAAATTCTCAGCAGCAAACAGATCAATAAGTTCAAGGCATCTTATTTCATTGATCTTGTCTTTTATATTTTTTCTTTCTAATTTTCAGAGTTACTTTCTCTAAACTTGCTTAACAAGTCATTGTCTGAATACTGTCAGAAAACTGCAGATACTTATAAGCCTCAGAATGGAGAACCTTGCTGTGCTTTCTTCTCTGGTAAGTAAACAGGCCAAAGTATTTCTGTTTTTACAGAGTGGGCATAAACAACTAAAAGATAGCTGGTAGTTTGCCTTGGCAGAGGAGACCAAAGAAGGCAATTTATTAAAGATTAAATCACAGAACATTAGGGATTGGAAGGGACCTCAAAAGATCATCTAGTCCAATTTCCTTGCCACAGCAGGATCACCTAGACCAAGTTGCACAGGAACATATCCAGGTGGGTTTTAAACATTTCCAGAGATGGACACAACACAATCTCATTGGACAGCCCCGTCCAGCGCTCTGTCACCCTCACTGGGAAAGAGTTCCTTCTCATATTGATGTATAACCTCCTATATTCCATCTTACACCCATTGCCCCTTGTCCCATCATTAGATGACACTGAGCAGAGCCTGGCTTCATCCTCCTGACACCCACCCATTCCATATTTATAAACATTAATGGGGTTGCCCTTCAGTCTCCTTTTCTCCAAGCCAAAGAATCCCAGCTCCCTCAGGCTTTCCTCATCAGGGAGGTGTTCTACTCCTTTCATCGTCTTTGTGGCTCTCCATGGGACTCTCTCCAGCAGTTCTGTTTGTCTTGAACTGAGGGGCTCAGAACTGGACACAATATTCCAGATGTGGTCTCACCAGGGCAGAGTAGACGCGGAGAAGAACCTCTCTTGATCTGCTAACCACTTCTATTCAGATCCACCCCAGGATGCTGTAAATGTTGGTAAGCATCCTAAATGTGTGAAGTAATTGGGTTTTATTAACTTTTATTTTAAATTAGGTGATGGTAACTGGTATCGTGCTTTGGTGGAAAACACTAATTCAGATGGGACTGTTAAAGTTTGCTTTGTGGACTATGGAAATGTTGAGGAAGTACCACTGGATAAAATACGGCAGATCTCAACCTGCTTCCTGCAACTTCCATTTCAAGGAATTAAATGCTGGCTCTCAGGTGGATCTTCTTATGGTTTCTTTCTCTTGTAAGAGCTATTGCATTTAGAGACTTGCTGCTGGGGAGGAAGGAGGAGATGACAGAAGTCAGTTTTTTGAGAGGGGGTTGGGGGAGGTTTTTGTATTTTACAATGAATGTCTGTGTTGCTTCCAGCCTCTGGAAGTTGCAGGAGCTGTTGTTTTAGCTGTTCTACACAGCAGAGTGACATTTACCATAGAGATGGTTGCTCTTCCCTGAGCTCATGACAATGCTATGAATGATCTACTGTGGACATTACTTACTGATTTACCCATCAAAAGGGAACCTGTTGTTTAGGGGTTTATTTTTGTCTGTAGTGCTTATTAGCTTTTGGTTGCTGCCCTGATATGAGTAAATGTGCCTTTGTGCAACTTAACTTTCAAAATTTTAGCAGGCAAAGGATCTCATATGGTTTTAGGAAGCAACTTGGCCATTCAGTTCATAGGGATGTTTCATTTGATTCCTGCAGTGTTCTGCATTGATGTGCTGATTCTGTCTTCTACCAATTCTCCCTTTCCCGCATCAAAAATTCGAAATTCCCCACAATTACTCCTTCGTTCTGATGTTCTCTGCTAATGTATTTTTAATGTATTTTTAAACTTAAAAAATACAGGAAGAGGAAACTTAAACCTACGTGTTATCAAGGTGACTACTGCTAGTTTTGGTTTGGTTTTCTCTTTAAATCTCTTAAAATGCTGTGGTTTTCAACTCCTTTAATATAAAGAGGCTCTATTAAACTGATTCATAAACGGCCATAACATTGTATTGTTTATGCTGAGGCAATGGAGTTTTATTTGGTTAGAATATCACAAAATGTAGAAACAAAACCAGGGAGTCTTGAGGAAGTGTGTTATTTTAGAAGTAGGAAGTGGGAGACCAGCTGACAGGGTGAAGTACAGTATGTATCCCCAAGGTAGTAAAACTAACCTTGATATTTTGAGTCCTGCTTTTTATTAACAAAAAAAAAGGAATTTTGAAAGAAATAACTTGGTAGGTATCTTGAACACTTCTCCTACTTCCTAGGTATAAAGCCTAGTAATAACAAATGGATCCCAGAAGCTACAACAAGATTTCATATGTTAACTGCGGGGTTAAAGCTACAAGCCAGAGTAACCACTCTTTCCAGAGATGGAGCAGGTGTAGAGCTTATCGACAATTCCACAGGTCATCCGAGAGTGATCAGTGAGATACTAACTTCTGAACAGTTGGCTGTAAAGGAAGTTCAGCACAATAAAAATAATTTTCCAAAGGAGCCTGACAAGCAAGGTAACTAAATGGATGTGAACTTTTAAATTGAACAATGATTTTTGGTGTTCTGGTGCTACGTGTGATCTTGCTGTGTAACCATAGTGTAGTTCTGGACACTCAGTAGGTACAGTTAAGCAGGAGCTGCCCTGTAGGTGGCATCATAAACAGAAAGATAAAAATCACTGGGTTTGGCTTAAATGAGTGTTACTTGAGTCCTTGGTAGAAGAGAATTGCAACTCTGCTACAACTTTAACTTTTTCCATGTTTACTTTCCAATATCTTATTTTTCTGAGATGTTTTTTACTTTAGCTCCTTTTATGTGCTAATAGTTCATGGATTAAGCAAGAGTTATCTCAGTTTAGACCTCTAAAATTCAAACACATTCTATACCAATTACAACAGTTGTTAATACTTATGAGCTTGGGGAATGGTGGTGCCATACAATTGCATTTTCTTACTATTTCAATTAGAAACTTCACGTGAGCACTGGAAGTCGATTCAGCTGGCCGTAGATGAATCTGTATCTGTCTGCATAACAGAAATTGTAAGACCAGACTTGTTCTATGCTGTACCAGTTCAAATGAAAGGTAAGAAAAAGTGCTCACTGTTCCTAGTAGCAGTAAGAAGTCGCTGTGGTGAGCTAGTTAATAAAATCAATGCCTGTAGCAAACTGAACCACATGAAAATGTAGCTCAGACAGTAGAAATATACAAATCACAGAACATTAGGGATTGGAAGGGACCACAAAAGATCATCTAGTCCATTCCCCCTGCTGCAGCAGGATCACCTAGACCAAGTCACACAAGAACATATCCAGGTGGATTTTAAAAGTCTCCAGAGGAGGAGATTCCACAACCTGCCTGGGCAGCTCGTTCCAGTGCTCTGTCACCCTCACTGTGAAGAAGTTCCTTCTCATATTGATGTGGAACATCCTTGTTCCAGCTGACACTGGAAGGATGTGGCTCCATCTTCCTGACACCCACCCTTCACATATTTATAAACACTAATGAGGTCGCCCCTCATTCTTTGTTTCTCCAAGATAAACAGATCCAGCTCCCTCAGCCTTTCCTCCTAAGGGAGGTGTTCTACTCCCCTCATCATATCTGAGTCCAGCTTTGTGCTGGACTCTCTCCAGCTGTTATGCATCCTTCTTGAACTGAGGGGCCTGGAACANTGCTCTGTCACCCTCACTGTGAAGAAGTTTCTTCTCATATTGATGTGGAACATCCTTGTTCCAGCTGACACTGGAAGGATGTGGCTCCATCTTCCTGACACCCACCCTTCACATATTTATAAACACTAATGAGGTCGCCCCTCATTCTTTGTTTCTCCAAGATAAACAGATCCAGCTCCCTCAGCCTTTCCTCCTAAGGGAGGTGTTCTACTCCCCTCATCATATCTGAGTCCAGCTTTGTGCTGGACTCTCTCCAGCTGTTATGCATCCTTCTTGAACTGAGGGGCCTGGAACAGGATACAGTATTCCAGGTGTGGTCTCACCAGGGCAGCGTAGAGGGGGAGGAGAACCTGTCTTGATTTGCTAACCACCCCCCCTCAGATCCACCCCAGGATGCCATTGACCTTCTTGGTCACAAGGGCACATTGCTGGCTCATATGCCAAAGGTGGGAGCAGTGAAGTTTTGAATACACTTTTCAATGTGGCTAGTCAGTCATCAAACGGTTTTGTTTTCTGTAGATAAAGAGAAGCTGCACCAGCAGTTGATTGAACTAGAAAACCTTTGTAAATCATGTAAGCAGCAGTCCTTTAAACCAAAACTGGGTGATGCCTGTTGTGCCAAGTCTTCAGGTGAGACAATTACTTGTTCTCCTGTTTTCTTGACTAGTGTAAAACACAACTTCCACTTTTGTTTTAGAATGAAGCAAACCACCAACTTGCTTGCAGGTTTTAATTCTGTTACAAAGAGTAGCCTGGCTGTGTCTTTGGGCCAGAATGTTGGAAAACCAAAGGAAGGAACTAGAAACACGGGTTGCAGACATCCTTAAAACAGTAATATAGTGAAAATATTATCAGTGTATTCTAAGGAAAGCTCTGAAAGTGGCATCTACATCATTGCACATAGAGCAATCAAAAACTATTCCCTTGTTGTAGTGGGCTTGCTTCATGTCAGGTGGTCTTCCATATATATCAGACTAAAAAATCCTGGAAAGTGATACAGATTCTTTTTCTTGGGATAAACCATATTCATAAGGTAGTACTTTGTGTGTGATTTTTGCTTATCCCAATCTTTTCAGGTGATGACCATTGGTATAGAGCTCTTGTTCTGCAAGTCTCTCAGTCTGTAGTGGAAGTACTATTTGCAGACTATGGGAACACAGAAACTCTGCCTCTTTCAAAGGTGCTGCCAATCCCTGATTCCTACTTAAAGCTGCCTTTTCAGACAATTACATGTTCACTTGCAGGTAAAAAAAAAACACCCCAAAACAACCAAAAACCCCCACCCCAAAAAAGTTATTTTTTTAAGTTGATAAATCTGTGATTCTGATTGTTCCTTGATACCAATAGGCAAATGTGATGAAGTGCTGAAATAGTATACTGGTTTCTACTGTGAAAGGTTTAGAAAGTACAATTTTAATTAATTATATGTAGAATCATAGAACATTAGGAATTGGAAGGGACCTTGAAAGATCATCTAGTCCAATCCCCCTGCCACAGCACAATCACCTAGATCAAGTCACACAGCAACGTATCCAGGTGGGTTTTAAACGTCTCCAGAGAAGGAGACTCCACAACCCCCCGGGCAGCCCCTTCCAGTGCTCTGTCACCCTCACTGGGAAGAAATTGCTTCTCGTATTTATATGGAGCCTCCTACTGTTCCAGCTTACACCCATTGTTCCTTGTATCACTAGATGACACTGAGAAGAGCCTGGCTCCATCCTCCTGACACCCACCTTTCATGTATTTATAAACATTAAAGAGGTCACTCCTCCAATCTAAAGAGACTCACCTCCCTCAGCCTTTCCTTATAAAGGAGGTGGTGTACTCCTTTCATTGTCTAAGCTTGGGAAAATTTGGTATCTAATTTTAAAAAGCAGTGACAGCATTTAAAAAAGGATGTGTAAGATCCAGATCAACCCTAAACCATTCTACTGTGTGAGCAGGCTGCCCAGGGTAGTGGTTGAATCTCTGTCCCTGAACATACTTTTAAAAGTTTGTAGATACAGAGCTTAGGGGTGTGGTTTAGCAGTGGGCTTAGTACGGTTAGGTTAGCAATTTTATTCTGTGATTAGTAGTAGTAGTGATTAGTACTCTGTGATCTTGCAGGTCTTTTACAACCTAAACAATTCTATGGTACTAGAAAGGATTTTTTTAATAGGACAAAATAAATTGTACTTTTCTTTTTCAGGTGTAGAGAAAGCTGGGTGGTCTCCGGTATTACTTGACAAGTTGAAAGAAATGATATTGCATAAACATGTCACAATTACAGTGAAAGAGACTGTTGGCAATGTTAATTTAGTGACGGTGGAGAAACCATGTGAAAGTGGTACAGTGAACGTAGCTGAGAAACTGGCATTAGAAGGTCTGCTCAAGTCCCGCACCGCTCTGAACTTACAGACCAACTGCGACCGTACGTACTTCCATGTAGTTACTTCAGAGTACTTAATTCGAAGAACTGTGGGATGTGTAGTTAGAGAACTCCACCCCTTAAATTAGGAATGCAGTGTTCGTGTGATTTTGCTCATTTACTTTTGTTTTTTGTAGAGAGTGGAGGTGAGACCAAGTGCTGCTGCAGAGAATTAAAAATGCAGGTAATGTTCAGTCCAAACTGTTCACATTTCCAGAATTTAAAATACAGGAGACAAATGAGAGTAGGGAGATCACAGTGAACTGAAACACTAACATGAAGCCAAGTGAATGTTCTGGCATTTCTCTGTTTGTTTTGTACATAGTAATAGAAACCCCGAAACTGAGAGAGGACACTGCATAGACTGTAGAGACTTCACTAGTCTGATTTCCCACACATACAGCTTTCTTTTTTCTTTTTCTGGAACGTGGAGGCTCGGGTGTGTTACTTATGTCTGTTGGGTAAAGGCAGTTGCTGTGTTTTGCATAAACTAGGCAGCAGGAATTACTCAGTGACATGGGTACAACTTAGCAATCAGCTGTACGTGTGTGAATTACCTTGCAGCGTGGATTTCAGGAAGCAGAGATTAGTATGTGCCACAGGTTCAGTTACGGAGTGAGGGCTGAGTTCAGTATAATGCTGGCACTTCTAACAGTGTTTTCCAGTTGCAAGGTTATTTTTTTCCCTTTTGAAAAAAGTTACATATGTCTTTCAGACACCACATATTCCTGCAGTCTTTGAAAGCTTTCTGGTTTTAAGCATTCTTGCTTATTGTTTTAATTTAGGCTATTTATGAAAAATTAGAACTTCAGATTACCAAAAGTAACTTAAGCTGTACCAGAAAAGATGCATCAGCCTTTCTCAAAGTGAGGATCTTTGTCAGAGGAATAAGCAAACTTCAGAATTTTGCTGACAGAAATCTCTCTCAGGGGTGGTTTAAACTTCCCCTGTCTCTGTAGCCAGATGTAGCAAGGTCAAAAGCAAAACTATGCATTGTGATACTTTGGAGGTGGCAAAAGAGCAGGTCTTCTGTTCAAGGTCATTTAGACCTTCACTGCAGAAAGTAGCTATTGAAATAACATGACTTTGCTGGGGTAGTGGGTTTAGTATCACCCTAATCTGAAATAAAGCAATAAAAAAACCCCAGCAGAACAAGAGGAAATGGTCTCAGGCTGTGTCAGGAGAGGCTTAGGTTGGACATCAGAAGAAACTTCTACATAAGGAATGTCAAGCATTGGAGCAGGCTTCCCAGGGCAGTGCTGGAGTCTCCATCCTCACAGATGTTTAAAAGCAGTGCAGTTGTGATGTTTACGGATGTGGTTAGTTGGTGACCTGGCAGTTAGCTGGACTCAATGTTCCTAAAGGTCTTTTCCAACCTAAATGATTCTGTGACTTCTAATTTTTTCTGCTTACTCCACAGCTTAAAAAACATGAACAGGTCCTACTCTTCCTTTTAAACAGCTTTGGAAATCCAGATGGATTCACTGAAATGAAAAAACTGCTGGATCACTAATACTCGATAAGTGCCATTTCATTTGTATGTATAGCAGGTTGCTGCCGTTACTTTTCTGGAGGAGCTCAAAACTGAATGTGTATTCAGTCAGCAGCTTAAAAATGAGAGTCCTTTTGTAGAAATTCAGCTCTTTAAACCCTGTCTTTATATGCTTGGGTAGTTACTGTGAAAAAGATATATATAATCTGAGAGATTTCAAAGCTGCCAGCTAAATTCTGATCCTTTTTTTGTTTCATACCACCAGCCAAGTGCTGTTTATTTCATTTTGCTGCTGAATGCACATAATATGGAATGGCCAAGGCATGATATGAAGTGTCTATTCTGCAGGTTTACATTTGAAACTATTGTAATCCTAAAGCTTAGTTCAACTGTACCGTTAACTTTACTTGAAAAGCTGTATCTTACCTTGTTTAGTTATCTTCTCAATTTATGTTCTGAAGTTAGGCTGAAAATTGTTCTCAGTAAGCTTAGTTTAAGTATCACTAATGGCTAAATCTTGTCCTGGACTGTGTGCAGGCAGTTCTGTCGAAAATCAGAAAACACTTGACTGGCCACAGTTCTTTGTTTACATGTGTGCTGTGTAATGCACACCTGTCTATTGTTTTGACGTAAATTGTATTAGAGAGATTTTGTTGGGTTATGCTGTCAGGATTTGTACCTCCTCAAACTTCTTCACATGATGAAGCAGAGTGCCCTTCTGGGATGTGACAAAAATGCTGAATCACATGATGTGCCCTTTACAAATGGTGAAAATGTGGTGTTGTTACCTGGTTGTAATCTCTTGACTAATCTGGTGGTGACATTGCTAAGGAATGGCAGACTACTGTCCATGGAGCACGGTAGACCTCTGGTTATCAAAATGCAGTCAGCCTTTTTGTCCACTTCTAAATACATCCTTTGAGTTGAAGCTTTGTGCAAATTGGAAGAATCTTGAGGTCAAACAGGTGAAAGTGAAATATTTTTGCTCTAAGGTCACCTAGCTCAACTCTTCTGTGAGCAGGGACATCTCTAACTAAATCCAGTTGCTCACAGCCCCATCCAGCCTGACCTTGAATGGCTCCAGGTGTGGTGCCTCTACCATCTCTCTGGGTAACCTGTTTTATTGTTGCGCTACCAGCACTGTAAAAAAGCAAGTTCTTTATATATTCAGTCTAAATCTACCCTCTTTCAGTTTATAAGCGTCACCACTTGTTCTGTCACAACAGACCTTGCTAATAAGTCCATCCCTGTCTTTCTTATAGGCTTCCTTAAGTACTAAAAAGCAACAATAAGGTCTCCCTGGAGCCTTCTCCAGGTTGAACAACACCAACTCTCAGCCTGTGTTTGCGGCAGAGGTGCTCAAACCGTCCATTCATTTTTGTGGCCTCCTCTGGACCTGCTCCAGTAGGTTCATGTCCTCCTTGTGCAAGGACCACAGAGTTGGATGTGGTACTCCAGATGATGCACTACTCACCAGAGTGGAGCAGAGGGCAGAATAAACTCTCAAACTTTAGGCCATGTTACTTTTAAGGAAGCCCAGCTTGTGACTGATGAAACCTGGTCTGTGAGGATGTGTTGTTGGTGAATGTCCAGCTCCAAGTGCTTCTCCCCAGGGCTGCTCTCAGTCACGTCTCCTAGCCTATATTGTTACTGAGTGTTGCCCCAGTCAAGGTGTAGGACCTTGCGCTTGGCCTTGTTACCATTTGATGTTAATGCAGGCCCACTTGTCCTGCTCCTCTGCGTGCCATCCATCCCTCTGGTGTATTGACTGCAGCACTCAGTTTGCTGTCACCTGCAAACTTGCTGAGGCTGCACTTGATCCTCCTGTCTAAAGACTCAAAGGGCCCAGAGAGCTCTTTACGGATGTGACTGCTGTACCTCCTGCTGTAGTGGTTCCTTGCCAGCCCCTGTATTGAGTGCTGCCAGCTCCAGGTAGGTCTCTCTGCCCCCTGGGCATTTCTCAGCCTCAGGAGAACCTGAGGGAAAATCCTGCATACAGCACTGCTGGATTCTGGCCAGGCAGGCTCCAGAGGAGCTTGTCTCATGTACGTATGGAGCCACGCGAAGGGCTCTGGCTGTGTGATCCTTCTAGAGAGTGGAAAGAAAGGAGAAGCAAGAGGCTGCATATGGTTTGGAGACTTTGTTCACTCCTCAATTTCACGTTAAATTTTTGGGAATGCTGATGCAGGGAAATGCAGAAAACCTCTTGGATTTCTTAATGTAGCCTTGGGTTCTCCTGCTTTGGTTTTCTCTGCTACTTTTAATCTGTAATTGAAATCTGTTTGAAGTGGTGTTTATTTAAATGCTAGTATAAAGTCTAAGTTGAAACAAAATCTGTGTGTGTGATTCTGTCTGAGCAAAAGATATACACAAAACACTTACAACATCCACACTGTGGATAAATTTAATTCTTCCCTCAAGAGGAAACCAAACTCAAACTAGAACTCAGCACTTTGAAAAGGGCAACTTACTCAAAATGACACATGCTGAAAAAGAACAGTTTTAAAATCTGAAAATCCCATTTTACAAATGGCTGTTGGGGGAACTGTATTCTGTGTTCACTGGGTTTGACTAAAACATTTTATTTACTACTTAGCCCTTGGTGCTTCATTCCATTCCTAACTCCATCCTATGAGGTAGATGCAAAGGAGTGTTTTGTCTGTACAGATTATGAAGTTACTGATCTATGTTTAGTTTTGTGCAGGAAGAAATATGCAAGATCATCTTGATGAAAAGTTCTGAGTCTTTTGCAATTACCAGTTAGGTGCTGGTTAGGTGTGTCAAGTTCAGGCAATGTGGTGATTTTGAAACTCTGTTTTGTCTTGAGGCTTGGATTCTTGAGGTTCTGCTGTCTACTTTCAGACTCTTACTACAAACTGGGTCTGACACCTCACCTATATGGTTCCCTTAAGGTACTTTCTGATTTATGTTAGTGTTGCTCAGTCAGTCTATGCATTGCAGTTCAACTGAAATGTTAGGAAAAACTTCTTCACAGTGACAGAGCCCTGGAGCCAGCTGCCAGAGAGCTTGTTGAGTCTCTTGGTCTGGAGACATTTAGCATCCACCTGGATGTGTTCCTGTGCAATCTCCTTTAGGGTGTCTTGCTCTTGTAGGGGATTTGGACGTTATGATCTCCAGAGGTCCCTTCCCACTGCTACCATTAAGGTGATTCTGCTCTGGGTGGCTGCCAGGCCTGCTAGCTGAGCTCCTGGTAGTGTTCAGCTGTCCTTGGTGTATTGGATGAGCCAGCTCAACAGGGCAACCCTTTAACTTACCACCTAGAGCAATGAGATGTTGTGGGGTTTTGTTTTTCCTCCAAATCATAGCTGTGAATGGCAGGAGGTGATGTATGAGCTCTTGCTGCTGAACACAAAGTAAATCCAAGAATGAAGAAGGTTGTACATCAGGTGCACAAGGACTGTGCAACAGACTTGCACAGAAAAGGTAAAATGCAGCTTTCCTCCTGTCATTTTAGCTAAAAGTATCTAAGACTTAAGGACCCTGAGGGTAAAAGGTTCAGGACCCTGTGGAAAAAGAGACTGGGGTGGGGGGAGCAGCCGCCGCCTGGCTCCTCCCCTTCCCCGCCCAAGTGAAGCGCAGGGACCGCGGCTGCAGAGCGGGACGGGACCGGGGATGCCTGGGGTGAGTGTGCGGTCGGGAAGGTTTGGCCAGGGTGAGTGTGCGGTCGGGGGACTCGGTTGAACGGGACGAGCGCTGAGGAATAACGGGGGTCGGGACAGTGGAGCTGCAGCGGATCCCGCAAGAATGGTGTGCGGGTCGATTCATGGGGGTCATGGCTGAGACCCCCCAACCGCCCCATCGCTCCGCCGAGGTCCCGGGTCAGCAGAAGACCCGGCACCGCCGCCAGCTGAGCCCCAGCCACGCTGTGTCCAGCCTGTGGTGCCGGGACTCGGTGTCCTGCGAGGAGGGAATGAGGAAGGGAGGAATGGGTGCTCCGGGCTCCTGTGCTCAGTGAAGTGGGTTTGGTTGTTAAAATAACAAGAAATCCAGCGCCGGGAAAGCAGCTCCGGTCCATGAGTGGTGCTCTAATTGACTCGTCGCTAGCAGCTCTGGGGAGCCGCCAGGGGATAGTGCTGAACTTGCCAGGGCAGGCTTTCAGACTGTGTCTCATGTCCGTAGTGCAATCCTCCCTACTGAGGACTCAAAGGTGTGATTTTACAGAATGTGTTGGAGGGGATCTCTGGAGATCATCTAGTCCAACCCCCCAGCTGAAATGGGTTCACCTAGAGCAGGTTGCATAGGATCATGTTCAGATAGGCTTTGAGCATCTCCAGAGAAGGCTCACGTCCTGATTAAGCAGGGACTAAAGGACCTGGACTGATAGCTGCAATATGTCCAGGCATTTGTGCTCTTGATTAAAGAAATGAGAGTGGCTCCTGCCTTTGAACACACAGAACAGCAGCTTTTCTTGATGTGGTGTGATCATTAGAGGAGGACTCTGGCTGGTGCCAAGTTGTGCAACAAGTTCATGCATGGGCAAGCAAGCCACTTTGTCTCTCAGGATCTTAACTCCCTATGTGTATTAAAGAGTGATGAAGGTGCCTTCCCCATGGCCTGGGGAAAGACAGACCATAATTTTGTTTCCTCAAGAGAAAGGCTTGTTACAATGATCTTTAAGTCCCTATTCTTGCTTTTGGTACTGTGAGGATTGTGCTCACAGCGCAGTCAGTATGTGTGCTTTGAGGCTTGGCTTTGTTAGCAACCAGCTTGATGTTCACTGGGCAGTGGTTTGCTCCTGCTGCAGATGGCAAACATCTCTTCTAGCACTGCTGGGGACACCTTGGGTCTTCCTGTCCCTCTAGGGAGCTTTTGGGCAAAAGCATCTGTGGAGCATGGTAGTACATCTCAGGAGTAAAGCAGAGAGATGTTTTCCTGCTGATATGTACCATCATTAACGGTACTTAATTTCTTCTTTGTTCTGGACCTGTGCAGGTTACTGAGCATGGTCTGCAACAGGTATCTCACCTTGTCTGATGTTTGGGGTATGAAGTGCAGGCAACTACATGGATGTAACAGGTCACTGCTTTAACCAGGTGCATCAAGATGGGTGCTACAGGAAACTCCTGGCAGAGGAAAGGGTTAGAGACTGATGCTGTAGTACAAGACAAGCCCGCTGCTTCAGATGTCATCCTCACTCTTCTGAAGAGAAAAGCCTGCACAGAGGAAAAGGTTCTGATGCTTAAAGCTTGGCTTGTGCCTGTGGCTTGAAGTTTTATGTATCCCTGGGGGTACACATAGGGCATGCTGACACCCAGTCCCCAAAACAGAGGAAGTGAGATGTCAGCACTGAACATTGAATCCAAGGTCAAGTAATAAGACCAAGAGAGAAACCACTCATGGGCTCTTTCCTCTGACTAAATACATCCCTTGAGGCATGAAGATACATGGAGATGTTTCTGCGAGCAATGGCAGTGCAAGACTGGACTGGGACAGGCATCGTGGGGGCCCTGGGCAGCTGTTTCTGCCCTGTACTGCCCTGACTTATGAGATTTGCCAGATCAGACTAAGAATTGTTAGCTGGAGTGATAGGAATGGGGCTGTTTTGGCAGTTTCACCAACAAGCACCAGTTCTTCCCAACTGTTTGTTGAATAAAACCTTTGCTGCAATGACAAGTCTTTCCTAAGGAAAAAAACTCAGTTTTCTTGGAAAAGCAATTGGTTAATAGAGCTCAAGAAATGCACTTGCGTGTCCTTGACTGCACAAGGAGTGTTTTTTGCAAGGTTTTGTGCTTAGTCCAAATCTGGGCATGCTTAAAATGTCACTGAGATCCACCCCCATGATGTAATGGCAGCTGTTCAAAGGAAAAAGGAACAGAAAATTGACTTTGCTGGACGGTTATGCTTAAAAACATCTCCACAGATAGCCAGTCCTCAGAGAGCATCAGGAATGAAAGAGCCTGTAGCTGAGTGTTGTTGAAGCCCCACGGTAAGGATGGGCAGCAGCAGTGCTGGCTGAGACAGGCCCTGTGAGACATCTCAGCCCAAGCCCCAAACTATGGTGGGGTCAGGGGGATGTGGCTCTGCCCTGTGCTTGCTGAACCCCTCAGGGAGCCGTGTTCCGCTGTCCACTGGCTTCCTGAGGTTAGCTAGGCCCTGGTGGGACTTGGCTTTGTGAAGGAGATGCATTGAAGAGGAAGGAGACAGAGGGTAGAGAGTGAAGGTCCAGGTGGATGTGAAGAGGAGAGGAGGCTGGACAGTTCTTCCCTACCCTGCAAAGCCTGGTATCTCCATTCCCTCTTTAAATAAAGAAAATGTCTTTTCTATAATTTCTTTGTTTTCATGGATTTTTCCTTCTGATCCCCACCTTTCTCCCCAGGGTAGGAATTGTTGTTTCTCTACTCATCACATGAGTAGAGTAGACAACCAGCAAGTTGGTGATCAGTCACAGGTAAATACAGTGGCTTTAGGAATTGGTTTAATATCTTTTTTCTTTCCTTTCAGTTTTGTCACCATGAACCTCTTGTTGTGTCAGTCCATCTGCATTTTCCTGCTTCCCCAAGGTGTGTTTAAAGTTGTCATTTTGCATCAGTGGTCTCTGTTTCAGCTGCTTCTCCATCTCTGGCTGGAGTTTGTTCCTAGGAATAAGCTGGATCAGGGTGCCTCCAGGAGGTTTTTGAAGAAACCTCTGAAACAGTTTCCTGCAGAAGGTTAGAAAACAACATCTGGAGAACAGCTCTTCTGAGAATCCAAATGCAAGTGGCTGACTTCTGTGTGAAGCATCTAATTGATGAGGGAAGAGCTGATGTTATTTTTGTCATACTGAAGGTTCATAAATTTCTCCAGTGCAGTTATTTGGTGTCTCCAGGGTTTATGACTGTGATCTTTGGAACATAAGCCTGGACTGCCTCTTTCTCTTGTGCTGCATCTCTGCATGTGGTGAGAAGGGGGAAGGTCCTCCCATGCGCTGAAGCCAGGTCTTTGGCTTTCTTCATGCTCTCTGTGTCCCTGCTAGAAGGAATCTCCTGCCACAGATGCACTGATGAGCTGTGGCACCAAATTACTTTTTGCAAGTGTGAAACCTACCCAGCACAACAGCCTTTTTGCTGCTATAGATTGAAGTCTGTAGGTAAGTTGTTGTTAAAGGCAGTTTCTAGTGTTGATGGGTGATTATCTGTTTGATTCCACAGTTTTGCTGGCTCTGGATATGCAAGAAATTTATGCTGACCAGGAGACCATTGGCAAGATCTCAGCTGCTGGACAGTGTAAGTTTGTTTTTCAAAACAAGGCACCTAATTCCTGAATTCCTTCTTTATTTTTCTTAGTAGGTTGTTTGGATTTTTTATAAATTATGAATATTTTTGTTTATCAGGCCCCATTCAGACTGTGAAGTCCCCAGCAATGCCCTAGCAAGCATAGAATTGTTGCTGTTGCTTCCCTATCCCAGCTCTTCCCCTCATTTGTGTTAGCTCTTCTGAGATGCCAACCTGCTGTTTTTCCCAGACTGACCATTTGTCATTTAGCTGCTGTTTCTGTCTGTTCCAAACTTGGGCATGCTTACAAGTGTCACCGAGGTCCATCCCCATGATGTGATGGCAGCTGTTCAAAGGAAACCTGCTCTGTTTTTCCCAAACTGACCATTTGCCAACTAGCTGCTGTTTCTGTCAGTTCCTTCAGCCCTACGTCTTAGCATTCAGCACAGATTTGTGGATTTAAGGAGCTGTGTTTAATTATGGTCTTGATTCACAATCAGATCTCTCGTGTGGCTGATTTGTTGGGGCTGTATGGCCAGCAGCAGCCATGACGCAGTGAGTAGGGATGCCTGGATGGCCACCAGACCATGTTGCCTTACAGTTCCTGTGATGTACCTGCAGTCAGAGTGTGTCACGCATTCTCTCATAGTCCTGGTGTTTCTATCATCTGTCAAGTGGTGAATTGAATTTCTTCCTATGCCACAGATGCCCTCCAGCCCCACCCCTTAGCATTCAGCTCAGATTCTCCACCCTGAAGTGCTGCTTTTGGATGTTTCTCACTGATGCACATCACCAAGAGTTCCCCAGAGACACTTATGTTAGCAATGTAATCAGCAGCTCTGGAGATCCCAGATCCTCATACTGCTTAAGTCCAGGGAACATTTCTCCACGCCAAGTGGATGGGTACCCAGCAGGTTTCTCTGTGCATGCTTAGGCAGTCAGCTGTGGTCGGTGACTGCAAGTGAAGATCGTTGCACCTCCACAATCTGACAAGCATCTCCAGGCTGACAAGCCAGGGCAGCAGTGGTGGAGCAGTGATGCTCCAGCTCATCCTCACCATAGTGCTTCAGGGCAAGGCTGGTTGCCCTATTAGAAAACCCAGTGACCCAGAAGTGAATTCTTCACAGCTGTCAATCCCTCATGGTCTGGTATTAAGAGATCCTAGCTGTAAATACAGGTTTTTTGCTAGCAGGACTGATTTGGATTGAAAGTAGTGATGACAAAAATGATGATGATGATGATGGGGATGAAGAAAGGGCCTGAGTCAGAAGGGCTCTTAAAAGGTTGGCGTGCTTTCTGCCTGTATTGAGCTCCTGCATTCAGTTTCCTGAAGACGGTTCTGCTGAATGTTGTGGCAACTTTAAAATTTCTTTGTAAATGCTTTGGAAATGACTCTTCAGGGCTGCAGATTGCTTTAAAAAAAGACAAAACTGTTTTTGTCAGTGAAATGGGGTTTCCATGCAGCATAAGCACCTCAGGAACTTGTACTTGGGAGCAGTAATGTTCATATGGCAGAGGTGGTACAAGGACACATCTCTGCATGGGATAAAGGCAGATTCCTGTGAAAAGTGTTTCTGTCAGAGCCTTGTAGCTGTTCAGAGACCTTGTGTTTGAAAAATGTGGTGCAGAAGAAACACATCTGGCTCTGTGTGGCTCTGCACTGCACAGACACCTCCCAGATGCATGTCTGTGCCTTGAGCTGGGAGAGGCTGTGGTCCCACCAGGCACAGCCACCTCGCCCTGCTGCTAACCCCTCTGTTCTCACCAGGAGAGCAGCTCTCTGTGAGGTTAATGCTATTACTGCACTGGCTCGATGGAGTTGCTGCTCCCATACCTCAACCAAACTGCTAAAGCCAGGCTGAGAACATCTAAGGTGAAAGTCTTGCAGACTTTGGGATGTGAGCACTGGGCTCCCCCAATCCATCCTCAGCAAGTCCATTTGTCTGGACTCTCTGCTTCCATAAAGTGAGAGCCATAAAATGAAGTCTCACAGTGTGTATCTCTTTGTCCTAGTGATGCAGTGCTCTGCTTCATTAGATGTCCTTTTCCTCTTGGATGGCTCCTACAGCATTGGCAAAGGAAGCTTTGAAAGGGCTAAGCACTTTGCAGGCAAGCTTTGTGATGCCTTGGACATCCATCCAGACAGGGTGAGTGTCAGCCGTGTCCCATTTTAATTTCAAGCATCTTGGCAATGTGTGGAGAGACCAGTGACTCTGTGCTGAGGAAAACTGCAGAATTCATGGGGTTAGAGTATTTCTTCAGCTTATGTAGTTCAAGTATTTATTATTATAATATACTATTTTATTATAGAGTATTTCTTATTACTTTCTGGAGTATTTATCCAGAAAGATGCAGTGGAGGTTGATGAAGCAGTGGTGTTGGAGGATACTTCTTGATTCCTCAGATTCTTTGCAGCAGTTCCATTTAGTCTTGAGAAAAGACATAGACTTTCAGGCTAAAGATTGTGGAGGGGAGAGTTAATGATTTTTAATCAGACTTTTCAACTTCAAAGTTGTCGTATTCCATGAAAGTTCTTGTAAGGCTTCAGTGGAATTTCCAGGA
This sequence comes from Rhinopomastus cyanomelas, assembly GCA_013400115.1. Taxonomy (NCBI): domain Eukaryota; kingdom Metazoa; phylum Chordata; class Aves; order Bucerotiformes; family Rhinopomastidae; genus Rhinopomastus; species Rhinopomastus cyanomelas. Next base: position 41,986 of record VXBP01000803.1, on the reverse strand, counting down.
TGTGTTGCCCAATACAGACAGTTTGGTCTCTCTGTGTTTTAAAACGTTTCCAAATGTAGAAAATGGTTTTAGAGGAGACAGTGGAAAAAGAATTGGTTTGTGGCACCTACTGTGCTCAATGCCAGAGGGAGCTGCTTTCAGTAGTGGAAAGACTTCCTGCACAGTGTGTAATTGGCTTGATGTAAAAGGTTGTGTTGATCAACTTACTGTCGTGACTCTGAAAGAACAGAAGCAGATCTTGAGCTGCCTGTCACTGCAAGAGAGACTCCTCTTGTTTTCAGATGAACTGGTTTTGCCTTGTTTATGGCCTCTGTAGGCAATGCTGGCACTTGTGCTCTTTTGTTCATTTGGAGTGCCAGTGGCTCATCACGGAAAACTGAGTGTGTCTCAGTACAGTTTAGTCTGTAGTAAGTGGATCAAGAGAGTAAAACTCACACAGATACCTTTCATAATCTTTAACCTTTTCTTCAAGGTCCATGTGGGAATGATACAGTTCAGCTCAACTCCTCACCTTGAATTCCCACTGGATTCGTATCTGACCAAACAAGAAGTGAAAGAGAGAATCAAGAGGATTGAGTTCAGGTCAGTTTATTTTACAGCTCTTCTCTTTTTCTGGGCTATTGTGATCTCTGAACTGAGAGATTTTTTAAGATCCAGACATGTCCACTTCTTCTGTACGTACACCACCCAGGGAGGGGGGTGGATGAATGCTGTCTGCAGTCCAAAATCCACAGTCTGCTAAAAACTTGCAACCTGGTCTGTCTTTGTTGGTGACAGTTTTCATGAGCTTCCTGGCAAGTTTTTTCAGTGGTTACAATTTCACTTGACCTGCCAGATAGTGAGGAATTACTGGTCCCTATCGTACTTGTGCCTGTGTGTCTGCTAAAGAGGATCAGGTTTTCAGACACAAACCATTTTTCCTTCCTGCGTATTAAGACTTGGATATCTTCCCATGACCTCAGGAATTGGAGCCAGAAGCCCAGAGAAGCCTTGTCCTTAGAGCTTCTGAAAATCCACACTTTTCTTCCCTGATAAATGCATTTGGTCTACAAAGGATCTGACAACCACCCCAAAATAACACTTGTTTGATGACAGATGGGGTACTGATGTGGCCTGCAAGTGTCCACTCTTTGGTTAGTTAGTCTGCACTAGGGCTAAAGGTTAGCTCAGCGTTTCTCCTGCTTACCTGCTGCTCTCAGCATGTTGTTCATATTGCAAGCTCATGTGATCACTTTTAACTTTTTCAAGCAAGAACAAGGGGCTGGGTTTTGCTGCACTGCTCCTGACAAGCTTTCGAGCCAAGAAAACCTCCTGTGTAATGTTACAGGAAGATCTTAGCAGAAAACAAGATGCACTCCTTCTCTTTGGCTGTTGCTTGCAAGCCTGTGAGAGCAGAGAAAGTGAAGCAGTGTTTGGTGTCTGGCACTGAAATTCCTTGATGACAACACATAGACGCTGACAGATCAAAAGGAAATAAAGACCTTGTGCTCGGTCATTTCATCTAATTTAAATGAAAAGCTGAAATTTCAAAGTAGAGAAAATAGTTATGGCTGAATTCCGGTTGGCTTCTGAAAACCTGGGTGTTTGACTTCTTGGTTGAGAGGCTCCTTGAAGCCTGGCTCCAAAGGCTTCTGACAAGCCTTTGGCCAGCCAGGCATTTCCTGACTTCAGCCCTGTGCTCTGGGCACGGAGCTGAGAGCACTTGAAAGAAGCCTGCACCAGACTGCAGTGAAGCTGTTGTGATCGATTTGGAGACTGCTGGTCTCTCTGAATTCAGTCCAAATAGCTTTTGAATTCAATGGCTGTTTTCAGCCAGAAATCTCAGAAACTGAATTTCTTCTGAATTTCTTTCACACAAGGCAATGGCTCGGTACAGGAGAGAAACCTTCTTAGTGTTGTTCCTGAGGAAATGCAGCAGGTAAAGTCGAGATCACCTTGAGCTTTGGAAAAGCTTTATTGGAGTAAGGGCATAAACACAAATCTGCCATGTCCAAGCCCAGAAAACCTCTAAATCAAGTCAATAAGAAACTGAATACAATGAGCTTTGATGCGGGGACTCGTTATTAACTTTTTCTTATCCTCAGGGCTCGCATGGGCACAGCTCACTGAGTTCATCAAGCTTTAGTCATCAAACTGACTACACAAAAGGTGTTTTCCCTCATGCACAATACTTTTCACTGAAGCATCTGACAGCTCCTGACATCTGGTCAGGAAAAGGCAGATCTGGGCATGCTCTGAATACACACACATTGAGTTTGCTTTGAAATGGTGGAGTACAGGCAGGGAGGATCCTAAAGAAAGAAGTTCAAGGCAAAGGGACCTTCAAGTACTATATTAAAAGATTTCTGTGGAAATCAGAGAGTGGGTGTCAAAAAACAGGGCTTGGGCATCATGATCAAAAGGTCTGATAGAACAAGTAAATCAGAAATCATGTACTAAAGCAAAGGATGGGTGTTAGAAAGCAAGTGGAGTGTGTTTTGTCAACACAGCCAAAGGAGAACATGGTGCCTCCAAGACAGGAGGAACAGTTGTGGTTTGGTTGCACTTGATTGCTCTGGAAGGCAATGAAACAGCCCCGTAAGGCAGTCATAGCAAGTGATTTGTGGCATAGCTCCTTGGACAGAATTAAAAGACAACTGGAAATGTCTCCTCGTTTGGCTTAATTATCAGTAGGTCTGGAGCATGTTCCCAGTGAGCTGGGCTCTGTCTGGTATCAAATATCAGGAACAGCACATCATAGACTTCTAGTCTGATGCGGATGGAGAATTACCAAGAAAGGAAGGGGGAGACCTATGTCCATGAAGGAGTTAATCCTTGGAGATAGGCAAATATTTAAGCCTCCAACAACAAAAAGAGACAATGTGTTGTAGGCAGGAGTCAAAGCTGGCAACAATAGCCAAAGTACTTGCAGTGTTGGTTGCCCTGGGGTGTTGTACTCTGTAAAAGACATTTGCCCCATTGTGTTGTAGCAAGGTCTTAACCTGGTGATGACTGGGTGGAGGATGTAGGTGGTTGACATGAAGCTTGAGCTGTTTGTGTCGGATGGCTAGCAGCAGGCACTGAGGTACCTGATAGACTAAGTTTGTGTGTGTGAGTGGTCAACAGGTTGTTGTGGCATTTGGGGCCACCTTAGACAGCTGCACACTCCACCAAACCTCACTCAGCAAGACAGAGGTGAGACCATCTCCTATGTCCTTTCCAAAGTCTCTGTTGTGCTGCCCATAGCTTTTACTGAAATAAAACTTCAGTGTTTGGCTCACAACGTAAAAATTCCTGCCACAGCCTGACAGAGATGGTGATTTTGATGCCATTGTGTGGCACATGGAACATAGAGCCCAGTCTTCAGTAGGCATCTCTAACAGTCATTTAAAGTCTTGAAACAGAGGACAGTTTCTACCTCATGGTGCTCGCTGTCAACTACCAAATAAATTAAACGTGCAGCCCATGAAAACAACCACCTTCCCCTCACAGACCCCTGTGTGTTTCCCCCGTTTTATTCCCTTCTGCTTCATTTTCAGGGCTCTCTGCGATAAAGGGCTCCTTCCCAGTCCACATCCAGTATGCCATCACCAGAGCTCCCAGCAGTGTGCAAGTACTGGCTGTGGCCCTGGCTGTCTGCAGTGAGGATCTTTTCTCTTGAGTGCACTCTGCTGCCAGAGGGATCCGTCTTTTCCCTCCGGGGCTTTGTGTTGACGCGTGTCACAGCTCTCAAGCAGACAGCTCCAGTGAGCTCCCACAGGCTTAGCACAGCAATCAGGCTCTTAGGTTAAGGAGGCATCCAGCAGTCAGCAAATATTATTCTTAATCTCACAAGAAATGAGTCTCAGGGTTTCTAAAGCATCTTTAACTAAAGCTGTTCTCTGGCAAGCTGAGGCTTATTTTCTACTCAAATTGCATTCAAGGTTGTTTTTCCTCAGCAGTTATTGCACCGGTTTGGTGTCTCCCATTCCCTGGCACTTAGCAGCAGCCCATTTTTCCTTCTGGTTCAAGCCACCATTGCATGTGTCACTGCTGCAACGTGTCCCCTTTGGCACCCAAGTCCTGGTCTGGTTTAGTACTTTGCTGCTGAGGGTATTGCTGAATATTGAACTAATTGCTTTGTGCCTCAAAAGCATTCCCTTCTCCAGGGCAGAATTCAAGGGCTGCCAAAATATTGACATAGCTGGTTGCTTGGACCATCAGAAACTGCTTTTGTGGGGCCAGACAAGAAGCCCTGCTCTTGTCTTTTTGTGGGGCCAGACTACCTACAGATGATCTTGTAAGTAAGGACCTGTGATCAATACTCAAGTCTGTAATCTTTGATCCAAGATAACATTTTTCATTCCTTCAGAGGTCAGCCTGTGCGCCCTTCCATCCTGCTGCCCAGCCCCACTGCTCTGGAGGACCATCCTATCAGTCAGCTCTTCAGAGCAGATGGACACATAGAGATTTACAGGCACTTTGACAAGTCTGGCCCTTCATCTATTTCCCTTGCACTTGTAAGAAAAGGATCATTCTGCTTTTTGAGTTACATGTATTGGCAAGACATTTTTGACAGGAGAGACATCCCCTCTGTCAAGCTCCCTGATAGCCCAGGCATGAGCCCCGAGGGTCCCCAGGCTCTCCTGTGACCTCAGGACACCACTGCATTGCAGGCAGATGAGGAGTAAGGCATCTGAGCCACAAAAGGGCTGAAGTAGATAACCTGTACTTTGTTTTAAGTAGCTTCATGCTTCTTCCAGGTGATCACGTTTCCAAAATGTGAAGGGTACAGTTCATGTGAACATCAGTGGCTGCTGCTCCATCCTGATTGTGCTAATACTACCAGCAAGCCACCTCGCAAATGAGAATGTTGCTTTTAACTAAATTTAGGATAGTTTTACAGAACTGGAGCACTGGGTGCTTTTCTTAATATGTCCTCTGCTCACGAGAGGTCCTGGTGAAGCCCTGCCTCATGTGTGGTCCCTGTGAATTTCCAAGGATGCACGAAGAAGCTCTCAGCATTTGTATTTTCAGGAGCTTTACCCCAGGATGGACAAATGTCTTTTTTGTAGAAAATAAAATTAGCCTGCAGATCAGCCAGGGAGAAAAAGGCCAGGATTCTGCACACCGCTGGACTGCAGAGTCTCAGCTACAAGCTGGGATGTGCAGCCTTCTGACTGTTGGTCTAAGTACAGCAGAAGGTTGCATGGAGGGAAGGGATGATGGATGACAGAATTTGCAGCATGTTTGTGCATCAGGAGAAAGGAAGCCACTCTGGGGTGCTGATCTTTGTTCATTTGCCCACTTGTACTGTGTTTCCAATTGGAGTACAAGAGGCTGTTGCTGAACAGCTTTTCCATGCAACTCTTAAAGAAGTGACTGCAATTTGCAGCTGGAAAAACAGAAGCAGCTGAGACTTTTGCTGAAGCTGGAGATAAAACTGAAATATTCCAAATCTCTAGTTCCTGCTCCAATTGCAGAAACACTCTGCTGTGTATTAGAATTCTTCTGGAGACCACTGTGGGCTGGAGAGGAGGAAGGTAAGGATGAGTAGATGGATAGAGCTGACAAGAATGACAGGGTCAGACATCCTTGTGGGTCTGTTATGTGGCAACAAGCAGGAATATGCTAAGTTCTCCATTACCAGAGGGTGGAGATTTTAAAATCATGTGGTAAATTCAGTATGAGATGAGCTTTGATTTCTGCTTTCCCTCTTTCTAGAGGTGGGCGCACAGAGACAAGTCGGGCTCTGAAGTATCTTCTCCGCAAGGGATTTCCTGGTGGGAGAAACTCAAGTGTCCCTGAAGTCCTGATCATCATTTCGGACGGGAAGTCCCAGGGCAGTACGGTGATGCCTGCAATGCAGGTGAAGAAGAGACACATCAAGGTTTTTGCAGTGGGAATCAAGTTTCCAAGGTAGGAAACTTTCCGTGAGGTGTGAAGTGGAAGCCCAGCTAAGCCTAATATCAATGAGTGGGTGATGTTCTCTTGCCAGCTATCAGTTTTGGAATGAGAAAGGGGAATTTCTGGGGAAAGACAGACATGGAGGAAATGCTGGTGGCTGGTGCAGGAGGTGCAGAGCTGGTGGAGGCAGCTCTTCCACTCAGTAGAGCTATGCTACTGCCTGAGACTAAACACACTGGGATCTAGAAAGCATTTTGGAGGGTGTTATGGTTCTGAATCAGCTCTCTGTTGGCTGCACAGGGTTTGTTTTGATAAGTCTTTTGGGGATGATTAAGTGGTTGAGCCTTGACCCCACCTTTGCTTGGCAGGTGGGAGGAGCTGTATGTGCTGGCTAGCAAGCCCACTGAGCGGCATGTGCTCTTCGCTGGAGATGCCGACGATGCTGCCAATGGCCTGTACAGCACCCTTACCGGCTCTTTCTGCAGTGCTATCACCCCAGGTAACCCCTGTCCTGGCTCCACTCCAGTGCTCATGCTTTGAACTTGGATCATGTCACTGGGAGAGAAAGATGAGGCAGTGCCAGAGCACGTACAAGGGAATTAGCAGGTGTGGCAGCTCAAGGTGCCCTGCTGCTGGTACCTAGACTGGATGCCATGCTTGCCAGCTGCCTCTTCAGATAGCAGGGTGTCTTGGTTCCCCTGTGGAAATGGGAATATTGATCCTTGCTCATGTCACAAGGGATAGAAAGTTAAACTCTGTTACATTAAATCTTGTAATGCACTTGGCTATGCGCTAAGGGGAGGTCATCAAGGGCTTTCATCTCTATCTCTGTCACCATCTCTATCTAAAAGGTAGAGAAGATAGAACTGGAGTGGTCCAGATGTAGAGGAAAATCAAATACAAAAAAATCAAAGAAAAGAAAATGAATGAGGAAGGTACCAGAGGGGCTGCAAAGTTGTCATTTAACCCTGAGCTTTATAGCAAAGCCAAGGAGGCTGAAGAGTGAACACCCCAGAGGGTGGGGTAGCCAGTGGACAGAATTTCTCTTCTGGGATCTGGTGGAGGCTCTTTAAAGCACTGAGTGGTCTGCTGTTGGCAGGTAAATGAGGAAGACTAACCTATTTTAAAGTGTTTTCAGGCAATAGATCCTCATTTGCATTTGTTCTTTGCTGCAGGCTGCAAAGTTGAATCCTACCCTTGTGAACACAGGACCCTGGAGACTGTGAAAGACCTGGCTGGAAACTACATGTGTTGGAAAGGCTCCAAGCAGCCAAATGCAGTGCAGGCTTCACTGTGCCCTTTCTACAGGTCAGTTGGACACTCTCATCTCTAACACTGAGTAGGCCTGAGAGAAGATGGAAGTACAGTAATAATGCTTCTATCCGAACACGACTCTGCTGGAATCGAGATCCCTCTAGCAAAGCAATGCAATGGTCGCTAGACTTAGGAAGGGGCTTTCCCTGCTCTGGCCATTAGCTGATCTAAGAAGCAAAGGGTAGGAGGAGGAGATAAGCCAGAGTAGTAGAAGATGTTTAGCCCAAGAGCACCATAAATACTATAAATGGAATTGGGGTTAGTTTCCTACCTGTTGAACCAATATGGTTTGAAGTTTATATTCCTCTACCAACTCTGTGCTTCAGGGTCTCACTTCCTGTGTTGGTGCCAGTTCTGTTTTCCTACACTCAGACTTTCTTCCTTTCAGAGAAGCTCTTTTTCCTTTGCTTGGCTGCTCTGAGGGTCTTAGGAAGGACTGTCCCATGGAGAGGCTACAATCACTGGCTGAAGTTACCCCTCAGTCATAGGGCAGCAGCACAAAGAGCAGCTTTGTCAGTTTGATGTCAGTGAGCTGCATAAGGCAAGTGTCCTCCTGCCCAGGGAGCTGAAAACCCATAAAACATGTCTGGTCTTTCTAGTAATATCGTCACCACAGTCAATACAGCAGGAGCCATGAAGGCAACTTCATGCTCTCTGCTGATAAAATCAGCTCAGTTAAAGTGGTGGCATACAGGAATTGGTAGGGGGCTTGTTTCTCCTTTGAAGAGGTGCCTCCTGTGTTTGCTTTAGTACCAGGGAGGCAAATTAATGTTTGAAAACCACTCTTGATCTGGGCTGTGCATTGACGATGGGGGATGACTCTCTGGGCAATTTCAGACTTGTCTTCACGGCCATGAGTCTTTCCAGACACTTGGGCCCTGGAGCCAGTATAGGAAAGTAGAACAGGTCATGGCTTGCTTACGCATCCCAAAAGTGGTGGGTTTTGCCAAAGCTACTGCAAAGTGGACAAGCCCTAATGCACAGTGGCACAGTGAAGCTGCAGGTATTGGAGAAATAGAAACCTGATTAACAGAGATGTAAGTAGAAAGCAGAAATCATCTAATTGTCAGGAAACACTGATAGCTGCCTTCTCACATGTGGCAAACATGCACCCCTGCTCTAGGGTGTGGGAGTTTTGTCTCATCTTTGGGCATGGAAATGGTGGAGGAAGCTGAGACATCCCAGTGATGGGCACAGCAGAGGATTTCTTCCGAGTCTAAACTTTAACTTGCCACAGCTGGATAAGTTAGATACTACAAATAACATTGAAGAAGATGGAGGCAGTTAAAATCTGCCTGGACATGTTCCTGTGCGACTTGATCTAGGTGATCCTGCTCAGGCAGGGGGGTTGGATCTTTCGAGGTCCCTGCAAATCTCTAATGCTTTGTGATTCTGTGATTCTTGCTGCTGTAAAGTTTTAATTCAAATTTAGGGCAAAAGCTTTAACATCTCTTTTGCAGCAACTGAAAAAACAATCATTTGGAGCTTTAAAAATACATCTATCATCTTTACATTGAAAGTGTCAAAGCAGAAGCCAAAACCAAAAGGGTAGCTTTGATGAAATGATTTTTTTCTTTTGCCACCCCACTCAGAACAGACATTTTCTTTTGAAACACTTGTTTTGAAAAAATTCATTTTCAAGGGAAAATCAATTCCATTTAAAACACAAAGATCAACCTGGAAGATGCCTTATTTGTCTTTAAATTCATGATAGGTTGTATTCTTCTTGTTTCAGATGGAAGAGGATCTTGATCAAACACCCATCCAGATGCTTCCGAACTGTATGTCCAGGTAGGCGTTTAAAACATTTTATTTACAAAGTAGGAAAGGTAATAACTAAAGAACAAAATGAGGTGTTTTTACTCTCACTTATAGAAATTTTGTTCAGAGAGAGAGATTGTGGTCTTTTGCAAGACACTCTTAGTATGTCCAGGGTTTTTTAGTATGTCACAGAGTATCTGTGACCAGAGCTTATTTCCCTGTCTTTTCTTCTTCTGCTTGAGAAGCCATTTAGTCCTAATCTGCTCGTATCCCTGGGGCAGAGGAACTGCTTCCTGTGGGGAGTCCCTGCTCCCCAGCTAGGGAAGAATGCAGTGAGATGATTCCATGTCTTCACTTGGTACCATGAGCATTACCAGTTTAGCAGGGACCCTGCTCATTGCCAGCCTGGTTTTGTGACTGTGGAGGTAGCTGTGGTCCATCAGTTCTGCCTTTCACCCCATCTTCTTGCTGGTTCAGGTGACAGTGGCGTTATTTTCTTGGTCAGTACAACATTGTCCAAGCAGCAGGCCAGACTGATCCCTTCAGTGCTGATGTAAATCTGGAAGGGCTGTATGACCTTCGGCAATTCCGTATTTACATGACTTCATTGGTGTCACCAGAGAAAACGAGCTAATGTCAGAGTCTGGTTTTGTCTCTTCACTGCTGCCTGTTGGAGAGCCATTCCAAAATGAAATTGCAACAGAGGTGAGGGTGCATGTGCCCCTGTGTCAGTTCAAACCCTGCAGCAAGAGGGGCAGAGGTGTGACTCCTTTTCCCCTGACACAGGGTGGGAAAGGATTGGCTCCCTTCTGACTACTTGTCTTTCCCTTCCCTGGTCCTGTTTAGACCCTTGTGACTCCCAGCCATGCCAGAATGGTGGCACGTGTGTCCCAGAGGGACTGGACAAATACCACTGCTTCTGCCCCATGGGGTACGGAGGAGACATCCACTGTGGTAGGTGTGAACTTGTGCTCTCCCTCCTTCTCAGCTCTGCCCTGTATTTACGGTGCCCATTGCATGACCATAGGGATGCCCGGGCTTGGGTGGCAGCCTCTGGGCTCTCCTCAGGCAGACAGGCTGATTTGGTCTCATGCTGGTTATGACCGTGTCCTACAATTCATGCCACATCTGGCAAATAATTTAGGGTACTGGATGCAGTGTCCCTTCTGCACACCACAGGGCTTCCAGCAAGCCCCAGCTGAGGAGCTTGGCATGATTCACTCTATGCCCTGCCCAGGCTGGTGGTTGAGTCCCTATCCCTGGATGAGTTTAAAAGACACTTAGAAGTAGTGTTAGGTGATCTGCTTTAGGGGTGAACTTGTAGAGTAGGATTGATGGTTGGACTCGATGATCCCAAGGGTCTTTTCCAACCTGAATGATTCTATGATATGTCAAATTTCTGTCTCCCCATTCAGCACCGAAGCTGAGCCTTGAGTGCAGTGTGGATCTCCTATTCCTGATGGATAGCTCAGCAGCAGTCACACTGGAAGGGTTCCTGCGCTACAAAGCGTTCCTCAAGAGGTTTCTCCAAGCAGCAATGGGTTGGGACTCACCAATGAATGTGGGGGTGGCTCAGTATGACAACGATGTTAGGATACCCATTGAAGTGGGACAACACAAGGATGCATTCAGCCTCATGAAGAGCATTGATGCTTTGAATTTCACTGGAGGAGAAACCCTGACAGGCAGAGCCCTGCAGGACATTGCACAGCACAGTTTTAGGAGCACCCCAGACTTTGTGGATATGCAGGGTAACCTCCCACGTGTGGTTGTCTTGCTGACTGACTCCATCTCCCAGGATCCAGTGGCAGAAGCCTCTCAGTATGCAAGGGACCGAGATCTCTTCTTGATTGGTGTAGGCAGCAGCTTCATGAGAGCAGAACTGACCAAGGTGACTGGCAATCCGAAACAGACAATTGTCTACTCGGACCCCCAGGACTTGTTCAACAAGATCCCAGAACTGCAGAGAATAATCTGCAGTGTGGACAATCCTGAAGGTAAGACTGTGGTGTGGGGTTGTGGGATGAGTTTGTCAAACCATGAGGAGGTTGTCTAAACTCCCCTGGGGAGGAAGAAAGGACAGAAGGATGAAAGGCCTGGTTTTGTTTGGGTCAGTTACAGAGCCAGGGACTGACCTTCCATCACTGCTTGTTATGATAGGTGCATGCCTGTTGGTGTGAAAAGGTCATGGATCACCCTTCACAGGCGATGACCAACAGTGATGAATTTTGCCCACCATTCCCCTCCTCACCCCCAGCTGTTTTTTGATCACAATCCCATTTGTGCATATTTTGAAAAATACCATGCTTGTGCTCTTTAATCCAGGCTGCCAGGCACAGTCTCTTGATTTGGCGTTCGTGGTTGATGCTTCATCTGGAGTTGGCCTGGAGAATTTTCTACAGCTTCGGAGCTTTGTCAGGAGCAGCTGTTTGCACTTCAGCATCAACCGGGATGTCACCCAGATTGCCCTTGTGGTCTATGGCAGCAGAGCTCACACCGTGTTTGCTTTGGACACCCACACAAGCAATGCAGCTGTCCTCCAAGCCATCAACCAGGTGCCATTTCTTGGGGGCTCTGCCTCTGCTGGCAGTGCCTTGCTGCATATTTATGGTGATGTGATGACAGTGCAGAAAGGAGCAAGACCTGGTGTCAGCAAGGTGGTGGTGATGCTCACAAATGGAGGTGGCATGAAGGATGCAGCCATCCCAGCTCAGCAGTTGCGGCACAACGGCATCTTGGTGTTTGTGGTTGTCATTGGGGACGTGCAGAGGGACACAGTGCTGAGGGTTGCTGGGTCTCCTGATTACCTGGTGCACATCTCCTCCTATGAAGACCTGCAGTATTACCAAGACTTTATCATTGAACGCATCTGTGAAGGTGAGAGATAGTCCCATCTTCAATCTTTATGCTGAAGCCACCAGCCATTATTATTGCAGGTTTTGTGATGCTTTACTGAGTGAGTATATGTGATGCATTGTACAGATGGGGAAACTAAGGCATAAAGATCTGGAGAGTGTCCAAGCCAACCTGATAGGTACAGGAACCAACTTTAGTAATGTTTGGTCTAGTGGCTGAGATTTGGCTTAGTCTGTGATTCTGTGATTCTGTGATTCTGTGATTCTGTGATTCTGTGATTCTGTGATTCTGTGATTCTGTGATTCTGTGACAGGCTCTTTCCAGCCCTGCCAGGTCTAGGTTCTGCCTTCCCTGAAAGAAAAATAACTTACTCTTTTTTTGATGTTGCTTTAAACCTACAGGATTTATTTTGCATTACTGCACCCCTGTGTTGTTGGCCCTCAAGTGAGGTCTCTGCTGCCTTAACAGGTTTGTGCAAAGGTGGATCAGAAAGGGGTTGTTAGCAGATCAAGAGAGGTTCTCCTCCCCCTCTAGTCTGCCCTGGTGAGACCACACCTGGAATATTGTGTCCAGTTCTGGGCCACTCAGTTCAAGAAGGACACAGAGCTGCTGGAAGGAGTCCAGCATAGAGCAATGAGGATGGTGAAGGAAGTGGAGCACCTCCCTTATGAGGAAGGGCTGAGGGAGCTGGGTCTCTTTAGCTTGGAGGAGACTGAGCGGTGACTTCATTAATGTCTATAAATATTTGAAGGATGGGTGTCAGGAGAATGGATCCAGGCTCTTCTCAGTGTCGTCTAGTGATAGGACAAGGGGCAAAGGGTGTAAGCTGGAACATGGGAGGTTCCATATAAATATCAGAAGGAGCTTCTTCACAGTGAGGGTGACAGGGCACTGGAACAGGCTGCCCAGGGAGGTTGTGGAGTCTCCTTCGCTGAAGACGTTTAAAACCCATCTGGATGTGTACCTGTGTGACTTGGTCTAGGTGATCCTGCTGTGGCAGGGGGATTGGACTAAATGATCTTTTGAGGTCCCTTCCAATCCCTAATGTCCTGTGATTCTGTGTTTGTGCAGTGGTGAATCTGAAACTTCATTGATCCTGTTTCTCCCTAGTGTCCTGCTACTGAAGTTACCAGTAGGCTCTCAAGGGTTTGTGTTGTATGGGATTTAATTCAAAAATCAGAATCTGTTCACTCTGAAGCCTGCCGAAGGTTAAACTGAGGCCTTTGGGCAACTTGTGATTAATTTGCTTGCAGAAACAAATCTTTATATCCAAAGCAGGAGGGAAGAATTTTCATGTAGTAATTTAAAAGCTCAGGTTTATGTGGGGGAAAAAAAAAAGGAAGTGTGTTTTCCTCCAAACTTTGAGGGAGGGTCAGTCTCCAGCTAGGAAAAAAGTGACTGGGATACCAATTTTGACTGACTTGTGTGCCGAGTACAAGTGCCTGTGTTTGATGGAAGTCAGCTTGGAAGACCTCAGTGGTGGTTAAAATCTGCTCCTTAACATGCCATGTCTTGTTTGTCATTGAGAATAATCTGAATTTAGCATCTAGCTCTTTGCTTTTGTTATAACACATTTGTAAAAGAAAGAGCGCATTGAGCTTCAGCACAATCCAAGGTCCTTTTCATCTCTGGGTGTGCCCATGGCTCCATCAGGGTTAGAAGGAACTACAACACCATCATTTTGGGGTAAGGAGCCAGTCTCCTGGCAGGTTCTGCAGACATCTTCTACCTGGAGCTTTTTGCTATTTTCAGCTGTGTTATTATAAAAACAATCTTCAGTACCATGAGATTAACTACAACACTAGGGATGAAAGGGAAGAGACCGCAGGGTTCAACAAGTCGGGGTAATAACATGTCATTTCCTGAGACTGAATTACTCCTTTCATTTCATGTGCAGGTAGTTGCTGTTTGTACTAGATAGGCTGGAACGAAGAGCGATGTAGAGATAAGCCCTTCATTCAGTCTTCTGCTCCCGAGGACAAGACTCAATAAGAGAATCATTGTCTGTGCAGGGACTTTAAAAAGTCCATGACTCTTGATAAAAGCATTTGAGAAACAGATCCTGTCCTTGGACACCTGGAATATGGTGTTTATTCTGAGGCTCAGATAAAAAGGGACCAGAAAAAAACAGTCTGGGGGTTACAAAAGACTCCAAGCATTAAATATATATTAGTATGATTAATGGAAATAGCAGCTATTGGGCTCATCAAAGGGTATAATCCCTCAAGTGCAAGAAGCTTATTTAAGATAATACTGTGCTAATGCTGGGCTTCAGTTCAGAGAAGTGGAGTCTCAGTGGAATAACATGATTCTGCCAAACAGGGACACTGAGGCTGTGCTGTGGGACAGCCATGGAGGAAAGTGTGGAGCAGAAAACTATGGAAAAGCTCTCTGAGGAGCAGCCAGCACCTGGAACATGAATTGTGTGTCCAAGTGACCCAGCTTTCGTTGCCAGTCACACTACCAGCCTACAGTGAAAACAAGTGTCCGCCCCTTGGGAGGCACTGTCCCGATCCAAGATGTCCCATGATGACAAATATGTTGTTGTTGAACCAGTCCAGGATCCTTATGAAATTAATAGGAACAAAAGATTGAGATATCTCAGAGCTAGGATCTGGCTGTCAAAGAAAATGAATGTAAATGATAATTCTACAGTTGTAGGCAGAGGTTGGTGCGTGTGTGTAGTTCTCCGTGCAGGGAGAGCGAGCGTGATGTGTGCTAATCACCATCATGAGGGATTGGGATAGGATAAGTATTCTTTTCTTCTTTTCCTAATCCCTACTCCCTCTGCATTTTCTTCTGTGGAGTGGAGGGCAGGGCAAGCAGCTCTGGACTCAACACCATGTAGTTGTTCAATAGAGGAATTTCACACTATTACCAGTGGTGTTGCCAGCAGACTGGAAGCGTGGGCTTCTGGGACACTGCTACTTAACCTGAGGTATTCACAGCAAGGAAGGCACGGAAATGCTGCCAGCCCTGCTGACAGCTGGGCTCTGCTGACAGCTGGGCTCTGCTGTGCTGAGAGGGTTGGGAAGGCTGTCGCGTTCTTAACAAGAACAAGGCTAACAACAGCTTGTCCTGCAGTTGCAGGCTTTTCTCTCACACCTCCTAGGAAAGAAGCCCACAATTTTTTCCTGTGCTAGTCTCCCTTCATGTCATCCCCACTTCCCAACTGACTTCTGTTCCTTGCTCCTCGCTGGTGGAAACTCAGTTCCTTTCAAGGGCAAAGTGGGGTTTGAACTCCAGTGGTGTTTGGGGTTGTAAAGTGCTTGGAGCAGGATGTGTGTCACGCTCTGCATTAGCAGAGCCTGGGTGTGTGGGACTTAGGGTGCTCACGTGTTCAGTGCACATGGAGATACTCCACTTGCTTTTCTTCGATATGCAGCTTCACTCTTTGAAGCTTCCTCAAGAGTGTTTGCCTCCAGATTAGAACACGTAGCAAAGCCATTTTAATTCTCTAGTTTAAACACAAAGGAGTTTCCAAGGCAGGGCACCTCCCTCTCCTGTGCGACTTGGTCTAGGTGATCCTGCTGTGGCAGGGGGATTGGACTGGATGATCTTTCAAGGTCCCTTCCAATCCCTAATGATTCTATGATTCTATGAGTTTGTCCTCTGTGGTCAAGACAGGGTTGTGAACTTGTGTCTTCTACTCTGTCAGTGTGGTTTTCTAATCCCATTAGCCCTAGATGACTTCTTTTTTGTGTCTGGGTATATAGTTGCTGTTATTTTGCAGCATTCCTGTTGGACACAGGTCCTAGCCATGAATACTCTGTAGATGTGTCTGAGCCTGCTCTTCTGCTTGTGTTTTTCTGTAGAAGCAAAAAGCCCTGTGAACTTGTGCAAACCCAACCCGTGCATGAACGAGGGTGTATGCATCCTTGGGCCTGGGAGCTACCACTGCGAGTGCCACGGCTGGGAAGGACCCCACTGTGAGAGCAGTAAGGATCAGCAGACAGCAACCATGGGACACGGCATCCAGTCTGCCCAGCCCTGCTGAACAGATTCCAAAACTCAACCCCTCCCTTGAGCAGAGATGTGGCTGTAACTCTTGGACAGCTTTTGGTGGCCAGGTCTTGGCGCTGTCACAGGGATAGTGGGGTGTTTTGGGCTGCCAAGGGGAACAAGTGCTTAGTTCAAGAAGCTGTGTCCTGTTTTACAATTCACTAAGCAAGTTGACTGTGAAGGGACTTAAAGAAGGTCTAATAATTTTGGCATCTTTTTCCACTGTTCCTCTTTCCCCTCTGCTCTGCTAGAAGAAACAAACCCTCGTTGACTCTAGGGTGGGAAGCTGTGGTACCTTTGTAATGGGAAGGAGCTGTCTCCATTGGAGAACTCTAGTGTCTTTAGTACTTTCCATGGTGCAAAAGTCTCCCCGTTGCCTTCCCCCTCTTCAGCAGGGGAGCAGTCGCCATGACGTGGTGAGCCTCTGGCTCCGTAGGTGTGATCCCATACCCAGAGTGAGAAGTCCTACCTTAACTGGGTTTTCCCTCCTTAATATTGTCCTCTTTACCTTGAGCTGGGGCGTGCTGACTCCTGCCCTGCAGCCTCTAATGTGTCTCAGCCAAGGCCAAGTGGATGCTGGTTGGGTTGTAATGGGCTGAGCATGAGCTTGCCCTTCGATCCTAAAGCCCTTACCCCATGCCTGTGTTTCTGTTCTGCAACAGGAGTCCGTGGTGATTCTCCAAGATTCCCAGTTCCTCCTCCACATTCCCATGAGCAGCAGAGTTCAAGCGGTTTGCAGCACTTCTCCAGAGCCCCCCAGCACACCAGAAGGCACCTGGATTGGAGACACTGACACAGATGCTCTGAGTGTTCCAGTTGTCTGACTGGGAACCCTCGCTGCCACCCATGGCCATGAACCAGCAAGCCACCCCTGTCCTTGCCAATGACTCAGTCCTTGCAGCACAGGGACTGTGCTGAGGCCATTCCCAGTTCTTGCATTGCACAAACTGGAAGTCCTAGTGCTCTCCTTTTTTTAATTGAAGTAAATAATTGTGTTTCAGTATTTGTTGTGGGCATTTTGCAATTCCTCATTCAGATTCTAGTGCTATGTGGGTTTCTTAGATTATTGTTTTCTTAATTTTACCAGACTTCTTGAGAGATCTTTGAGGTAGTCTGAAAATAGGAAGACGCCTGAGCAATATTATGCTTAGAGATCTGGTGTCATGGTGAACTTGGTAGAGCAGCATTCATTAATGGTTGGACTTGATGATCTCAAGGGTCTTTTTCAATGTGAAGGATTCTATGAATTCTTGAGCTCCTGCTGAAGGGGATAATTTAGATTATGGACTGGCAGCCAAGTGCTGGAGTTAGTGGCTTGCTTCTGGCAGGAAGACAAATAAGATGAAGGAGAACTCATGATGAGCTTCACTCTGTCTTGTAAGTTGTTTGTGCCACTTTCTTCTCTGAATTAGGCTGGAGTGATCTACTATGGTTTAGTTTCATGGGCATTTTATAGGCAGGCATTTCTTTTAAGAGAAAGGGTTGGTTTTGCAAGAGCATTCAGTGGTTTATGCTACTCAAAGGCAAAGCTGGGTTAGTTGGAGAGTGTTGCTGGTTTTGGTAGGTTGTGGCAATTAACTGGCAGAGACTCTGCAGTGAAGACAGATGAGGACAAAGCCAAATCATTTATTGAACTATTCTATGTCCTTTTATACACTCTGTTATCACTATAGATACACTTGGATTCATTCTGTTGGTTACACTAACATTACCTAACTATTATTCCTTAAACTTACTGGTTACACAGTGTCTAGGAAAAGAGTAAAAAAAGTCTCTAAAAAAAGCAGAGCCATGTATAAAACACAATGCATTCCTCAGTCTGCAGATATCCTTAGCTTTGATATCTTGCTAGCATACTTGCTCAAGGACAGAGTTTGCTCTCAAGAAGATCAAAGCTGTACAGGCTGTCCACTCCCATAGCAGGTGTGTTGGGTGTTTTTCTCCTAGAGCTGACCCTGATTAAATCCATTTACCCGTGCTGCAGAAACACCAGGAAAGGGTAACCCCTCAAACATTTTCAAACAAATGTCTGGACTCTTGTAGTCTCTGGATGGAGCCACAGTTTGTAGTGTCCCACTGGTCTTTTGACCTTAGTCTATCTGCTTTCAAGTTTACTCCATTCCTTCCCTCCCAGCCTCACTTTTCTCTGTCACCCACAGTCTGAACTGGGAGGGACAGGACAAGGACAACCCTCTGAGCAGACTCATTAGTGCTGGGAGCAGAGCATGGCAGGCAAAGTGCAAGTTGGAAGAAGAGAGACCCACGCTTCTCTTTACAGATTTCATCTACCCTTTCCTTTCTCTGCTTCGTGGCCACCTCTTTGCTCCCTCCTTTGCCAGTGTGTGCTTTTCTCTTCCTCCTTTATTTTTTACCACTCCAGGTCAAGTGTTGCCTCTTCTTTTTGGTGTTGTTTCCATGGCTCGGAGCTTTGCCACGTCATTTTGCTGTCCTTTGGGAGCTGGCTGGGGACAACAGAGTGTTTGTCCTGACCTGAATGCAGGCAGATGAGCTGAGTGGCATTTCTGCCTCCCCTCGCTCTTTTAAGCTGTTCCCAGCACAGCAGTGGTCTCTGCAGCACAGGCTGTACCTCTGCTGGGCTGTGATGGCTCATGAGTCTCCAAAACCAGCTTGGCCACATGCCTGCATCCTTCAGAGCATCAGCCTTGCTGAATCAATAGATCAGTTGGCTAGTGGCATAATTTTTCCCCTGGGGCCCCTGGTGGGGTTGTTATGTGCTGCTTTCCCATGGCATCCATCACCTTGGGAGAACAGGAGCAGCTCTGGCCAGGGCTGAGGCAGAAACACTAACAGGGGCTGCCAGTGCTTGTGAAAATAGTGTCTGTTGTTCTCAGAAGAAAAATCCCTTCACCTGGGTGTCTTGGCCTCGTGTTTGAATAGTAACATTAGATGTACAAAGAGAGTACAAATGACTCCTCAGGTTTGTTGTCAAAAGAAGGATGGGTGAAGAGCACTCTCAGGATGAAAGCTGGCACTGGGACAGGAGCAGCGAGAAACCAGGCCAGGAGAAGGGAGTCTTTCCTCTTTCTTTTCACTGTGACATTAGTAGATTGTTGGTGCTCAGCTTAGTTGAAAGGCTGATGTTTGGGGTAGAAAGAAAAGCTATGACTTAGCTACAGGCCTGGCTGTAGCCAAGCATTGCCTCCGCTGTGAAACTGTCCATCGTCTCTTGCTGTCTGGAGGATGGGCTAGGTCAGACTCACAGCTGACACCAAGGACGTGGTCTGTTTTTTGTGGTTCAGAAGCACCAGGGGACTGGCTCAAAACTCTCCCTGGCCTTGTGAAAGATGTGTTTGGGTATAATCGTTCCGAGAGCTCATTGTTTTATTGTCCAGCTAGTAAGTCCATTTTTAGAGTTTCGTGGGCTTTGTGGCCCAAAGGACATTTGCCTGGATCCTCAGCTGGGGGGAGTCTTGCATGCGTGCCACCCTCCTGGTTCTAAGCAAAGACAAACCCATGTGATTCAGGACCCACAGACTGAAATCTCACGCTGGAAACACCATGTTGGCGCCAAATGAGATATGTCTAGCCTTGTGTGTCAGCTTCTCAAGTGGAGATAGTATGGAAGGGCGGAAACTTGAGAAGGAATTTCAGGAAAGCTGGTTCCTAAAGCCAGCCCTTGCCTCTGAGTGCATCTGGCTGAGATCCCAATGCCCCAAATGCCCCAAGGATCCTCACGTGGATCTGTGTGTGCTGTGACTGCAACCTTCCTCCTGAGTGCAGCTGATCACTGAAGCCTTGGATGGTCGCTCATAAGTGCTCTGGCAGCAGCAGCACCCACCAGCTCTCTGTGTGTGTGGAACACAGCCCTCTGCAAGGTAAGAAATATGAGAAGGAACTTCTTCACTGTGAGGGTGACAGAGCACTGGAACAGGCTGCCCAGGGAGGCTGTGGAGTCTCCTTCTCTGGAGATGTTTAAGACCTGCCTGGATGTGTTCCTGTGTGACTTGGTCTAGGTGATCCTGCTGTGTCAGGGGGATTGGACTAGATGATCTTTCGAGATCCCTTCCAATCCCTAGTGATTTTATGAGTCTATGACTTCTTTAAGAAACTGGTACTTAAGTGTAGGTGCCACGACTGTTGCCCCCCCCGCCCCGTAGTCTTACCTTGATTCAGCAAGCAGAATCATGCCTGGTTGTGATGATTAAATGTGTTGGGTGCCTTGAGCTTGCAAAACACCTGCACTCTTCTGTAGAAGTTACTTGATTCACAAAACCAGCAGTGCCATCTCAGGTTGTTCATTTGGAATACATTGACTCAGAAACTGACAGGACACTAGTAGTAGGCTCGTTGGCAGGTTTGTGTCAATGAGGTGGGCTAGGAAAGGCAGGTGCATGGAATATTCTCCAGACCTTTGTGTCACAGCTACAGCACCTTCCCAATGCTGTCTGTGGGAGTGGATGTAATAGAGGTGCACCCACCGAGAGATACTTCACACTTGTCTGGTTGGTGCCTGGGCTGTAAAGACTGGGCTCAGCCCCGTTCCTTACTAACTTCTTCCCAGTTAAACCCCATCGTGGATTGCCATCAGTGACCGCAGCAGGCACTGAGCACTGCGCACAGTTGCTATCTAGTGGCCAGAGGAAGGCAGTGGATGCACTTTGCTGCTCTTGTGCAAGAGGCCTGCACTCTGCTGATACAGGCAGGACTCTCTCACACCTATTCATGCAAACTGTCAGTGTTTTTGCTGGGTTTTTGGTGGGTAACTGGGGCTTTTTTGGTTGATGTCACTGCAGAGGACTTGACTGTTTATGGTACAGACCCATGCAGTTGTGGACTGCATTGCTAAGGGACTGTGTTGTAGTAACTAGCAGCGTTGGAGGTCTGCTGTGCTTGCAGTCTCCTGCAAAGTGGAGCAGAGACAAGCCACCTTGCAAAGAAAAAGCACTGGTAACACAATATGCTCAACATTTTATTATAAAACCCTCTAAAGCGCCACTTTATAGGTCACAGTTACAACAAAGGAAATGCCTCGAGTTAGGAAAACAGTGGGGACGCAGAGATGTTGTTTAAGGTTGGGGAACTGTGCTGCTCAGGACCTGCCTATGCTTGTTTACCATCCCCTAGCGGTGATATCCCAGCAGGACCACTGAGGCTGACTGGACTGTGGTGGGGAAAGCAGAGCTGGTCTCATCCATTGCTGTCTCAGTACCACTGTGAAATGTCTGGACAACGTCTGGAGGACAACAGCAGGATGTAAGGTGAGGGCATGGTACTACACATATTGAGAGGGTCTCCTGCCAGCTCATCATGGGTCAGAACAAAAGCTTCATGTGTTCGCAGCCTCCCTGTGCTTTGAAGAGGCAGAAGTTCCCAGGTCCTGAACCAGAAGTTTCCATGTTTTCTCTTGAGCTTTTCCTGTGTGCAAACCTCACCCAGGGACAACCCTGCCAGCTAGAGCTGAGGGAACCTCTCCTGAGGTGTGGGATCAGCAAACTCTTCCATCTGCACCACAGCACTGACTTTCAAAGCAAGAAAATCATAGTGAGGTCACTACTGGCCTTGAGGATCCCCTGACCATGAGCTCTGTTGCACAGTAATGGTGCCAAGCTCAAAGCTTCTCATCAGCACCACCAGCTACAAGTGTCACTGCTCTGAGCCCTGGAGACCCCTGGGCTGCAGATCTTTGTGCAGAAACTCTGCCCATCTGTCATTACCCTGGCTCTGGGTGCTGCTTATTGGTGTAGCCCAGGACCCCAGGAACAGCTCAGCCAGGGCTCCTGTGCTGCTCTAGCTTTGCAGAGCTGGAAAGCAGCTGGAGCCCCAGCTGAGTCAACCCCTCACAGAGCCAAGGCTCCAGAGCTGAATCACCATCAGAGGAGAGGGAGGCAACAGTGTCTCAGCCATCAGACTGGACAGCAGGGTACAGGGAGGAGAGGGTGCCTGGTTTTCTGACACTGCTGCTTCAACTTTCAGTGTCACTAGTTCTAGCAGTCCCAAGTGTCCACAGTCTTTCCTTAGGAAGCTTGGCTAAGGCATAGAGGAGTGAGCGGTGTGGGCTACGCTGCCAGGGCCAAAAGGCAATATTAACAGCTTAGAACTAAGGGTGACAGCACCGAGACGGCCCACAGCCCACCAGAGACATGGTGGTATAACCTCGTCTGCCATGCCTAGAAGACAATGAGTCAGGCTGCTCAGTCCTGCCTGTGTGGGGCTACTTTTCCATAGGGATGCCTTTTGCGGGGATGTCTTCGGCAGCTTGTGCAGCTGCAGCTCTGTGAGGACCAGACAGCATTAGCAAAGTGATGCTGACAGCTGAGGCAGGAGCACAGGACTGCATTAGCCCTCCTCAGCTGGGAAAGGTCAAACCCTGAAGGATACAGTGGGATCCAGCTTCTCCATCCAACAAGTGAGCAGATCTTGGCCTTTGGGAAAGTATTAATAAACTTCCAAATACAATTATACTTTCTTTTTTTCAGAACAAAATGAAAAGGTAAAAAGTAGACCTCAAGTAAAGTAGACCAGTATCTTCAAAAAAATTAACTGAACCTGCTTGGCAGATCTTCTTGGTGCCACCAGTCTGTAACAGCTTACAGCACAAGAAGGTGAGCAGGGGTCTTCCCTGATGTTCTGGCCAATCTGCAGCAGGCTGGTAGGATGAAGCACAAGCTGGGGTGCATCAGGATGCTGATCAGAAACCCCCTGGACAGGCTGCTGTGTGCTTCTCATTCATGTCTTGACCATCACTGAGGTGTGGTCGTTGCCCCTGACTGAAGGCTAGGTGAAATGCAGCTGGTGGCAAGACAGGTGAGACTTCAGTTGACTACAGTTTGCAAACCACCAGGGTGTAAAGAATAGCAGAGACCCCTTCTGAACCCACTACTGTCACTAATACAGAAACCTTAATAACACATTGATAAACCTTCAGAGTAGAAATACACAAACCACCCCTATATACAGTAACATTCTTGTTTACATCAACTGGGTTAGGAACTTGATGCAAGGATTGCCACTGGTTGTTACTGGTTTAGCTACGTGATTGGGACTTGTCTGGAAAGAGCAAGATCATTTGAGATAACTCGTGGCAGCAGCTGTTGAGTCCGTTGCTGCATCTGAGCTGTTGGCATGACGTGGAGGAGGTGCTTGGTGTATGGTTGTGTTGCAGACCCAACCTCCACCTACAGACGATTGAATCCCCTTGGCCATGTGTGGGCAGTTCCAGTCTTTAGTCCATCTCTGAAAAATGTGGTTCTAACTAGCTCCCTTCTTCTCCCATTCCTGCCAAGGAATAAAGTAAAATTAATCAAAAGGCAGATCTGGCAAGTCACAGTAGCCATGGTGAGTGCAGAATCAACACCATCATGTAGTTACCCAGTGGTTCTGGCCACAGGGTGGGTCCAGGACATCTCTCTGTGATGGGTAATACACACATTTTCTCATTTAAATCACAGCCAAGGCAAATCCACATGAAAAGGCCAGGCTGGTCTGCTCCACGTGGTGCTTGCTCAGGGGTCTTCCCAGGCACAACACCTCCCACAAGCCCATCCCACCACAGCCAGTCTGCTCCACTGCTGGGAGAGAAAAGCAGACCCATCTGGGACAGGCGCTTTGTCGTGCACTAACTAGCCTTACCTTTGCTTTCTGTAGTACTGTTCCCTTCCCTGTCACCATGACGGATAAAGGCCGATTTTTTAAAGCTGTTGCTGAATTGACTGGTGAGTTCTCTGCGCTGCTTGCTGGGCTGGCACTTTTTGCCTGAATCTACAATAAAAGTAATAGAAATGGTGATGACTTCCAATTACTGAGAGACACTACTGCCTTCCCCCATCATCTCCTAGTTCCTGTCACATCCCACCAAGGATGTGCTAATTCCAAAATACCATTGTGGGGTGTGCGGTGTGTTTGGCTGTTAATGACAGCACTGATACAGAACAGGTGATGGGAATTCAGTTCCCAAGAAGAAATTTAGATGCCTCAGTCTCCCCCTCAAAAAACAACCCTTGGCCTAGCTGAATGCACAAGGGGCTGGATTCCAGACCTTCATAGTTCTGGAGGGTCCCATAGCCTTGGGGGACAGCCACTGTCCTGAGCTCCAGCCCACTTTCACCTCCTCATCACTGCTGTTACCTCATTATATTAGTATTATATTATTTAATTACTGTACGCAGTATATTATATTTAACAGAATACAGCATCCTGGGGTGGATCAGAAGGGGAGTGGTTAGCAGATGGAGAGAGGTTCTCCTCCCCCTCTACTCTGCCCTGGTGAGACCACATCTGGAATATTGTGTCCAGTTCTGGGCCACTCAGCTCAAGAAGGACACAGAACTGCTGGAGAGAGTCCAGTGCAGAGCAACGATGATGAAGGAAGTAGAACATCTCCCTTATTAGGAAAGGCTGAGGGAGCTGGGTCTCTTTAGCTTGGAAAAAAGGAGACTGAGGGGTGACCCCATTAATGTTTATAAATATGTGAAGGGTGGGTGTCAGGAGGATGGAGCCAGGCTCTTCTCAATGTCATCTAGTGATAGGACGAGGGGCAATGGGTGTGAGTTGGAACATAGGAGGTTCAATATAAATACGATAAGGAATTTCTTCCCAGACAGGGTGACAGGGCACTGGAACAGGCTGCCCAGGGAGGTTGTGGAGTCTCCTTCTCTGGAGACATTTAAAACCCACCTGGACATGTTCCTGTGTGACTTTGTCTAGGTGATCCTGCTGTGGCAGGAGGATTGGACTAGATGATCTTTTGAGGTCCCTCCCAATCCCATATGTTCTGTGATTCCATATAATAGTATTATTACATGAATAATAACTGTTGGTGCAGCACTGCTAACATTATAATATCACCATATTGTCATCAATGTGTTATTAATATTAATTACAGTACTGACATAGTATTACTAATTATTAAGCTGTTGTGCATCCCAGGGGTGCCCCCACGTACCCGGGGGGCTGCATTCTCCAGGTGTGTAGTGTCCACTGCAGTGCCCAGCGTCACGGGGCCAGACTCTGCCTTCTTCAGGTTCTCCTTCACCTCCACTAGGCTCAGCTCCAGGTCTACCCTCTGGCTTTCCTTCCTTTTACATTCTTCTTCTATTTCCTTCAGCCTCTGTTCCAGGTTCTTGTCTGTGAAGGGAGGAGTAACTTAGTGCTGGACAGGAACTTGGGCATCTTATGAGGGGATCAGGGACCACGGGGCATTTTCTCATGTGTTACCCCAATAGGGACTGTGCAAGAGCAAGCTCTTGTTCTAATGCGACTCAGCTCAAAGCATGTAGTCTTCCCCTGCCTCTTCTAGTCCCATGTGGGCCAGGTTCATTGCCCCCATCCTGTGGTCCTCATTTCCACCCATCGCTACCCATCACCCCTTGCCCTGCCCTACCTGTGCTTCCCCCCAGCATCTCCTTGAGCTCCCGCTTCTCCTTGCGCAGCTGGGTAAGCTGAGCCCGGATTTCATCCTTCTCCTTCTCCAGGCGCTCCTTCTCCTCCGTAAACCGCCTCACCTCTGCTTCTGTCCTGTTCTTGCCCAGCTTGGTCTCCACCGCTGCTGCTGGAAGCACAAACCACCAAAACAAGCTCAGCCAGGGAAAAAAGCCAGAAAGAAAACCTTTCCAGGTGCTTTGAAAAAATGAGCCAAAGCCTGGAGAGTCACCAGCCATTGGACTCCTCAGCTCTGTGAGCTCTGTACGGCAACAGCAAGCCAAGCCACAGGGCAAACCTCACGGCTAGAGCCCCAGCGCCTCCCTCCCAGGCCCTACTGCAGCAGTGCCCAGCAGCTGCCCGTGCAGCCCCCTCACCTGGCAGTGGCATCTTGGGCCGGTGTGCAGATGGCAGCTGGGGACTGCCCACTGTCACTGTGCCCGCCGCTAGCTCTGGGGCCGGCTGAGGGAAGGCGATGTTCTGCTGCTGTGCCTGGAGTTTGACAGGGGGCAGCCGTGGCAGCACCTCCTCGGGCTCTGGCTTCTCGGGGGTTTTCTGCGGGAGGAACAAAGTGGGAGAATGTAGTGGGGGGAAACTGGCTCAGTGATTAAGTCTGTCTCTGCAGTACAGCTTAGGACAAGTACCTGCTCCAAGGTCTCAGTCGCCTTACTAGAGGGCTCAGCCTCCTTAGCCGCCAGGGCTGTCTCCACTGTGCTGTCTGCTGCAGTCTTGCTGGCAGCCCTTTCTAACGATGGCGAGCTGAGGGGCGATGGCTGGCATGACTTCTTGCCAGTGCAGTGCAGGAAGGACTTCACTGGGGTGAGATCCAGGTACACTCTGTCTTGGTCAGCCTCCAATTTGCTCTCACTCTTGGGGACTTCTTCCTGCAAAAGGAGAATGTTCCCCTGAAAAGAGACCATATAGTGCAGCCAGAAGTAGAGCAACATCTTTCTCAGGCAATCTAGAATATTTTTCATAAACCTTAGAGGAACTAAAACCCCATTCTCCAAGCCAATCCATACAGGGCTTCTTGGAGTACTACAGGAAGGACCTACTGAAGGAGCAGCAGCTCCATGCAAGGATCTCATACTTCTGTACATCTAGCAAACCCTGCTAAATCCTTTGCCTTTCCCAGGATATCAGTCCCAGCCCCAGCACAGGACTTGCTCTTGCAGGCATCAAGGAGAAATTTTGACAGACAGGGTTCCACTATCTATCAGCAAATTTCCACCCACTGACAGAAATGGTGGGATTTTTATTCCAGCTGCATGATGAGCCCTACAACACCCTGCTGGAAACCTATTACCCTTTCCTTCACAACCCTCCCAGCACTTGTTGCAAAAGTCTGGATTCCCTCAGGGCTAGGAATCCCCTTCACTGCTGTGGGACAAACCTCCCCCTGTCACTGCCAGAGCCTCCCCTTGGCCAGATGCTTCCCTGTGGTCTCTGCAGCACCGTGGCACCGGGCATCTTACCACAGGCGCGTCTGGCAGATCCACATCATCATACAGCTCCTCCTCCTGCATCCCACCCTTGGGCAGGTTGTCGATATAGGCGTTGGGCTCCGAGTACTTCCTCTGCATTAAGCTGTGAAGAGGCAGCAAGACATCCCATCAGGAAGGGTTGGTCTCACTGTGCAACCATGCTGGGCTGCATTTTGGGACATCTGAGCATAGCAGTCCTGGAGTCTGGGCAAGGCCATGTGGCCAGTTGCAGGAGATGAGAAGGTAGAGCAGAGCAATGTGATCACTGCTCCTGCTGCCTCCTGCTAGCACCTGCTAGAGTGGGACTACATTTTTCCTCAATTGTTTCTTTTCTCACCCAGTCCTTGGGCTCAGCAACGCAGCAGCACAACAGCCCTGCCCCAGCCACACACGCTCCTCCAAGCCCACCCACCAAGCTGCCTTTGACAAACCACCTAAGCACATGCCTCTAGCCCTGTGGCAACCTGCAGCTCAGGTGGCATGCATTGTGGTGGGACAATGACAATGTTCTTCTGTCCCTCAGCTGAGCTGCAGCTGCTAATTCACCAGCTCTTCCCATGGCAACCAAGCTGCCACAAGCGGAGAGGGCCCCACTCCAACTTGCTTTCCCTCTACCAGCCTCACGCAGCCCAGCCCTTACTGGTGACGTACAAGAAGGAGTTCTTTGCAGCGCTCACGATGCAGGAAACTCTGTCGGCATCCACATAATCATAAGTGAACTCCTCTGGATCTGTTTTTGAGCCTGACTCCGACAAGAGGAGGCCCAGCCAGTGGCCCATCTCTTCAGAGGACTTGGCCTATGAAGAGATCAGACAGACACAACAGGTTGCAGCACGTTTTTTGTGTGACTTAATCTTGAGTAGGGAGGTGTGCTGGCAGCCCCCTGGACTTGTGAGGGATGACTGAACAGATGAGTGTTTATATTAAACCTGAGGCTGCATTAAAAGAAGTACAATCTGTCCACAGACTGATTAAAAAAAATCTGTGAGATACTCCTTGTTTAATTCCTTCCCAGAATTTCATAGAATCATCGAATGTACTGGGTTGGAAGGGACCTCCAAAGGTCATCTAGTCAAACCCCTCTACAACAAGCAGGGACATCTCTACCTAGAAAAGATTGAGCTGAGTTTGTCTGCTTTTTCCTTTCAGTGGTGATCAGCTCAGCCTACAAGACGAGCAAGAGAAGTGTCTGGGCCTGGAGATGCTGGTGCGGAGATGCTTTGGCCAGGACAGCTTGTGGGTTTTAGTTTGCACCAGCAGAGTGCAGCAGTGGAACTGCACAGCACAGCCCTGCCAGGAAGAGCTGAGGACACATGGAGCCTGCGAGTGCCTCATGCCTAGAGCCTAAACCCCTTCCAGGGCTGTTTGCACGGGGTGGTAGACAAGAGAAGAGAAATGCGATCAGAGAGTCTCAAAGAGAGCCCCTTGCTTTAATATGGTCAGGACCCTATTCCCAGCCACAGTGAGCGGTCTGACATTCTGCAACAGGAAGAGTTCAGTGTGGTGCCTTGAAATCAGCTCCAGCCCGTGGTGAGGGAGCAGCAAGAATTGGGCTCGTGAGCCATCTCATGATAGTTTGACTTGAGGACTTAGAGCAGTAAGCACTATGTAAAATTCAGGGCAAGCAATTCCCAAACTGGAAAGTATATTTTTAAGCTTTCAATCTGGTTTATTTAGCAGAGACTCCTGGGAAGGCTGCCAGGCAGCAGCCTGTGCATCGAGTCTGACATCCTAGCAAAATACAGATTCCTCCATTCACAAAATGTAAATGTTCCCAGCACCTCTTCTTCACATCTGTAATTAGGCAGAATTCCTTCGACACAGACACAGCTCAAATCAGAAGCTAAACAAAACCACCTTTGAACTGCACGGCTGGCCCTCGAAGTCAGTTGTTTACCTATAAATATTCCACCCACTGGAAAAGCACAGGAAATTGCTCACATCGTCCACCTCCTACTATAATCACGCTGCCATCAGAGAGGACTAAGATTAGAGATAAACAGCCCTGGATGCAGGCAAAGGAAGGTAACAGATGGAGATGAATTCACTTGCACTTTCAGGGGCAGATCTGTGATGAGTTTTCTTGAGATACATGATACCTGGCTTTGGGCTTTTTCAGAAGATCAAATGGAGTTCTCTGTTCCTCCTAACCACAGACTTCCGTCCCTGAAGTAGCATTCTTCTCATCTAACAGTAACCATCTGAAATGCATCCTATATAACTTCATCACATAAGGGTATCCTACAGTCAGTGGAGACAGATGGGCACCTCCAGAGGACCCTTCATCCCATCCCAAGATGAGTGCCTAAGATGAAGGCTGAATGGTCCTCTGGAGGTGCCTGCATCAGACACAGCCTGGATCACCCCAGCTAGGAGGAATACCTTCTAGGTGACTACAGGCAGATGAACCAAAGCCCCATGCTTCAGGTTCTGTTTTGCTAGACTAGAAGGGTTTCTTTGGAAGACCTCAGTGGCACTTAGACCTACTAACAGACACCCAAGCCGATGACTTAGAGCTTGGGAGTTACAGGCTTTACCTCCAGAATGACCCGTTCTTCTCCATTGTGCAGGATGCGGAAGGAGTAGAGATGATCCGGGCTTGGCTCTGGGATAACTTCACAACCTGCCAAACTGAGGGGCTGCTGAGCCAATTTGCTTCGGTTCTTGTCCTGATAGAAGTGGAGGTGGCCATCTTTTATCTGACACCAACGGGACTTCCACTGGCTGTTCACTAGGACATTCAGGTAACCTGTGAGCAAGCACAGGTAACTTAGGCACATTTCCACCCCACATGGAGAAGGAATCCACACTCATGTACATAGGGAAGTCTGATGGGTAGAATCCAAGATCACTACACAAAACAAATCCACAGGTAATGACAAAGAGGTAAAGCACAAAGACAAGCTGTCCTAGCGACACAAAATGGGAGGAAAGGGTAAAAATCTTGTTCAAAATCAGACCCTTGGAATTCAGGTTAGGTTTGGAGCAGCAAGTTAGCTGCAGATGACAGACAACGTTCATCCCAGATGGCGAGTACCAGATACCCACCCAAAGCTCTCCCTGCTGCCTCCAGCACCCCAGGCTGACACCCAGGAACAGCAGCACAGATGACCTCTGTTTGCCTGCCTGTTATTACTTACCCTTCCTCTTGACTCACCCTGCAAACCATTCAGTCACCTTCATGTGTAATGTGCACCATAACCAGCACAGATTTACTGGCACTGACTAGAGAGGCTTCCTTGCCTCCCCAGGCAGGACAGCCTGGCACATACATGTTTGAGGAGGATGATGCCTGGTGCTTACCCCGCCCTGCACCAAAATCGAGCCCTGAGACAAGTCCCTGCAGAGGAGGTCATACTCCCACTTACTTGAAGTCTCCAAGGATCTCTCCGGGCTATCCAAGGAGCTGGATTTTTTCCTCCCAAGGTTCATCAGGTTGCTGAGTTTCAGGCCAGTTGTGCCCTTCTTCTTAACTACCAGGAGAAAAAGACATACACGTGGCTTTCCCACCTGCCAGCAATACCCACAGCTTGCTGTCCCAGTCAGATGTCCAGCCCCAGAGCTGCCTGCACTGCTGTCCCACACCAAACGGTATTGAGGCACACACATCCCCTGCAGAGGGCAAACTGAGGGACAGGCTGGAACAGCCCAGTGCCCAGGGAGATGATGAGCAACACGGCACCAGTGATCTCAGTTTGCCAAAGAGATTTCTCTTTTTCTCTCTCTCTTTCTCTCTCTCTCTAATAGATAGGTCCTATCATCCTTCTAACAGAGCATCTCCATTTTAATGTACTTACTTCCCCCATCTTATAGATGAGGAATGCAGCTTAAAGCCCAGGGTCAGATGCCCAAGTGTTGAAGTGTAACTCTCCCCCTGGAGACAGCTCAGCGTTTCACACAGGCACTCCAAGTCTCTTAGGTTGCATGTGATCAACTCAAACTGTCCCAAACATGTCCAGAGTCCTGCAAGATCTCTGTGGTAGGGCAGCTATCACACCCAGCTTCCTCAAGCCCTGTCCTAATTCTAATTGCTGAGAAATCCCAGTGATCACCTGTCACTTCATCATGGAAAAAAACCCACTGAAATCAAATTCACAGGCAGTGAATTCACACACAGCCTTCACCCTGCATCGGGTGAGCTTGAGGTGGTGAGAGCAAGACAAATTACAGAAACCCCCACTACAGCCAGGGTCAGTGGCCCACTTTTCCCACAGTGAGGTTTTACCATCTTTAGGCTCAGCTGTCTCTGTGTGACCGTCTGTGCTGCTCCCGCTCTCCGAGGCTGCAGAGTACCTCTCAGATACCTCCACCTGTCAATAAGCACCAGACACAAGCTCTGCACATAACCCATTCCTCCAGCCAGCAGTGACAGAGTCAGTTTTGGGGGAAGGATGTGGAAAGAAAATTAAGACTGCAAAAGAAAATGAAGACTGTTCCAATAAACTCTCAATTTCAGTGGAACCAGGGTCTGGTTCCACTCCTATCATTCTTTGCTCAGATAAAATTACTGCATCTATTATTAGTTACAGGAACAGCGTGGGAAAGCTTAAGTGTTCGTTCTCTCTCTAGAGACAAGGTGTACCTTTGGGTAACTGAGACGCTGTGAATCTGGGATGTACTGGTTGCCTTCGCTGCTTCCTTCACACAGCAGACCGCTGGTCTCCTGGATCACCTGTGCAGAAGGGGAAGCCACAGCCTGTGAGACAACTGCAGGAATGGGATCCCACACTCCCACTCCACACTCGGGACAGGCAAAACCACGGCAGGCTGGGAGACGAATGCTTTACAGTCCCTGTGACCCAGGGCACTTCCCTGGTCTATCAGCAGGCGGCCAGCAGAAACTGCCGGACCTAAGGCAGCTGGGGAGATGATGGCAGAAGAGGCAGCTCCGCTGCCATCGCAGGCTCCACTAGGGCTCCTTTTGCTGCTGTTTCCCCCCCCCCCGTCCTCAGCCAGTGCATATTGATCCACCCCAGACATCCTTCTAGCAGCAGCAGGGCTGGAAAGCCCCTTCTGTGTGCCCCCCCCACACGCAGAAGGCAGCAGGAAACTGCACAAAGAAGCTATCCCGGGACATGAAAATGAAGCGATGTATTTGTATACGGGTTTGTGGCGAGGAACGGAGACACAGCATGCAAGGACAGGGCTGAGATAAGATATGGTCTCCCAGCAAAGCCAGGGTAGAAGCATGGGATCACCAGCAGGCCAAGCCACAAAGGCACCACTGACCCTGAGCCACTGCTCTGCCTGGTCTTTACTCTGTAGCCCCAGCACGATGACATCAGCGTTCATGGGGATGATCTTCAGCTTGTGTTCTTTCTTCTTCACTTGCTTTTCCTTGTGAATGACAGTGCAGCCCAGCAAATTCACATCGAGCTGAGGGTTGTGGTCTTTGGAGCTCTTGTAGCACTGAGGAAGGAAGATGGGAGAGTGGGTAAGAGGCTGAGGAGGAACCTTCTTTCTCGCTTACTGGTGTGAATTTAACGCTAGAAGTGTGTCACTACAACCACATACGTTCAATGCACTGAACTGAAAGGTGGTCCTGCAGGTCTGTGGTGTCCACTCAGACTACATGCAGGACATCTGTGTGTAGGGAGGTACACTTCTACATACATGCATATATAGCCTGACATGCTTCCCACGGTCACTGTTAGAGGGTCAAGTATGTGATTAGCCAGGGGCATAAGCACCCCTTCCACTTAACCAGCTCAAAAAGTTTCCCTAAAGAGCACATCTAGGCATTTTGGAAGCTTGGAATGTTGGTCCACAACATGCCCTTGTGCCCCCCATCTGCAACTCCATACTCACATCCCTTCTGAAAATGGAATGAGATCATCAAACCTCTGGGACATGGCTTTTGAAGGATTGCTTCGAGGGGACTTTGTTCTTACCAGCTAGCTAACATTGGCCTGAGGTACAACTTCTCTCCCCACCTCATTAAAATAGAAAAATAGGAAAATAGGTTTAGGCAGAGAGTGGAGGATCTACCCACCAGCAGCCTGGTGTCTTTGATAACACACAGCTGTTTTGCCCACTGTCCCAGCCACTTCTTCCTCCACAGGAAGGCACAGATGCGGGCATCCCTCATCAGCTCAATGGTTGCCTCCGTGGATGGCCACTGATGGGTTGCTGACTTGCCTTTGCTGCTCTCTTCTTCATCGTAAGATTCATAGGAGCTACTAACGGCTTCACCATCTTCTATAACAAAAGCAAAGCTCATCATTAAACACATTTCCAGGACAACTCTTAGCCTACTGCTTGCCTCAGCCATGCTCACACACATGCAAAAGCTTCCAGCACAGGGACGTGTCTTTTGAGGCTCTCCTAAAGGACAATAATCAATAGAAAAAGAACCCTCATTGATCCTTTTGTCTTTCTTACCCAACATTACAGAATCACAGAACATCAGGGATTGGAAGGGACCTTGAAAGATCATCTAGTCCAATCCCCCTGCCAAAGCAGGATCACCTAGACCTAATCTCATCGTGGTGTTTTGTACCTAAGAGTGTCAGTTAGCAAACACTCAAAAGACACTTCTCAGTTGACCATGGATTCGAGAACATTCCCTTAGACACTGACTGATGTTTGGTGCTGGCTGCCCCCCGGCAAAGATGCTTTTTCTGCTTCCCACCTCATGCCAAACACTTACAGGTTTTAAGGCAACAGCAGGCTACAGTCAACCCTTGTCCCCTGAATGCCAGAAGCAAACCCGGTACTTGCAAGGCCATGCAGCAAGCAGTGATCTACTGTGTTGGAGGCGTCGTTCCACATTCCCTCTCTGTACTCAACATCTAAGGGGCACCAAGGGGCTTTAACAACACTGTTGCAGCAGTAAAAATTGGTCATAAATTGCAGCAGTAATGACATTTTCCATGTTCACCCTTACATGGATTGCTACCTTATCAGGATGATGAGCTGGGATAATTGCTGTCCAGCTCTAATGTGTTGGAGGTCATTGGGGTTTTCAGCTGATAAGACAGTTGGTCACTGGTACCAGCTCATCAGAAGCACTGACAGCATTCCTACTGCTGTAGGTGAACTTGCAGTGCTCTGGGCCTGGCTCTTATCCATCAGCTAAGCTCACACAGTAAGATTTGAGCAGCACTGATGTAGAATTTTGCAGTCGTGTTCTACCAGACATCATGAACAAATGCTGATAGGATTATCTCACAAAAAGTTAATCTAATCTAACATTATCAGACTGGTGCAAATGAAAAGAGGAAAAGCAGCCAGAAAAGAGGAAAAGAACTCCCTACAGCATTAGGACCTTCACTGAAGAACCTTCCTTTAGTTGGGTTTATTTCTTCTTAAAATAAAAGGAACTGAGACAACAAAGCTACAGCCTTACCCCCAGTCAAATCTCACTCTATAACATCGCTTTGGTGATCAAAGCTGCATCAGTTGAACAGATTTATTACAAAGAAAATCCTCCCTTTCAAAGTCTCTGAGTGGTGCTGACAGCACACAACTCATTCACCATCTCTGTACCCTTGACCTATCAGACTGTCCAGCTTTTATGGGAAAACATTACCCCCAATGCATTATCACAACACAGACCTTGTCCACGGCTATCTTGGGCATAAATCCACATGGAAGTAAAGTGTTGAGATTTCTCATCCCTAGAAATACCAAGAGGCTGAATCTCTGCACCACTAAGGACCCTTGTTTAAGCAGCAGTGATGTGCTTAAGGGAACCTCACCTTCTAAATCTCCCTCCTTATCAGGGGCTACTGCTAACTGTCCCTGTGGCCCCTTTCAGGTGTTTCTGGTGACCCTTGTCTAGGTGTTAGCTCTCAGGCCACCACCTTTCTCTTGAGGAAATAACAGTTTTCTTCCATCTCTCAGTGGGTGCCCTGGCTGCTCTTATGAGCATCAATCACAACCACAAGTACTCCATGAGATAGGCTCATCTCTACTTGAGCTGCAGCCACTGCTGACCCAGTGACTCTGCTACAGCTTCATGATCAAAAGGCATTATCCACACTATGTAGTTGGCAGACTGGAACAAACCTTGCTTGGGTGACTTGAGACAACACTATCATCACCACTATAGCTCACTCAATCCCAAGTCGTACAGCTCAGGCACTTCAGGATAAATAAGGTCTTGCTTCCTGCCCACTGGCAGTTTCAGCTAAGACCTCAGTTTTATCCTCTCATTGCCACAGCATCAGTGGCAGCCATGCTCTTGGATTGTCTTTATCTAACCAGCCTTTGCTTTTCTCTTTGTCTTCCCACAACATCCTAGGGACCCCATCAATACCATAGTGCCAGAAGCTCCAACCCTTTCATACATCACAGTAGTCTCTTCCTGAGTAGAGAACCATCAACATTTGCTCAATTGCTACTTGTCAACACAGCAGTGTTACCACACATCTGCTCCACACCAGTGGCCAGAACCAGGGAAATAAAGTCTGGGCTCTCTTCATTGCTGTCTTGAGCACAGAGAAAGGCACAGAGAAAGTCCCCTTGTGTATCCAGCTCAGGCAGGCAGAGGGCAGGAGCTGGTTACCCTCCATGCAGGTAATGAGCAATGCCAGGGGGAAGAACCTAACCATCTTGGCCAGAACTGAGCAGTTGCTCTGTTGAGTTCAGTTTGGTACAGTTATTATTTAGTCAAAGGCAGTTGAGGCTGGGAAAGCATGCCGTACCCATCGTTATTGTGGCATAAATAACGCCCTCAGTAACCTGCAACCCTGGCCTGGGTCCAGTCGCAGCAAGCCTACCAAAAAGACCTGCACAGTCAAAAGGGAAGAGAAAGGGAGACAAAGACAGAAAGCCACAGGTAAGCAAATGTGGAGAACAAGGGTGTCAGTTCAGCTCAGCCCTGTGCTCCCGGGAGCCTCTGCAGGGGAGGCTGCCCCATCCCTGCTGCTGTAGCACAGTGGGACTTCACACAGTGATAGCGTTTTCAACCCACTCCCTCTAAGAAGGCAGTTCCCTTCCAAACAGAATCTTCACCATTGTAAATAAAACCATCCAGGGCACACCAGCTGTTTCAGACAGAGTAATTGTTGCTCAGCTGGCAGTCACTCTGCCCTTCACATTTTCACCCTGTTTCTTATCACACCCTGCAATTATGCAAACGCAGATAATGATAACAGTTTCACACCTTTCAGCCCAGAAGGAAAGGGAAGCAGCAGCATTTGCCAGAGCTGTGAAATGAAAGGCAGAGGCATCCCCAGCAGAGGGGTGGGAATCTTGCTGATGAAAGAGGGGCCCCCAAGACCCAGTGGTCTTACCTACCCACTTCATTTTAATGAATTCACCCACAGTTTGTTACACAGTGCCTTGCAGTCCCACCTCTGATGCTGCTTGAATCCTGTATCTCCTCAGCCCATCTGGAGACTCGCTTTGATGTCCTTTCTGGGCAGTGCACTCACTAATTTTAGTGGTGTTCCTATTTTGGTTTGATTTCGCTACGCCCGTTTGTTTGGAGACACATGGGTGTCTTCCAAGGCTCACGCTGTAATTCTGTCAGAAACACCATCAGCAGCTCCTTGGACTGCCAGCACCTGCCCTACCCAGCTTGCAGGGAGAGCACAGAGGGCTTGGGGGTTAACTAGGGTCAGTCTTTAGCGTCTTTGGCCAGGGCACACCCTTGCACGTTCAGACTGCCCTTTACAGACAGAGGTCCCACCAATGCCTCAAGGCAGGTGCCAGCAACAAGCACCACTCCCCGTATGGCAGGTACAGGATACTACTGCCATCTGATGAGTTGGGGGCAGGGATAAAAAGCAGTGGGGAGCCCTGTTTTGTACTCACTAAACCAACAGGCAGGACCAAGACCTGCAGGATTGTCCACGTGCCATGACGCGTGATCTCTAGAGGCAGCCTGGGGCTCCAGCAGCTTCCCAGCATCACTGCCAGACCTCCCCTTCACACAGTATGCAATGCTTCGCCTTCTGAGCTCCTGCAGCCTCCTCCTGTCACTAATCTGCTGCTCCACATCTCTCCCTGCTCCTCCTTCTCATTTACCCCAAGGCACCACCTCAAACATGAGGTTGCCAGAAACACACAGACTCTCAGGGATATAAAGCTGCTATCCTTCTGAAGCCACTGGCACTGCAGCATACTGTGCACTTTGCATAGAAGAAGGGACACGCTGGGACCTGCAGAGGGGACAGGTGGTTGAGCAGTCACAGGAGGCAAAGTCACCACACTCCTCAGTGCCAAGGGACTGTCTGCACTTGCACATCACATCTCTGGTTGCTTCCCATCCTCCTGGCTCTGCTTATGGCTGTGATGCTGCTCTGTAAAACATGGACCCCATTGGTCAATGTGCTACAAAGTGGTGCCCAGAAAGACCTCACAGTGCTCCCATCATATGGTTTTCATTTCTTTTTGCAGGGCTCTCACTTCCTTAGGCATCTGACTGGCCTGACTTTCAGTGGGTGGTGGGTGTATTTGCATCTCAGAGCAGCAGGTTACCAAGGAAAAGCATAGCTTTAAGCTGGGTGTGCGCCTATTGCTCTTGCCAAGCCAAGGCTCTCAACACAACGTGAGTTTATGGAGCTGCCTGGGTAACAAAAACTGGGTTTTCCAGCATGTGGATCCATGGCTGTACTCCACTAATCTGGTGCACATCTTTACATGCCATGGCTCTCAGCATGTTACCTGTCTTCCCAGTGTGCAGCAGGAAAAAACACCAGTCCATGTAGCTTACAGTGTAGGCAACTGGAAACCTCTCATGGAGATGAGGCTCCAGGACCTGTGCTGCCCCTGCTACAGGAGGGCTTCAGCCCCCTCATCACAGCTCTGACCTCAGCCAAAGAACCCAGAGTATTTCAGAAAAACCAACCTGGCACCTGACTGTACAAGGCAGAGCTAGGAGACCGCCCATCCTCACCAAACGGCGTATTTCTCCCCAGCCATGAAGAGCCTAAAACTTTTCCCACCTGAGCCGGGTACCACCTTCCTGTTCACCACTGTAATGCACCTGCACCAAAATGAGATGGGGTTCAGGGAAGCAAAGGTCTTCCTACACCTCCATTCTCTGTTTATCACTGTACCTACGAAATCTTTGTGAAAACTGCAGCCACCTTGAGCTACAAGCTGTCCAGGAGCACAGGGTGCAGTGAAGGCTGTCCAGATCCATCACTGTTCAGGGGCCACTGGACCCCTGAACACTTCCACCGACAGGGGCACTGCTGATAGTTCCCTGTTAGGGATCTTCAAAGCCCAGCAGTGCACGCAGGAGCTCAAAGGACTCCACTACTCTCATAAGCAGCTCAGCTTCAACAGCCAAGGCTTAGATCCAAATCTTTCACCCCTAACTGTTGCTTCTTTGCTAGCCTTGACTCTCCTCACTCAGCTCTGCCCCACACCACACATATCATTGCTTCCCTCACTGCTGCAGTCCAGGCTGATGAGCAGAAATCTCTTTCCAAAGCAGAGTGATATAATCCGCCTCACTTGGGCCTAAATGGATCATAAAGTGATGACAAGATCAGCTCTGCTATCAGATCGGAGGAAGGCAATCTCTCATGAAGGCAGCTCAGCAGCAGGATGCAGGAACACATCTGAAGAAGTGGGAATGTGGGAGCTCAGCCTGCCTGCAGCAGCCTCACCCAAAGGAGTGGGAGCCCACAGGGAACAGGCAGCAGTGGAACTGCTGAGGGCATCACTGGGAAGTGCCAAGCCCAGCAGTGAGCGAGTGTGTGCAGAGGGAACCACACACTGTCCCCTCACACAAAATGAGGCTTTTTAATCACGTTTACAGATGGTTGAGCTGCCACGAGAGACTGAGCTGAATAAAGAGCCAATTATGAAAACGGTTATCACGCCTAAGAGTCAGGGATTCCGAGCCCCAAAGGGACGATCAGAGCACTAGGACATGACTGCAAGCCACCAGAGCTTCAGCACTTGCTCCCCAACAGAACCTGCGCTTGACTACAGCCTGTCTGCCAGAAAACCATCGTCGAGACAAACACAACCTACAGCACTTGACTGTATTTTACAGAGCTGTTCCATTAGCCCAGGCGTAGTTCTTACTCCTACATGAAAATTAAACATTTGAGTCATTCAAGAGCCTTTTCTTTCCAACCAGCATTAGATCTGTCACATCAGGTGTGACCAGCGTCAGAAGCCACAGCTGTCACACAAGCTGCAAGGAGTGCCTGCGCTTTCATTTCCTCATCAACCTCAGGTCCTCCCTCCCCGTGTGACACCCTCCAGGCTGCTGGCGGTGCTGTACCATTTACAGAGACATCATACGGCTCAGCCTCCTCGTAGTATCCCTCTGGGGATTCAATCTTGGGGACTGGAGGTTGTCTTGTTTCAGGAATCTACAAAACAAATACACAAAAAGAAGCAGGATTTTAGTAAAATCAGTTCTTTGAAAACAATTGGAAATCCCTTTTTTTAGTGGGCGAGTTTTCAGATGTGTGCACCAGGACTTTCATGTAAACAGGTTGAGATGACGGCGGGAAGAAAGAGTGCTGAGGGTTTCCAGGGTACAGTTAGCTCAAACATAAAGGAGTTATTTGAAGTTTCTGAATAGTTGTGCCATACCTGCTATTTTATTTAATGCTGATGAAAGCTCTGGGAAAACAAACTCATAGTTTTCCTCAAAAGCAGCAATTGCAACCTATTTGCCTTACCATGAACTGGGACTTGTGCCTGCTGTACCAGCCTCGCCCATGAGCTGCTAATTCTAACTGGGGTTGATCCTCTGATCTTAACAGGGAACCCAAGAGCGGACATTCGGTGCCATCCCAGCTTTACACTGCAAAGTGTTGCGTCGCTGGTCCTGTCTCCCAGTTCCTGATGGCAACCAACAGCCGAAAGTCTTTGCCTGAGGAACGGTATCAGGAACCTTTAATTGTGCTCTTAGCAAAAAATGAAGGAAATGGATAAACAACACTGATGGAAAATAAACCTTTGAAAGGAGTCCAAGTGCTGGAAAATCCCTGTGGTGCCTGCCAAACCCCTCCCTAAACACAAGCAAGGGCTGGCAGGAAGAACAGTGCCTTGATCCTCTAGAAATACCAACACAGGAGGGGAAGGAAAAAAAGGGGGAAGCTAAGAAACAAACGTCTTGCTTTTTAAATTGTTCCCATGGTTGTTGAATGTGACACAGCAGAGCCACAGATCACTGTGGGGTGAGTGCACAGCTCATGCTCTTCCCAAAACACATGGCATCCTACTTCCTTGCATGACCTGGCAGTAGCAACCCCCTGCTCCCCAGTGAGGTGTCCCCTTCTCCTCACCCAGGTCAAACCACCCCCAGTCATCTGGAGGTGGTATGTTCCATCTCACAATGCTTCAGCTGAGACCTGCGCAAGTCCTGGACGCAAAGTTCAGCGTGTGCAGGGCAAAAGCTTCCCTCCTCCCACGGAAGCAGGTCTCTCTCTGCAGAGGCAGCAGTGATGAAGGGCATGGACCTTTATGGCAGCCCAAGTGATTGCTCCAGGTGGGCATCAGCATTGCAGAGCAGTTTCAGGCAAGTTCAGTCCCTTTGCAAGCCACGCTAGAATCATCAAAGTGCAGGTTCAGAGCTGCCCATCCGCCACCAACAGGTCCCACTGCCCAGAAGTAGAAAGGAAGATTTGAAAGAAGAGGCTTTCTGGCCAGCAACCGCCCACAACAGGAGATGACTCTGAGCTATGCATCCTCACCACGTCAGCCAAAATCTCATGTCTCCACTGCCACACAGACAAGCTGCACAAAGCTCCATCAACCTTGCAAATATCTCAAGCACCTTGGATGAAAACTCCATCCTACGTGGGCCTGCCAGATGCTGCGAGCAGGCTCTGAGCTGGCTTTCCAGAGCCACATAGGACACACTGCTGCAAAACACTTGCCTCCAAATGCTGAAAAGTTTAGGAACTTGTCCTAATGTGTTAAATTGAAGAAAGAAAAACAAACTCAGGCACTTCAAATCTTTCTTTAATCCGTGTCCTGGCCAGGGAATGCGTCTGCTGTTGCCATCTGCGGTGGCCTCTTGCACGCAGCCAGCTTGCATTGTGCTACCACCACAAACACATTTGACACAAAGCAATGCTGTGGGTTTACATGACACCATCCCACAAATGTCAGGGGAGGGGAGGGGGAGAAAGGGGCTGTCCTGTTTTGTTTTCTACATACAATGGAAGCCAACAGGGACTAGGCGGGACTGCACCTCAGATGCCTGAGAAGCTATTTTTAATCTTTCCCTAAAAGTGTGGAGTTATTTTGTCTCTGGTTAAGTCAAAAGGTACTTACTGTGTTACCCAACCCAGGCTGGCCCTGCAGAACATTTGCCTGTTGTGTACAATGGAACATGCAAACAGAACCCGCCTGGGCATCCGCACCGCATGACTTGCTCGGCGGACGGCTGCGGAAAGGAACAGAGCTGCTAGGGGGTGAAGAAAGGTCACCAGTGTCTGAGCTGTAGCCTGCAGGACTCATTGTTTAAACATTGCTCTGGGAGAAACCCAAATAAATTAGTGGGATCCAGCTGGGCCATCCCGCTGTTGGGTTGCCCCATTGACGGTTGGTGCCAGGGACAATCTGCCAGGCAGAACTTTATCGCAAAATGTTTCCTGTACCTCAAAAGGCAAGTGCAGAGCAACTTCACAGGGTGCCTTAGCATCAAACCAAAGAAAACTCCACAGAAGTAAAGCAGATGCTTTACTCGGTCCTCTCCTAAGCCCCCTATTCCTGTGTAAGGAGTTGTGCTCTCTCCTCTTCTCAGTGTCATCTAGTGATAGCACAAGGGGCAATGGATGTCAGCTGGAATATAGGAGGTTCCATATAAATATCAGAAAGAACTTCTTCATGGTGAGGGTGATGGAGAACTCTAAGGGGCTGCCCAGGGGATTGTGGAGTATCCTTCTCTGGAGACCTTTAAAACCCCACCTGGACATGTTCCTGTGCGACTTGGTCTAGGTGATCGTGCTGTGACAGGGGGATTGGACTGGATGATGTTTTGAGGTCCCTTCCAGTCCCTGATGTTCTGTGTGGTTCCACTGCCCAGATAGCCATGGCTCCTGCCTGCACCAGGAGGGGCAAACAAACAGGGAAGATTCCTTTCCACATGGCAGCAAATTCCACACACTAACTGGGTCCACATTAAAGCTCTCCCCAGTGCCAGTCCCTGAAGCGCACTCAGCTATTATTGCTGCCAGCTGCTCACTGCATGGTGTTGGTTGCTTTACCCAAGGGTGGTTAGGTCCAGCGGTAAGCAGGTGGGAGAAGACAGATCCCAGAACAGGTCTGGATGGCTAAAGAAACCTCTCAGTTAAAATCCAAGACTGTTCTTTCCCAGTTCCCTCATTTAAGTTCCTGATTGCCTAATCTAAAAGCTGGGCTGCACCAAGCAGAGGCAGTGATGCCTCAAGGATGCC